>CM061921.1:303524431-303638088 GCA_031002005.1 Vandiemenella viatica | reverse complement strand
TTACAGCAAATGTCAGTGTTTCATGACAGAAAAAAATAGGGGTTCATATAATAAGCTAAATTTGTTTTAAAGGACACATTCACTTCGGTTGGTAGAGAATTCCGATAGCCTTTAACAGCCGCACGTCACTGGTTTGACTTGCTGCACGATTTCATTTAAAACTTTTGGTTAGTTATAAACTGATTAATGCACTTGTTTAAAGTTGAATTCTGTGCTGTAACGGCCTGAAATGTTAAGCACAGCTTAAAATGGAAGGTAACAGGCAGTTATATTCCGAAGTACCATTTGGTCTACAGTCTGGGTAGTTTCTACATTTGTTTATAGAGTAACCCTACCATGGTCATTGCACGTGTTTCTAATCATTTCGTTCATATTCATAACAGGTTTAAGAACTGATCAGCGAAATTTCGTCGTTTGGTGTGGGAAATCTCACGGGCCGCGTAAGCTCAGATTTCTTTATCAGGGTAACTGCTTCCATTCTAAAGATGCTTAGGACGTGTGGAGTCTGAGAGCTAAGTACAAATGTTAGTGAAGCTCCAGAATCCAAAAATTTTCTTCTTTAAACAGAGCAGGTCAAACCAATGCACAAGCAAATTTGTGATACTACAGCCGCGGGTGATCAAATTTGCCAAGTGATTCCTCCATAGCCTTCGCTCAAATGACTCTATAGGCATTCGAAATCTAAAGTTATCGCATTATTCTTTGTTAAGTATATTTAATACATTAATGTTGCTAGTGATGGAAGCCAGAGCATTTGTCCCTAGCGGCTACTTCAAGGGGGCGGCAAATGGCAAATTCATGTGGCGGCGACCTTTAGCTCCACTACCGTCCCGCGGCGACTAAATTCCAGTGGCGGAGACTTTTTTAGCTTTAGGTTTAAAACAGACGAAGCGACTTCCCGCCGCGCGGCGGTCGAGGCGGCGCGGCGGGTGGCCGCCCCAACTGTTCACACGAAGCGACTTCAAGCGGAGGCCGCCTCCACTAGGGTTACCATATTTTCGGCTGATTATAGAACTTTTTAGAATAAGCTATAAAAATATAACACACTTAAAAAATATAGTATTTTATGGAAAGAGTAATAAAAGGACAGAAAAGTTATTTTAGTTATTTTAGTTATTTATTTTCATAAAAACTTTTATTTTTTCATTTCTTGCACCTTTTAACAATTTTTTTTTTCTACAGTAAAGGTATAATATTCTTTATTGCATTCAATTTTTAAATTAATGTATATAAAAGCTCATTGTTTTATTAATGAGATACTCGCTCTTCTTCTCTCTTCTCGCCATTTCACATTCATAATTAAAAATATCTTTTCCGTGAATGGCGAAGTGGCGGGAATAGAGGGCAGGACAGAAATAATGTTAAACAAATTTTAAAATATGCTGCCATTTTTGGCCTGTAGTTCGGTCGGTAAACTCACTACAATCTCTTACATTTACCTAGATTTCCTGTCATTTCAGAGTACATTTCATCCAGTTTGGTACCCATTTTTTCCTGTAAATTTAGAACTTCTAATATTGTTTCACAGATATCAAACGAAACCTCGTGTTTTAAATTTAATTTTTGTATTTTGCATAATCAATTCCTATCATAAAAAAGTCATTTATTAAGATATGTTAGACATTTATCAACAAATGTTAGAAAATTCTTTCTAATATTATCACCTTTTTTAACCAAAGAAACACACTTTCACGTCATTCTAACGTTGATTTTAAAGTTGAAATAATATTATACCCAAAATAATACACAAATTTAAGACTCATGTTATTACCATCAGATTGTTTAACAGTTTAGTGAACGTTAAATAAAAAAAATCACTCCTGAAATTCAAAATTAATTTAACTTTACTGTCCCCATCAGTTTAAATCACCGTCAAAATATTTTGAATATGTTTAGGACAATCCTCTCCTAAACTAATAAAACAATCGCTCAGTGACTTCCAGTTCAGGTGAAATTCACGCACTTTCGTCACTGCTACAATTTTTCTTGACAAATTTTATTTAATATTAAAAGGAAGAACAACCTCTAAGTCAAAATAATTAGCAAAACAGAAACGAAGCAAAGGCACCGTCGAACAATCATTTGTTTGACGTTGTCAATTTCAACATTAACATAACATTTCGTAATGCAGCAAGACAAAGGAACGATCCGATAAACGTACATCCCATTACCCAAAAGGTAATTATACAGTAATATGCGTTCACAGTTTTGAAAATGTAGTTTGTGTTTAAAAAAAAAAAAAAAGTTTCAACCACCCTATTTTTTTCAACAGTATATAGTACAGAGTGCGCAGACAAGTTATATAGTACAATACTGTATATTATAGAACGGTTGGCAACCCTACCCTCAACCAACACGTGGACCGTCGATTTGGTGCGTATAACTCAATTCTTTGTAAAACAATTGATATTGAAGACGAGAGGTAAATGCTAGTGAGGTTACTGAATCGAAGGTGGATCAGGATAAGAAAAATAGCAGATATCAGTGCTTCTGAATTCATTTTTCCCTAGTAAAAAGAAAAATATAAGAACGCTAGTCCTAAAAAAATATGATTGCCACATTCCTTGGAAACAATCACACTCAAACAGTATTTTACAGTTCAAGAGTAAAGATTAAGATAAAGTTTTGGTGCTGGATCAATATTAAATTTGGAAACCTAAAAAGTGTATTATTAAAAGAATATGAAATCAGGAAATAATTTCAAGAAAAAGTAAAAAATTAAATTCGAATTTTTATTGTGTGTTTAATGTAATCGCATATTAAGTGTTTTATATTTGAATACTAAAGTGTAATGAAACAAAAATGGAGAAAAAATTCCATTTGTTTAATTTTCTTCCGTTGGCTGTGTCAATGCGCCGCCTCCACGCCGCGAGTTCAAAACAGACGAGGCTGTTTTGTCCCATGTAATTACATTGGATCATGGGTTGACTCAACCGCCGCGCGGCGCAAAACATCTCGTCTGTTTTAGGCCTTTACTGCCCAGTGCAACTGACTCCTGTTTGACGAGCGGCAATCTCAAATTTTTTGCCCCGGCTCTGATAGTTCATAGATCCGTCTCTTCTTTTCAATATGTTTCCGATAGAGGGGATCTTCTGTAATAAGCAGACGAGTACTTCAAACAGTTAAGCGGACATAAATAATTTTTAAAAAGGTGAAAACAAAAATGTTTCTTCAGATCTATAGTAATGTTACTAATATTCTATTGTAGTTGGCATAGTTTTCACATGTGATTTTAACATCTGAAAACTGCCAGCGAAATAGAAATGCAACTCACCTGTGTTATGCAGGTATCCTGATATGGTGCAGAAGTTGCTATTCATATTTCTCAACATTACCTAAATATTTAACTTTTTTTGAGTCGAATTTTTGCACACAAATTGAGCGTCCGCTTCGTCCTCTGTTGTACCACCTCCTCTCCACCACCTGGCCTCACTTGACACTCCCAGTAGCCTTTTTTTTCTATTTCTTTATGCCTCGTCGACGTCAGCGTCATTAGAGGCGGGAAAGGATGAGTGGCTAGGAACGGAAAGGAATTCAGCCATGGTCTTTTGAAGGAGCATCCCGGAATTCGCCTGGAGTGATATGGAGGAACCATGGAAACCCAAATCCTGATGGCCGGATGGGGGTTCGAACACTTGACCTCCCGAATGCGAGACTAGACCGTTCCCTCTCACTAGGATTACCAACATATTTTCGGCTGACCATAGTATTTTTTAGAAGTAGCTATAAAAATATAGTACACATATAGATATAGTACATATAAAAAATATACTATTTTAAGTAAAGACTAAAAAAGATGTTTAATACTTAATTTCTAAAAAAAAAACTATTTTTTTTTGCACATCTTGCATGTTTTAACAATTTTTTGCCTACAGTAAAAATGCCATCTGCTTTATCGCATTCAGTTTTTAAATTAATGTAGATCAAAAGCTCTTTTTTTTTAAATTACGGAGCGTGATGGGTGAACGATTAATGCTCTTGCCTTACATTCGGGAGGGCGCCGGATCGAATCCCATTCCGGGCTCCAGACTTGTGTTTTCCATGGTTTCCCCATATCACTACAGGCGAATACCGGGATGCTTCCTTTAAAAGGTCATGGCCAAATTCCTTCCCTTTCTTTGTTCCCAGTCCCGTCCTGCCTCTAATGACCTCGACGTTGACAAGGCGTAAAGCCATACATAAAAAAAATAATAAAACAACTTTTTATTGATTATACTCGCTCTGCTTCTCTCTTCTAGTCATTTCGAATTCAAATTGGCAGAAATAGATAGCAGGAATGAAATAATCTTAAATTATATAAATTATTTTAGATATATTTCAAAATTTGCTGTCTATTTTTGGTCTGTGGTTCTGTTGGTAACCTCACTATGATCTCTTATTGTTACCTAGATTTTGTTTAGTACCTTTATTTCATATTAAAATTCATCCATTTTGATTCTCACTTTTGCTTGTAAATTTATAACTTCTAATATTGTCTGTCATGTTTTAAATTTATTTTTTGAATCTTTCATATAATTGCTTTCATCAAAATAAAAACATTTATTAAGATATTCCAGACATTTATCAACGAATAATAAAAAAAATATTTTTAATATTATCACATTCAATGGAGTATTTGGCTTCTAAGGACTTTTTTTTGTCCGCTACAGACTCTCTCACATTGTTCTAGCGCCGATTTTAAAGTTGACATATCATACACATCTAGGATTGTGATGTTATAGTTCATGTTGTTTAACAGCTTTGTGAAAGTAAAAAATGGCTCCAGAAATTCAAAACATTTTATCTTCAGTTTCAGTCATCGTCAAAATAAACTGAATGTGACCGAGCGTTCGAATCCCCATCCGGGCATCCAGATTTGGGCTTTCCATGGTTTCCCCAAATCACTCCTTGCGAATGTCAGGACGCTTCCTTCAAAAGACCGAGCGTGGTGGTGTAACGGATAGCGTTCTGGCCTCGCATTCGGGAGGACGGCGTTTCGAATCCCCGTCCGGGCATCCAGATTTGGGTTTTCCATGGTTTCCCAAATCACTCCAGGCAAATGCCGGGATGCTTCCTTAAAAAGGCCATTGCCGAATTCCTTCCCATTCCTTGCCCCCCATCCTTTCCCGTCTCTAAAGACCTAGCTGTTGAGAGACGTAAAACAGTAAAAAAAAAAAATCCTTCAAAAGGCTATGGACGAATTCCTTCCCATTCCGTCTCTAATGACCTTGACCTCGACGAGGTGTAAAGCTGCAAGTAAAACAAAACAAAAAAATGAATGTGTAGGACAATCCTCCCCTAATCTAATAAACTATTCGCTCAGTGACTTCCAGTTCATCTTAAGTCGACGCTCTTTCGCAACCGAAAACAATAAATAAACAAAAATGCGCAAAAAAATCGTTGAATTAAATGAAACTTGGTTGATCATTCCATGTGACGAACATCTCATAAAAAATGAAGAACATTAAGGATGCATACAGAAAGTAATTTAGCTATATATAAATACTCCAATTCTTCAGGCTATCACCACTTGTCATGTAACACAAGTTAATTACTAGTTTGTTATTACATGGAAATGCACCTCTTATCAGTGTACATTTTTCATAAGTTGAGGAATTTATCAAACTTTCTTTCAGTTAGCCGCTGAATATTTTTGTGGGCTAGTGATCCTAGTTATATCAGGAGAAACGCAGAGGCCTCCGCTTTTTCTGTTCGTCTAATCCAGTCATGGACCAATTTTTTTTTTTTTTTTTTAATATAACAAATGTTTACTCAACCCAGCATAAGTCGAACAAAATAATCGTCTTCGTCTTAGAACTATACGACGTCATTTGTACTGCATCATTACCAGCGATTAAGGTTGATACATTACTTCGCTGGCCACACAACCTAATCGCTCAAACCAGTAGCACCATGTGACAGGCTAATAGCTGCTACTAACCGCGACAAAAATCGCCCGTGTGACCGAGCCTGTCTACCGGAGATCGCGATACTATGGCAATCAATCGCAAGAGGTATAATTAGTTTGTAATATACCCTGGCCCATTATTTTCAAACAGAAATTACGCAGGTTGTAACACAGCCTGAACTACCATGACACCGCTAAATGTACTTCGTAAAGTATTTCTAGTGATGTCTTGCTTTTGACTACTGGAGTATTATGCCACCAATTCCTCGCGGAATCGCGTTTCCCAGTAATGCCCTATTTATTTTAAATATAAAAAGGAAGAACAGCCTCAAAGTGAAAATAATTAACAAAACAAAAATGAGGCAGAGACAGTTGTACGAGAAAAAATTTGCTTGACGTTGACAATTTCGACCGTAACATAAGTTCTGAACGCAGCAAGAATGAGGCGCGTTTAGATACACGCACATCACATCACTCAAAAGACAAATCACTGTGCGTTTACAGATTTTACAAAGTAAGGGACTTGTTGCGCAAAAAAAATGTTTGACCCACCCATCTGAAATATAGTACTTTCCCGCACTATATATTTGTAGCGGATTGTCGGTGGGGGAGATTAATTGCTTACCTTGCATAATTTAAATCGCCACCTTCCACTACCTTATGCAAAGCACATTTATTAATTTCAGGAAACAGAGGTGAAACCATTACTTCTGTTATTAGTATTTGGAAAGATCCTAAAATATTGGTTTATTTGGTACTCATGAATGCTTACAGACAGAGGTATATTTATTATTTATCTTAAACATCTGTCTGTGCAAAATACAATTCAATGCAATACCTCGTCTTACAGATGCGAAATAGCAAACAAAAAAATTATTGTTATTTGTAGCTAAGAAATTACAATACATGTACATTACAAAGAGTTACAAATTCCATATGCAACTGAAGCAAAAACACTCTTATGCATAATGAGAGCGATTCTTGTATTACAATGATAACAAGAAAACATCAGATTTAACTGGATTACATAGGGTGCCAGGGAGTTAATTTGTTCCCACAAATAATAATTATTGAAAGTTTCCAAACATGGAAGTCAGTCTTTCAATTCAAACTGGATAAAGAAAACAAAAAAGCACTCGGCTTTTAGACACAACTAGCTCAGGAATTAGTGTCCAGCGGCATAAGAACTCTTACTCATTAGACCGTTAAAGGGCTGTCTCAATGATTCGTCTGAGTCGGCCTACACACTGTGTATGGAGGTATAATTACCGTGTCTGTCTGTCTTGCTGCACGAAGCGTCGCAACAAGAACGCTATCGTCTCTCAAACAGCACACCGGTCCAGGCAATGGTAGGCACTTGTCACGTCAACCAGCACAAGTAACAACATTGATCGGACTTGGTGCTCAGTCATTGAAGCCTCCAGAACGAAATCATCCGCAGTCCTCTGGCAGGCAGTTGCCTCTCAGTGCTCGTTTCTCCACACCTCCTCGGCGAGCATCATGGAAAACACAAAATTTGTAAATTTCCAATCACGTGAGGAAATAAACACATCGGATTGGCTTCGCAAAAGTATCCCCTCTCGCCGGCTAATACATTGCCTCTCATTTGCTAAGAGTCTTCTGGTTTTGTCGGGATTGTTCGGGAGGATATGTCGGAATAATTTTCCCTCGACAGCGAGCGAAAATCAATTCAAGGATTCATCCGCACAATTCCCAGCGTCCAGCCTTTCTCAACGGTATCAGCGTCAACTTGCCATAGATAATCCCCTCATTGTCTCGACCTACCGGACACTTCCGGCTAAGTCAGATTGTCGCTCACGCTAACACAGCTCTTAGCTAGACGCGGATTTCTGTCTCCAGCTCAACAACAGAATATCCATTTATTTCTTATTTTATTATATCAAACAATAATTTAAATTGTACAAGATGACCCATATAGTCATCTTGTTACAGTATATAGTACGCATACCCGAAATACAGTACAATACTATTTATTACAGTACTGTTGGCAACCCTACCGCTCATCCACCACCCTCTGTAGCTTTTTCTCCTATTAATTTCAGGAGACATATTGTGCTGTTTTCTCTTAACATACTCTCGTTAAATTAATTGCTTAAATAACGAGCACTACAGATATTTGCTTTTTATACCTTCCTATAATTATAAATATTCTAAATAAATTGAGGACTCTCTTCACTCCTACAAATGATCAATTATTGGGAAACCTCTTTTTCTAGTAAAGTCAGGGATCGTTTTCTTTAGAAATGTTTTTATTAACACCTATCTTACTCATCATTATTTTTTAATTAATTAAATATAACAAACTATACCGTATTTATATATAAAAAAAACTACGAAGATCTGCATTTATTTTCTATTGCTGACGTTGTCACCTTTCTACATTACCAGGAAATGATACTGTGTGGTGCTTAAAAAAATTCGAAGTTCATTGATAAGGTTTTGAATCGTGAAAGCTCGCTGTAAAACATTTCCGATCAGCCTCGTTAAGTTTATTGTAAAGCGTCATTTCACACTAAACTCTGAGTTTTAAATAAAACTTTAGCAAGCACTATAGTTAAAGATGCACTGAATTTTTTTCCCCTTAAGGCTTTACGCCTCGTCGACGGCTAAATCATTAGAGGCGGGATGGGACTGGGGACAAGGAATCGGAAGGAATTCGGCCATGGCCTCTTGAAGGAAGCATCCCGGCATTCGCCTGGAGTGATTTGGGGAAACCATGGAAAACCCAAATCTGAATGTCCGGATGGGGATCCCCCCTCCTCCTCCTTCCCTTCTTGTCACAGGTGGTCACATTTGTAACCCCCCCCTTTTTTTTCTCCTTGCGTGACGTCACGATTTCGAATTTTAGATTTAGAAGTTATTGACTTAAAACAACACTTCCAAAATTTATATAGCCCATTTGTATTTAAATTTTTTTTCATAAAATCAATAAAGCAAACATTATAGAAAATTGACAAAATATAGCAAATCAAATGAATGATATAAAGTTTATTCATATTGTGCCCATGGACTTTGAACATTATTTGCTGTTCGAGGCGACACAGGAAGTGAGAACAAAAAATCCGAATATTTTATAGCATGTAGTGAGGCAGATATTATTATTGTAGAAGACAGTTTAGGGAAACAAATTAGACAGTATTTTAATCTGTGGCTCGACTTCGTTGGTCGCTCAGGCATATCACTGGCCCTACAGTGTCAGTTGGTAAGCTGCGTCATGCAGTAAACGCTTTACAGTTAGTATAATATCAGCGTATGATCTGTATGTTTCAGTTTTGTTGAAACATATTTCTAGCATTAATTGTAGGTAAGTAGTAACACGATTTTTTTTATGTTTATTGTTATTCATTATTGTTTTTATCTTTTTGTTTTTCTTTCTTTGCCGAGCGTGGTGGGTGAACGGTTAACGTTCTGGCCTCGCATTCGGGAGGACGCGGGTTCGAATCCCCGTCCGGCCATCCAGATTTGGGTTTTCTATGGTTTCCCCAAATCACTCCAGGCGAATTCCGGGATGCTTCCTTCAAAAAGGCCATGGCTGAATTCTTTCCCGTTCCTTGTCCCCAGTCCTAACCCGCCTCAAATGACCTTAGCAGTCGACGAGGCGTAAAGCTGCAAAAAATAATAATAATAATAATAATAATATTTGCTTTCGCTGGCACCGACTCCAAAAATAAATAATTAATGTAAAAACTTCAATAAGAGTCATGTAAAATATTGTCCATTTAGATTTACTTTCTTCTAAGCAAGGTATAAAGTTATTTTAAAATTGTTAGAGTGCTTTCTTTGAAGGTGGTTTTTATGTTTTTAAAAACAATTATTTTTAAATTTTTAGTGGTATTATAACTTGTTCTGTATTTTAAATATGCCACATCAGTTCTCATTTTGCGAACTTCCTGGCAGAGCAGCGGTTAAAGTGCTTGCTTTCAAAAAATTATGGCATTATATAACCCAACAACTTCCAGAACGGGAGAACGGGATGAATTGGATGCTGTGTTAAGGAGTGTCAGTTTAAATTTTGGTCCAGGCTGTGTTTCGACCTAATCATAACATCTGTTAAAGCTGCTGCTCGATAATCGAAACATGTAATATCTGGGCATTAATACCTACCACATACAAAAATCTGTCTCTGGAATATATCTGTTTGTTCCGACATCATACAGAAACTATAGATTTTTAATTGGTTTTCACAATTTGAAATGTGGGGTACATGTTGAGACATTTGGACATATTTATTTTATGAATATTCTGCCATGATTTCAAAATAGCTTAATTGATTTTGACGGGATTTAAAACTGTGGATTTTTCTAAAGAACATTGGAAATTAAAAAGGGTTGGGGTAAAGGGGAAGAAGGATTGGGCATTTGTATGCCAAATGTAGACTGTCTTTTCTGTTTAAGGTATACATGTGTAAATTTCTATTGATGTCAGATGAAAACTGTTAGTCTGTATAAAAAACAATTAAGGGATTTAGATGGGAAGACAAGTTTGGTTTTTGTAAAGCTAGTGTGGACAGTATTTTTCTCTTTGTTTTAAAGTATATATAAAGTAGATAATAACTGTAGCTTTGTGTAAAGAACATCGGCAAAAATTAAATGGGGTAACGGAGTGAGCGGTTGGGTTTTGTTTACAGTATGTAGAAACTATGTTTATCTTTTTTTTTTTTTTTGAGTATACATGTGCAGTGTTCCATCGAAATAATGAGAAAAACGGTGGTAATCTAAAAAGAACTTTGAAAATTAGGAGAGGTGGGGGTAGAAGGGAAGAGGGGGTTGGGCTTCTGCAACCAAATTCAAACACAATTGTTCTGTAAGTTTTAAAGTATACATGTGCAAATTTCCTTCAGAATCGAATAGAAACTATGCTTTGTGTAGATTAAGGGGATGGAAAGGGGGAGAGGGATTTGACTTCTCTTAACCAAGTATACATGTGCATACTTCCTTCAAAATCAGATAGAAACTATAGCACATTGACAGTAATTAAAGGGGTAGAAAGAGGGATAGGGTATGGGTTTTTGTAAAAGTAATGTTGACAGTATTTTTCTTTTTCTCTTTGTTCAAAGTATACGCATGCGAAGTTCCACCGAAATCGGATTAAAAGGTGGGTTTGTACAAAAATTAAGAGGTGTAAAAGGGGAGCTAGGGTAGTTATTGGATTTTTTGGTCAGAAATCTTCCCCATAAAAAAATACATATATGTGCCAACTTTCATAAAGATCGGTCAAATGGTGTCGACTGTAGCTTTTTAAAAAGAAAATTGACAAAAATCAAGGGGGTAGGTAGAAACGGGGAGAAGGGGTCAGCGTTTGCAAACGAAAAGTTGACATTATTGTTCACTTTGTTTAATAGTAAAGGTGTGCTAACTGGATAGAAACTGTGGGTTTATATAAAAATTAAACCTTTTAATGGGGAGAGGGCGTGGTTTTTGTATTATTTGGTCACAAACCTTCTTCATGAAAATTGTCGGTCAAACGGTGTCGACTGTAGCTTTTTATAAAGAAAATTGACAAAAATTAAGGGGTTGGGCTTTGGCAGACCAAATTTTGACAGAATTTTTCTCTTTATTTTAAAGTATACATGTGTAAAGTTCGATCAAAATCAGATGAGAAATGTAGGTTTTATATAAAGTTGAGGGGTGTAAAGGGGGAGATAGGTCCTTTTTTTTTTTTTTGCTAAGGAAGTTCTCCATGAAAAATTACATGTATATTCCCACTGAAATGGAGATCAGTTAAATGGTGTCGACTGTAGCTTTGTGTATAGAACATTGACAAAAATTAAGGGAGTCGATATGGGGAGAGGGGTTCAGTTTTTCAAACCAAAAGTTGACAGTATTTTCTCTTTATTTTTGACAATACATATTCAAAGTTCCATCGAAATCGGATAAAAAAATGTGGGTTTGTGTAAAATTTAAGGGGTTAAAAGGGGTAGAACGGGCGGTTTCTCAATGAAATTCATATGGGACCACTTTGGAGGTATACCCTATCAACTATAAAAATTTCATTTAAATCTGTTCAAAATTGGCGAAGATATCGCTGAAAAAACAGACGAATTGAGAACCTTCTCCTTTTTTTGAAGTCGGTTAAAAAGAGTAAAAATAATGCTACTTTCGAATTTAGGAAGGGAACTTCTTTAGCAGAATCGTTTCAATTTTCTAATCCAACTTTACAGCTTTTTTTTAAAAAAAAAAAATGGCGTTCGGCCTTTTAGCCATTCAGCCATTTTCCTCAATTATGCCAGATTCTTCTAGTGTTGTTGATAATCTCAAGTGAAAGGACAACACAGGTCAAACACAACACTTAACTGAAAACACCCCTGGGTCGGACTCCATCGAAATTTCTTATTATACTACGTTCCATGAAGACATCAACCTTTTGTAATTTAGCAGTTGATTTGAGCTCATTGCTCAAGTAGAACGAGACATAAAATTTATTTATCTTCTGATCAATATGTTTTTCAAGATTTGACTCTCGTTCACACGTGAGTGAAATATATGCATCCATGTTTAAACGTACTTCTTTTAATTTATTGAAAAATAAAAAAAGGCTGCTTGAGATCATTAAAATTACTAATATCAAAAATTTAAATTAACTGATTTTTAAGAAAAGATGGAAATTTTTATATTTGATTAATAGGAAACTGATCAGATTTGCCTTTTATTTTTGGTTTAAAGATACACAAGGGTATCAGTATAACAATATCACCAGATTTAGTGGTGGTTTAAATACACTTTAGATTTGAGAGCTGCTAAAATAAAAAAAAGAGATTCAAATAGCCTTTCGAAATTGAAAAATTGCATTGGAAACCTACTTTCTCAACAAAGCATTTCACTGCTACAGTTATATTTTCAGTAACAATTTAGAAATTTCTTTTGATTAGAATTTTCATTAATTTTATGCGAGCGTGGTGGTGTAACGGTTAGCATTCTGGCCTCTCATTCGTAAGGACGGTGGTTCGAATTCCCGTCCAGGCATACAGATTTGGGTTTTCCATGGTTTTCCCAAATCACTCCAGGTGAATGCCGGGATGCTTCCTTCAAACGGCCATGGTCGAATTCCTTCCCATTCCTTGCCCCCCATCCTTTCCCGTCTCTAAAGACCTCGCTGTTAAGAGACGTTAAGCAGTTAAAAAAAATATGTATGCCATCATAGAAAAAAATACGAAAATAAATGTAAAACTGAAATCAACGAGTGACTGGTAACGTTGGGCGATTTTACTATAGTGCTGGCCAGATCAATTGGCGGGTCTCCTAGAATGCGCCGTTGCCAAACCACGCGCTTAACAGTTGTATTCACCTTTTTACTTGAAGTAATAGTTTATACTGTTTTTTAAATAATTTATAATCACAATTTTGTGATAAAATATTGATTTATGTCATTTCGTTAAGAAAGTTATGTTCGTGTAAATGCATTTGATATAACTGAAGAATACTTTCTCGAGAAACTAAGAAAACGTATTGAATTACTCTTCTTATTTTATTTGTGGCTAAGCACGTATTAAATTTTATTTACAATTAAAATCAAAATTATACTTTGTTATCCTCTGCACTGAAAAACTTGCAAAATTGACGACAAAATTATATATATATATATATATATATATATATATATATAATTAAAATTGCTGTATACCAAAAATTTATATGTAGAAAAGAAGTATGGCCACTGCAGTTCTTTTTATAAAAATCAACCATAGTAAAAGTAAGCAAAAATGTTATATTGTCATCATGAATATTATTAGAAAACCAAATGTTTTTAAGCAAAATTAATAATATCCAACAGTAATATGGTAACTTACTACCAACAATAAAACAAGTTAAAGATGAGTTTGGGGTTTTAAATAACATTAACACAGCAAATGTTTATAGTATCTTAAACTGTTAAGTACAAGCTATTAAAGTTGCACAGTAATTGATAAGTTTATTGCGTAATATGTTAAATGTTCTTTAATACCTTACTTGTCATTATTCATCTCCATCAACGCCTTCTTCTTCATCATCATCATCTTCCACTTCTTCGCTGCTCTCGTTCTCTGTCGTTGAATCTTCGTTGAGGTTGATTATAAGAGGCTCGATTACATTAACTCGGACCACTTCCTTTTCGAAATCTTCTGTTTGCAGTTTTTCGGTATGGTAAACACATTTCTGCCACTGTTCGACGGTGACGTTTTCCAAGGCTCTATGCAACAAACGTTCGACATCGGCGATTTTGAAAGTGTTGTTTTTCTCCGCCACTTCTCTTTTGACTTGGGCCCAAATGAGCTCTATCGGATTGTACTGGCAATGATAAGGGGGTAATCGGACTACTTCATGTCCTCTTTCGTTTGCAAGTACATCCAACTCATACACCGGTTCTTCTTTATTCATGCGAACCTTCTCCAGCATCTCAGCTCTAGTCTCCGTAGGCAAATACGAAATTTTCTTTTCTGTTAGCCAAGCAGCTATATCAGCTTTCAGCGATTTGGTTGTTGGAGCTCGGTTTATCACTGCCGAATGATATTTGGCGTTGTCCATGACGATGATAGAACCTTCCTCCAAAATATTCAAAAATCTGTTGAGAAACCAATCTTTAAACGTCGTTGTATTCATTTCTGAGTGATAATCTTCAGATTTGTTGGTTTTGCTGCATCTGTAGACCAACTTACTTTCCTGGAGAAAGCCTGTCTTTGCTGACCCCACATGCAAAACAATTAGCCTTGCCCCTTTTCCGACAGGTACCTTTAAGCCCCCACTTTGATTTGAATTCTGCCAGATATTTTTTAAAGAATGGTTCTGAGTTACCCAAGTTTCATCTAAGTAAAAAATGGGTCGCGTGTCACCTGAGATACGAAGGGAGCTCATTTTCCTCAAAAATTTGACTCTTGAGGAGCTCAAGCAAAAATCGCCTACCATCATTCTGACGCCTGTATTTAAACCCTATATTGTTCAATATGCGTCTTACAGATCGTGCAGATCCTGTAAAATTTATCTTCTCTTTTAATATTTTTCTTAATTTTTCTGAGGTAGGGTACTCACCACGGTCGTAAAATTCGTGTACTGTTCTCCTGACAATGTCCCTGTCAAAGTCGTTAAGCTTTGTTATAGTGCTGTATTGATTCACATTTTTCTTTGGAGAAACAAACGTAGGTGATTTTCCCTCACGACACACTCGCTGGAAAGTTCTCAAACTGACACCACAAGCTTCAGCGCAAATAGCCTGCACATTCCCTAAATTTCTTCGCAATATGGTTGTTTTTTGCGGTAACAAATCACTACAGTTTTTTATTTCATCAATATCAAGTACGTCCATATTTTTCAAGTCTTTTCTTACCAGCGTACATGAAGAAGACAAAATTTCACCATCATTGTCCACAAGAAGTTTGAAATATTTATATACATTGTGAATGATAGATTTACTCTGCCGGCGAAACTCTGTTGTCTTCTTCAGCCGCGATGGTCCTGCTGTCGATGACGTGCGTCTTGTTGGAGTCGTTAGTCCGGAAACACCTGGAGTAGGAGAATAAGTCTCTTCCTGAGTATCCATTTTAGTAGCACGATTCTCTTGCTAAATTACCGTAATTATAAGTTACTGCACTTTTTGTTCGGTAAAATTAGGACACTAAATTACTGTAATTAATAAATAACTAAAACGAATTATTTAAATCGCAAGCAAAAATCGCAAAACGCTAAAATCAAAATATTATCTCTCGAGCAAGCTCACCCTCACACTGACACACTTTCTAACTCCGATTCACAGGTTCACACATTTTTTTGTGTGTTGAAAGGGAGGTGGAAGATTTGGGGGTGGGCTGCCGCTTGGACTAGGCAACACAGGCCGCACAGTGTTACAATTTTCAGGTGATAGAAAGAGAGCGCATCGCGAGTTTGTCCCCAAGTACGGCAACAGCGCGTTAACACTGACCCGCCAATTCTTCTGTCCAGAGCTATAGGTAGGGTACCCAGTTTAATTTCATGCTTTGGCAATCGATATTTTTGTTAAAAAAAAATATAGAAGAACAAGAAAAAAATCCCTTCATTGAATAGAGAAATGATAGCTTCTTAAATACTGTGGCCGAATTCCTTTTCTTTCTTAGGCAACTAATGTTATGCACAGCTTTGCAAATATACCACATATAACAGTAACTGGCAAAATCAAATTGCTTATTTAGGCGATAAGGGAGACACTCCGTTGCTTAAGCATCTTAGTCCGTACAAGAAGAAAATAACACTACATCAAATCATCCATGTCTGATGCCGGACTCGAACCGTGTACCCTCGGAGCGCAAGAGCTAGGCGCTAACTACATTACTTCCCGGTGCGCCTCTGCGACCTTTGAAAGCGCCATCACGTGAAAACCGCAGAAGATCGCAGCTAACATCCAATTATTTGGCTGCACAGCATTAGAATTCCTCATTCATAAACTTCCTGTTTGTTGTTTAGAAGTTTAAGTTTTACAGACTGCAGAACACAGTAATGGAAAAATGGACATTAATACTATAGTTACTGTTAGAAACAACTTGCTTGGTATCCGTATTCCGGTATTTATGTATAGTTTTTTTATGTAGTGTTCCAATTTAGAATGTGGCGGCAAAAGTATTCTGTCATTTGCTACTTAGCAAATTCTTTGCGATCTTCTCTTCTCAGAGCTTATCGTAAAAAAAGGATAAGATGTTGGTACACAAATGTAATTCCATGCCATGAATAACGCACACTTTGCGAAATGCATCAATTACATCGCTTTCGTTCAGCAAGCACTTTGATTTGTTTTGTTTAGTTGTTAATTCAAACCTTGAACTGCCGTAACTACGGAACACCTAATTAGAAACATTTGATCCCATTTAAAATAAATGACTTTTATGATAAATGTGTGTCGTATTCTTGACACAGGACTGAAACCCTTTACCTGTAGTTGCCTGAAATGAGCTGGGCACAACATTATAGCGTACCTTTAAATCCTCTTTCAAACCACACAAAAGACGGCCCTGTATGAAGCGCACTGGAGAGATTTTGTGCTAGTTAACAATGTAGGTTCGTTTTCTTTTAAGTATGTTTTGTATGCTTCAAGCATTTGATGTTATTAGAGGTGAGTAAAAAATAAGTTTGGTGGTGCTAAAATTAATTTAGCTACTACTTCTGTATTTCTGGACGTCGTAAATTGCGTTGATGTCTTCTTAAGTTGCCTATAACAGTTGTTGAACAATTTGTTTTTCTTTTCCATGCCATGAGCTGAAAGTCGTATTTTTTTTTTTTTTTTTTTACTCTAATTTTAAAATTTAAGCTGTAGGTACTTCACTGTTAAAAATTGAGAGTTGAACAAGGCATTAGAAGTACTCACATTCCGTTATGATCTCATAATTAAAAATAAATGATGGCACTTCATAATATTTGCAAGAAATTTTTACAGTAACTCGGTGAAATTGACATTTTACATTAAAATCACATTTTAATGTTAATATCAGTAATCCAGTATCACTATTAATAAGTCGAAGCAAAAGGCTTGACACCGTATTCTACCGTACATTAATTACGAAAGGAATTTAATTTTCGTCACCGATTGTTGTGATTCCTAGTGCTGGTGACCTTCATTGATGTTCGCAGCAGCAACAGGCTCCGATGGATATCGCCTTCGTCGGTGGATGCTAAAATACTGGAAATAATTACACCTATTATTGGTGATGATGATAATGCTGAAGTTCCAGTTATATCAGCCTGTGAATCACCTATGCAGATAACCAAAGGGCGCTGAACTAACATTTCACACTTTTTACTTGTATTGGTAGGATCGTCCGACTGTTACTAGTGACAAGTTGTAGGTACCAGAATGATTCCGCCTAGGAATTGAGGTGACCAGTTTTATCCAGAATTAATGACCTTCGCCTTTTGTATTGAAGTACAGGTATTGGAAGTACGCGTTGTTGGTAAAAGCTTAAACAGAACAGACGGAATCAACAAAAATGGAAAACAAGGCTAGTTACCTCAGGGCTGGTCATTATATAACGTAGAACGTTATCTGTTACAAAAAGCTCATTAATTACTAATGTCACTGTATTTTGATGTCAGCATTGTAAAATAGTTATCTTCGCTGTTCACCTCTGTTTGCTGCAGGTATTTTATATCAGACTGGTGTCATTATTTGTGGCTTAGACCGCCACGCTGGGCTGTAACATTTGAAAGGTCGTAACAGCTATGGAGGGCGCCTTATATCTGGATAGCTCGTTAAGGCTGTTTCAGCACCCATTGTAAAGGTATCAAGTCTGCAGATACTACTTCAGCACGTTAAGTTTGCCTCCGTCCATGTAATAGTCACTATTGAGTGTACAATGACCGCCAGAGTAGTTAGTACGATCGTGAGTCTCGTTTCTCTAGTTGTCGCTGTTTATTTGGTAGGGCTTTTGTTAGTGACGACAAGATTGCTTCTGAACTGCGTGTTACCACGAAAGTATTCTACTGATAAATTACACACAGTTGAAAACCTCTTGTTTAAGGATTCTTGCTTAGATATATAAATTGGTATTAAGACATTCTTACACTATTTACATGTAATATTGAGTCAATTTCTGCGGTATTACATTTGTATGTTCCTTCTACGAGCTCCAGTACGTCTCTACAATTATATTACATCGGATATACCTATTCTCTAGTCACAAGTTAGTGTAATTTTCCGAAAATCGCCGGTTAGTAACATCCAAAAGGCACTATAATTTTGGATTTTTACCGCTGCTCCTAGTACGGACTTCGGTGTGGCAGTAAGGTCCATACATTGAATCTCATCTCGTTGGCATTTATCTAGCCTGGTAAAGGTGCAAATGTAGCTGATATAATATGCTGTGGCTATACATCTTTTGGTGTATTTATTTACTTGGTTATACAATAATTTTCTGTAAACTGACAACTTTCCACATCCCACAGAGCCAGTCTCTCATATTAGCATCCATGGAATGTGTATTATTGTAACCCTGGAATGTGCAAGGACACCTGTTCCAGACACTATCCTGCTATTCTTAGATTTGGGCTTTCCATGGTTTTCGGAAATCACTCCAAGTGAAAGCATGGCCGAAATCTTCTCGGTTCTGCACCTATCCTACTGCCATCGAACAGTCGAAAAGCTCTTACAAATCTAGTCTGTAGTTCGCCTCGAGACACACTGAATGAACTGTATACTGACATACTAGGTACAGACTTTTGTGTATAATGAACAATCTTTCCGTGCTATATAAACCAGACCCACACACAGTTCCACAGTGCTGAAACTGGTAGGGCAGCATTTTGATTTCGTTGTACAAGGTAAGTAGCAGCGATACGAAGCTTCTAATTGTTGGGCTGCCTTTCAAACACAAATATCACGTGACATTGTTCTTGAAAAAGTTGGGTTCCATAAAATCATTCTTAACTATGCAACGTGGGAAAAGTTAGATCCAGTTTGCTATATCTTTAGTATTCTGGACTGTTCACAAAAGAACAGCCCCCGTCGCGATCTTAAGGTCTCATCAAGAACACTATTTGGTATTGATACTATATGGTTTTGCAACAATGCTTTTCGTACTAGTGGTGTATTTTTCGGTGAACCGCCATTTCCGAATCTATTAGATGCTCGTCCTGTATTACTTAACACAATTAAAAAAGCGTGTTACCATCAGGTTTGAAACACCATAATGAGATGTTAAATTGGCCCTGACATTTCTTGTGCTTGGACTGGTAGCTGATTGTTATGGGTATAGACACCAATACATGTAACTGCGGTAACGCTCCGGCCTCGCATTCGAGAGGACGAGGGTTCAAACACCAGTCCGCCCATCCAGATTTGGGTGCTCCATGGTTTCCAGAAATCACTCCAGGCGAATGCAGCCATGGTTCCTTCAAAAGGTTGTCGTAACACACTATACTAAACTAAACCATTCCCATCACGGAAACTGTCTTGCCGTATCACACTGTTCATGTATTTAACATTAATTACATAATAATGTAAACTCATTTTAAACTTTTCTTTATTCAAACTCTTCACTAAAAATTCACCATCTGACCACCTAATTGAAGATTATGTCATCTTGTAGAATGCAAATAGCATTTAAACACAACAGGGAAGCCTCAGATTTCTCAAAATAAAAAGCCATCTTGAGTCGACTTCTAGTGGGTATTGGGATTAGTTTCCCATATTACAAATCTGTCGAAAATTTTCTTG
The DNA here is from genome assembly GCA_031002005.1 of Vandiemenella viatica. Lineage (NCBI taxonomy): Eukaryota > Metazoa > Arthropoda > Insecta > Orthoptera > Morabidae > Vandiemenella > Vandiemenella viatica. Next base: position 303,618,035 of record CM061921.1, on the reverse strand, counting down.
CTGTTAACAATAACAAAATTCTATTTTTTAACGTTACTTCTTTTTCGCAAAGATTGTCATAGCCTACGACATCTCTGATAAATCATTCTGTATGCTTTACTGATGCTTTTCTACTTTTTCTCGTATGCACTTGTGCTAAAAATGATTAGTTTTCCTTTTCTCCAACTTGATAGACCTAAAAATATTTTATTATATAAAACCAGCAGTGTAACTGCCTGTAATTCTACAAGGTCATGGTCGAATTCCTTACCGTTTCTTGTCCGCAGTTATTTCCCGCCTCTAATGACTTCAACGCGGCGTAAAGACATAAGCAAGAAAATATGTAACATTAAATACAATCGCAATTCAACGATGATTTGTATAACTTGAAATTGACAATTAACAATGATTAATATGTAATGCTGTGTGAAATAATTTTATTTGTTTAGCCATTACTGGACAGTTAAAAGTACATTTTTAGTAACATACATTTTGATTTACGAAGAAAAAGTATTTCATTTTTTATTGTTGTCTCGATAGAAACAGATGGAAGAACCACTGACATGAAACTATAATTGTGACTAGAGCGATGGCTTGCTAGATAAATGCAGAAGGTACTTTAACAATTTGTACCATTGTAGTAGTGTCAGGGCTGGCTCTAGGAATCTTGGTCCCCGGTTAAGCGATCTTGGCCTCCTCCCCTCCCCTCCGAAAATATTTTTTCTTTACACTTTGGATTTTTTGATAAACTCAGAAAATTTTAATACAAAAATGTTCAAAATTATTGGTGCAGATATAAAAATTTGTGTTTGATTTACAATTTTTTATGTACTCAATCCACCGGGCCTGCTTACCCCCACCAATGGCGGCCATGCAGATGTGTAGCGAATCGAGCGGCAAATCCGCTGCATACGGTGGGTTCTATCAACGAGGACTGCCGTCGGTTCAGCTTCAACCGGCGTATGCATCATTTTGTTGATAGACAACTAGCGGTTTAATGTACTTCTACAGTTAGCTAGACTGATCGAAGCAGGTAATGCACCTGTTACTCGCTGCTTGAGACAAGAAACAAGGTTACAGCTAAGCAACTGTCCGTTCGCTAGTGCGACTTAACTAGACAAGTTACTTATTGGAGGAAACGACTCACTATTGAATGCTAATACTTTGATTCTTAACTAATAACAAGATATTCGTGAAGGAAAACACACCTATCCAGTAAACTCGATAATTTATTCTCTCACTTGATAAAAACATAACGACATTACATAGATCACACAATAAGACTGAAATCATGATGGCACAACATTTACCTTATACTTCGTTGTAGGCACATATACTCTCTTACGATAATCTAACAGTTACACAAGACCTATCCCTTGAAATGAGTGACTTGAATGACTGACTATAAATCTTTAAGCAACAAGCGTAGGAATATCAGATGGTTCGGTGTTACCTTAATTCTTGTAGATGTTTCTTGAGTCGAAGATGGTGGTAGACTCCCCGTTCAACTAGCTACAGAGCGTCGTCTGCTAGCATTTGCGGTGGAGGGGGCATCTCGCCCTATAATTGGCTAGATCCTTCACGTGGTTACTTTTAGAGTTCATAACTGGCTTCCAGTGGTTCAACAGGGTGGGGACGGTAAATCTCACGCACTCAGTGCTTACGAAAGGGAAACTCGCCACCCACGCATTTCCCAGGCTACGCGAGTGAAACTTTCAGCGCTCAACCTTGAAGCTCGTGTGCTGTTACAACTTCACTGATAACAAAGCTCGCTTCCTGTCCGGCCGACTGGGAACCTGGCTCGCTCACCGAGGCCCACAGCTAGCAACTCAATAAAGTCGAATGAAATCTAATAAATATTCCTTTCCTCTCTGATTGATAATCCAAAATTAGCGCCATCGCTACAGATGGATATTATCGTATTATACGATTATACTAACCTATAACTATAAAAAGAAAGATATATTATGTTTGAATGTTTCCGGCTATTTAAAAAAAATTGATATTTGTGATTTTAGGAATAAAAAATTATTCATTAGTTCATTTTTTTTAACGAACTAGTATATTTCTTGACTGCACAAACCATAATTTTTGCACATTTTGACAACTCAAAACTGATGGAGCAAAAATCAGATTTATCAACATTTTAAAATATAACTAAATAATTATACAAGATTCTGAGGTAGACGATTCTAGTTTACTGCTCCAGTATTATTAAATCATGTTACACTGTACATTATATTTCTTATGTACACACTTTGACAATAAATTTGGCCGCCGCTGAAAAATTCTATCACTCGTATTTTGCACAATCTGACATCAATGTCATCCCAGGAAACAGTAATGCAATACTGGCAAGACAGTATTGCATGATACAATTTTTCAGCGGCGGCCAAATTTATTGTCAAAGTGTGTACTTCCAAACGAAAGGAATAATAAAATTTAGATAAATGTATTACGTATGTTCTGTTAATAAAATTGTCTTGACATTTAAAATTTACGTAGACATCACAAACGTTACTTATTTCCTTTTGTAATTTTCATCTAAAAGAAATAATGAACGCATTTTTTTGAACAGATAATTGTATCTAACAAGTAGGTACAAGTATAAATTCATATCAGTGACCTTTAGTTTAAAAAGGCGCTAACGAACGTTTTTTCCGGTTTTATTAAAAGAAACTGTCCCATGTTAGAATTGTACAGTCAAATATTGAAAATTACGCAATATATCATTTCACCAATCATTATTTTCAGCAATAATCTTATTACACTTATTCCAAATTTTTATGGAAATCAGCAAGAAGAATTAAAAATGATCCTATTAATCCAGTTTCTATGTTTTGCATTAGGAGAACTACCTTAATGAAATAAACTGAACACATTTATTTGTAAATAATTATTGTAATGTTTTTGCCACACATGTTTAAAGTTTAAAAAGTTGTATTTTTTGTTTATGGCTTTACGCCTCGTCGACGTCTTTGTCATTAGAGGCAGGAAACGACGCGGGGGGTGGGGGGGGGCAAGGAACGGGAAAGAATTTGGCTCTGGAGTTTTTTAAAGAAACCATCCCGGCATTTGCATAAAGTGATTTTATAAGTTTATAAATTTATTTAAAAAGTGTACAAAATGAAAAAACTCTGGAAATAAAATACACAAAGCCTTACGGTGTTGTTAATTAACAATAATTTAAAAATTCCACAAATGGAAATTGAATGAATGCCCGCAGCGTAACAGCTCGGCTCTTTACTCGCAGCAATAAATGTTCAAAAGAATCAACACCATAATCTTTCACCTGTTGTATCTCCATGAAAGCCGTAGGAACTTGACTATGGGGAATGACGCATACATGCGCGCCGAAGCTCATTAAAAAGGGTGACGCCGTTATGGAGAGCGATACTCGTATGTAGTCAGCGTCTAACGTAACAATTTACTACTCTACGCGTAGTTGTATAAATGACACTACAGTGTAACAAGAAACCTAACACCCTTGGAAATCGAGAATAATTTTTTTATAAGCCTCCTTTTAATAAATATGTTAGGAACATAATACAAGAAGTAATATTTCTTTGCTAACCAAATATTCATTCATGAAGTCGGGACTAAATTTAATCCAGCAAAGGGTTGAAAATTGTCAAGAGGAACCTATTTACGTAGTATTAATAACGTTAACTACAGTATAATATTAAGAAGAAAATATTGGTCAGTGACGTATACAGACAGAAGACATTATTTACAAATTTAATTTTCAGATCAGCACACCTGTTCGAAACCCAATAACTTTAGAAGGTCCAAGCTGCTGCCTTGTACCTGCAGCGCCCTCTGTTGACAGCTCCGGCGTCGCTACAAGCTTCAATTAGTCGAGGAGAGCCCAGCCATACCCGCATTCACGTGTGTGACGTTTTACTATGCATCTGAGCGCAGCGAAGATTACTTGAAGTAAGAGAATAAAATCATAGTGCTTACTTAACGGATTGTAACGACTTTTTTGCCCTGAATTAAATATTTCCTGAAATTATATTGGGAACCAATGGTGAGGTTGTAACTAAAAATAAAAAAACTCAACATTAGATTGATTTACTCAAAGCCTTTATTGAAGTTGTTTTGTAAAGTTATTGATAGAAATTCAAAAAGAAAAGATTATCAAGTTCTCCATCCGCTTAACATACTAGTAAGGTCTAACAATTTCCGCATCCTTATCGATAAGTATTTGAATACCTTTCTTCACCTCAAACCGTGTGTGGTGATTGAGCGGTAGCGCTCTGGCCTTGCATCCGAGAGGACGCGGTTTCGAATCCCTATCGGGCCATCCAGTTTTTTTTTCCATGGTTTCCCGAAATCACTCAAAACGAATGCCGGCATGGTTCCTGCGAAAGTCTCTCTGTCTGACCCACCTTACTGTAGCAAACATTCTGAATTTCGTGTATTTTCATTACGTTTCCCTTCCTTCCCTCTGACTACCCGTTTTACAGTTTCATTATTTGAGTCACATTTTAAGTGAAATATAATCTTTGCGGGTTCACTGCCGGATTGTGTCAATGAAAGATAAGTTTTCGGCAGCGTACTCTGTCGCGGTCTTCAGGTCTGTTGTCACAGCGTGAGTATCAAAAGAGTACGCCGCGGAAAGCTCCTTTTATCGAGATAATCCGGCAGCGTACCCGCCAAGATTTTCGTACTTCAGCGACATACCGGTAAAGCCCTCGTTCACACATTGTAAGTGTTCACAGGCTCCTAGAGATGCTAAAGAAAATTAACTCTTCCAGTTGTTTGTTCTGCTGAAGTTTCAAATCGTTAAGGACTATTTACCAATCGTAACAGTTATTTTAATAGCTGCGTGGTCACCACGCAGGACGAAGATTTCATCAGAACGCCTACCAAATTATTTTCCTTAAATCCTTGCGTAACACACTCGCCGTTCCGATAGTGTACACATCCAAGGGGTCCATGGCTGACCGAGACGACATTGATCCACTTATCACCCTCTCCAGTCTGCTGTATTTCCCAATGGCTACCCAGCTTTCGCCTTCAGGGACCTGGGAGACTGCTTTGCTGGCAGGGCTTCTATGAAATCGAAAGGCATTTCACAAGGTTTTCCTTTACCAAAACATTCAGTATAGTAAGGGATCCCTAATTCATTAAAAGCAAAATATGCTTCCTTATCGTTCGGATAATTCTTAATTTTGTTATTATTTGCATCAAGATAAGCTTTACTAATATTAAAATCTACACAAAGAAAAATGTTGAAATTCCAGCCGTGCGAAGGAGCAATTCTTTGTCCTGTACAATTAAAAAGCAATTAAAAGTGTTTCCTGAAAAGATCCAATAGGAATTCGGGGTCTTTGAAACTCATCTTGAGAGCAGAAAACATTATGATGATTCTCTTGAGGTTTTGTATGGAAAATAAAAACTTTTGCACCATATCAGAAAAGGGTAAGAAACACCTGCACAGTTGTCTTTTCATGCAGTTTTAGAGTAATGAGAAATTCTGTCAAGACCTGAGATATTTTAAGTTGTGGATCAAATATATAAACACAGTGGAGAATCCACTATCTGTATATAGTTAGTCTGATGCACTTGGCATAGGATAATTGTGTTCGCTATTTTATCAGAGTTTGAGTGAGGCAATATTTTAAGAACAATAATAAGAGTAAAAATTTTTGTGAAAGTGTAAAACAGTAGCTAAACCACTTAATAAACTTCGTACCGCTTACGATAACTTTCGAATAGCTACGTGGTTATCTCTTCTTCTCCTTCATATGCATCAAAAGCAAGAGGGAAAAATGCCACTGCCTTCGAAAAGTACAACCAAAATTCTCGGTGTTCTTGAGATCTTCAGTAAAAAGGGAATTTCAGGATTTTGGCAACCTATTGAAAATTCCCTTATTCAACAAAAGTCGAGAAAATGTATAGCTAAATAATAATAGTTTTCTTTCGCAATTTTCTCCTACTAAATTATTAACTATCCGTCAAAATATCGTCTGTTAGAAAGCTACCCAATTTCATTAAACTATCTATTTTTTTTTTTACCTGCTGGGAATTATAGAAACTAATTCCTGTACACCTCGAATGAATGTGGAAACACAGAAGAATAAATATATCATTTTGAAATTAAAACGCTTCAAGCAGACGCAACATACAGTAGTTTGAAAAGATAATTTGTGTCTTGAGGTTGTCTTTTCTCACCACTCATCCGACAGTGACGAAGATGACGCTTGTGAGGACGACGACGAAGAGTTTTGTGGCTGTTTCGGATTCAAGCAGAGCGCAAAACGTGTGATGAGTGCATTGCCCTTGTCTCGTATGAGCCTCACTTGCTGCATCAGCAGATTCTGCGAGCACTTCGTAGTGTCAGCTTGAGCCACATGTATGCACTGCTGCAACGTTTTCTCCAAGTCTTCATACATGTTCACCAACGTCACCAGAAGCTTCCTCACCTTGTTTCTCTGCCTCTGAAATAAATAAATAAAAATGAGTTTTAACATAACGTGTTTACAATTTATAAAAGTACTTAACAAGCACAGACAATATTGCTTTTAGAAATGTGGAATATACCTACTGTTATAAAACCAAAAGTAACTGTGCTTCTAAGCTAACACAACTAAACAATACTTGGAATTTAGAAGGCAACGAGGACTGTCCATAATTTATAAGCCAAAATTAAAGGAATGTGCTATTAAATACGGTTTAGTGAGTTTATAGTTTCCTGGAAAGAACTTAAATAACGCGTTAGTTAACAACAGCAAGTACGCATGATTAGAATTAGTATGCAGCAGGGTATTATGGTTCCTAAGCGCCAATTATTGTACTTATGCAAGTCTTCTCCCAAATGTACCGTTCTGGACAAACAAGTTTTCGAGTTAATTGGAAAATTAAAGAGCTCACGGCAGCTTTGCAACAGACAAAGGTTCATATCTCCGGCCAGATGTGTTAGCGATGGTGTTAACAAAAAACTACCTCAGTTCTGTAATCATTATGACAAATATTAGCGTAGTGTCCAGAAACTACGCAGTACATCACTAGATAACATGCAGAGCTCAACTCATTCAATTTTCAGACTCAGTGCTCTACACCTATCACCAGAGTACGGGATTCTTCTATTAGCCGACTGGTCGACATATGTTTATCGAGCTCCGCTGCAAATGCTAGGAGAAAAATAGTACAGAACCTCGGGAAATCTGAACTGCTGCACTGAAATCGTATATGAAGCTCTTGTAACGTCTTGCTTCTAAATGAAGTTTTAATGTTTGCATGGAGATATATCTGTTTGGTAGCCAGCTATTAAGGCGTAAGTATTTACAGTTTGCTGATAATATGTCACGCAGACGAAAGAGCCATAACATGGTTTCATTGAAACAATAGGCTATATAACGCGAAAGAGCGAAAACACGTTAAAAAAAAATCAAGGCATATCACCCTTAAAAGAAAAGTTTTCTTCGTTAAGGAGAAATAATTCGACTCTTGTCTACACTAAAATGTACAGTCAATGTGAGGTATAGAAACTTTATGATCAGACTATATACATGCACACCACCCTTCAGCAACAGATATGTAATCATTTTTCAGTTTGAAATACTTCAAGAAATTTGCGGCTTGAGAAGAATTTTACTCTCACAAAACCCTTTTTTTACACAGTACAGTTATAAGGGTATTTTTAATTATTTTTTTTTGCTATTCATGTGGTGATTACATCTATTTTCTTAGGTAGTTTGTAACAGGAACTTCCAGACACGCTACTTGTTTATAGAAGGGCGTCAGTAGATCAATGTTTTGATTAGGACCACACGTCCGGAAACTTACTGGACGACAAAATAAAAAGTTTTGTTTCTGCTGGGTTCTTAATTTCCTACAGCAATGACTGGTTTCATGTTTTGGCATCCTGGTCCACTACAGCAGCCGCCTCATGTGACAATTATCCACTTCGTTGCAATTTTTTTTTTTTTTTTTTTTTTTTTTTTTTTTTTTTGTGCTTAGAAATTTACGCCTCGTCGAGAACTGGGGGCAAGGTACTGGAAGGAATTCTGCCATGGCCTTTTGAAGGAACCATCCAGGCATTCGCGTAAAGTGATTTGGGCAAACCATGGAAAATCCAAATCTGGATGGCCGGAAGGGGATTCGAACTCTCGTCCTTCCGAATTCGAGGCCTGAGGCAAATATTGAATACTTAATACATGTTCTGGTACTCTCTCTCTCTCAGAAATGCCAGGTGTTAGCTGAATTTCTCCTATCACGGCCTAATCTCGTGCCTAATATAAACGTCAAACATGTGTTAAAGCTGAAAATTTAAACACTAGTTTGACTTTCAGCACAGGAACTGTGCAATTCCGTAGTCAAAGTTCCTCTACAAACGACAGGTGTTCTGTATGCGACTCTGCAAGAGGGCAACAAAAGTAAACGTACTATGCTGTGGTAGTAAGGAGGAGCTAGTGTACTGTCAATCTGTCCCTCTGACAGGAGAATCTTCATTTATGATAAAGTGATGCTATCAGAAATTTTTTCCCTTTCAAGCAGAGCTCACTCCATTAGAACCCAACCTTACAGCCTTTGGTCGAGCAGTTGGGTGGTTCTCTCGCTCTACAGAGACAGAGCGGTAAAACCGCAACAACGGAAGTTTAAAGGGTAACACCACCCGTCATTCAGTCCGCTGTGAAAACATTATTTTTACCCTAATAACTTTCTAATATGGTACAGTAAAATACAACGACGATTCTCTCGCGAGAATGTGTACATTCAGTAAAATAAGAAACAAGATCAGTCGTCTAAAGCAGCTCCATACCTCCAAACTGTCGGCGCTCTCTTGGTCCGCAGCAGTCTCGGCGGCTTCGTCCTGGGCTACGACAGCGACTTCTGGTCTGAAAAATATATAGAACTCGGAGTTTACACAAAGAGTTTTACTAAACACTTTTCACGCCTTCACACATTCAACTGTTGCATCCAAAGCAGATAGAATGACAAAGGCAGGTTCGTGTCAACTATTTCCGGCACATCATTGGTATTTAAAGCGTTCCTTAGGAGAAGAAAGTGACCTGTTCCACATTCATTCCGCTAAAACAATTTATTAATGCTATGTGAACGGGCCTACTCATATTGCTATTCCCAAGATACCATACAAAACTGTATTAATTGCCATACGGAGTGATACAGCTTATAACTTCGAAACTCTTCTTATTCGTTGTGATATTTTGTTTCTGGGACCAATAATTAACTTCACAAATTACATTTATTAATAAACACTTATAATGCTGAATACACAGACACTTGAAGTGGAACAACTTCACTGAAGCCCCGCTTAAAGAATATCCCATACCGACAACGATAAACACCTTCTCTATTGATATCTAAGATCTTTTACATTAAAATGACTCAAGACTTGAGCTTGTCGATGGCATTTATGTACTGCTTGTTAAGTTGGTATAATAGAGTCCTGGGCTGGTAATGGATCAATCTGCTGTTGATCTGCCTTTACGATGGTGAAATTTTTCTATGTTAAGATGGCTGGAATCAGTTATACTTTTGGCTAGTGCTTCACTCTGGTAGGGTACTTAATACGCATGTTATCTTAGAGGTCTTTCTGGCTTCCAAGGACCTCTTGTGCTTTCTCTAGAACCTTTCCTTGCTACGTCGTAAGTACAAGACAGTCGTAATAGATGATGAGTTATAATATCAACAAGGTTTACCGTATGTTCGTCCCTTTTTCCCGTATTATTTACTATGCTGTATGGATAACACAAGACTAACATTTAACTAAACCACCCGTGACCTGATCCGGCTACTATTTCAACGTGAGCTCTCTTATTCATAGCAGAGTTGATAAGGTGACTCTGGCATCTGGTTCTGATACTGTCATTGTCAGCCTGCTTCCGCTATTTCACAATGTAATGTATTCAATAAAACACATTCCTTTCCTATTCAGTAACTTGTATCTTTGCAAATACGCTATAGTTCTTTAAAAAGGAAGTTTCCTATACAGAATAGTCAAGCTGCCGAGTAATAACGGAAAATTACTCGAGAAAATGTAGCGATAAAATAATTTCACTTTTAGAGAGGGATATTAATCACAAAAAGGCGTAAGAAGTATATTTCAAATCTGGATTCATGAAACACTCAACCTTTCGACTTCTGAATTTGTTGGATTAAAGTATAACAAGAGCCGGTACATTATCCAAGAATCAAATAACTCTTCAGCTTTACTGACTAAACACTGCATTATATCTTAGTGTCAGTAACATATTACAGAGAAAACAAAAGCTCAATAAGTTTTTTTTTTTTCAACAACTATAGCATTCCAGTAAACAACAAACAGCAGTATGGTTGGTACCTCTCATGCCGCGTATCCCTGCTGGCACTACTACTACATTCCGAATCAACTTTTACCATCAGTTATGCCACATTGCTAAAATGTCACTACGCCGCATCCGGTCAACAGCTTGGACGAAATTGTCCTAAGACGGTTAAACGAAAGAAAATATACATCAAAAGTCACTATCCAAAAATACTCTCTTCAGCTACACAGAATTTCTAGTCTTTAAAACAGATAACTAAACAAAGAGCGTTGTGTTTCGTGTACCACTCCATTCTACAACTACACAGTCCAGTCACATTAATGTGACCACTACATACTTTCGACGTCAACAGAAAATAACCAATCATAGAAGGCAGGTGGCAGCACATTACAGTGGAGTGTATATAAAGGATGTCCTAGTGCATCGGAAAACATTTCAATCGTTGGCGTAATGCAGAAACGTAGCGATTTATCCGACGTCCAAAAGTGCATGATTATTGACTTTCGGGTCAAGGGTGGAAGCATTTCGGAAACAGTTAATTTTGTGATCTGTTCACGTGCCACTGTGGTGAAAGTATACCGTGCATGGCAAAATGACACTATTCAAAATCAGCGGCGTGGAACATGTGGTGCACCACGGGCTATAGATGACAGGCTACGGAGATGCGTTCGGGCAAATAGACGTGCAACTGTTGAGCAACTGACCGCCCAGACGAACCAAGGGGCTACCAAGAGTGTATCCTCAACAACGGTTCAGCGAACGTTGCTGCGCATGGGCCTCCGCAGCAGACGCCTGGTTAATGCACCTATACTGACTACTGTTCATCGGCGACGAAGGCTGGAATTCGCACGCCAGTACCGCAACTGGACGTCCACAGAGTGGCGACAGGTGGCTTTTCCCGATGAATCACGTTTTATGCTCAATGACAGATGGACGTTGGCGCATACGGCGTGACACGTCTGAAAGCAAACACCCTGCAACAATTGCCGGAAGGATCCAGGGTGGAGGAGGGAGCATTATGGTTTGGGGAATGTTTTCCTGGCATTCATTGGGTGAACTCATCATTGTGGAGGGCACGATGGATCAGCATAAGTACGTATCTGTCCTTGCGGACCATGTCCACCCCTACATGCGAATAATTTTCCTCAGAATGATTTCATACAGCTCGCAGTGTATGTGAGTGGTTCGAAGAGTACCAGGATGAGTTTACCTTACTCCCTGTTCAGCATACTCACCGGATTTAAACCCAATCGAGAATCTGTGGGACCACCTCGAGCAGGTAGTTCGCGCCATGGATCCTCAACCGTGTAATCTAGCACAGCACTGGAGTCGGCATGGCTCAACATTCCAGTGAACACCTTCAGAAAACTAATTGACTCTCTTCCTGCACGCCTCACAGCGGTCCGCTCTGCCAAAGGTGGTTATTCTGGTTTTTGAGAGGTGGTCACATTAATGTGACTGGACTGTGTATTACTCTGCGATTCACTAAAAGTGTGTGGCAGAGGGTGCATTGCACCTATCCGAATGGGTAATTGTTTGGAAGGGATATACGGGATATGGCAGGAGGCACCCATGGGCTATTGTGAGGAACCATCCCAGCATTCGCGTGGAGTGATCTGGGAAAACCATGGAAAACCCAGATTAGGATGGCCGGAGAGCTTTATCGAAAGCTACTCCTGTCGGATTTTAAGTTTAGTCGCCCGGTAAATCCTTTCTATTCCATTCCATAATCGCTCATGGAAAAAATGAATACAGAAAAGAATCGGTTCTGGCCCTGATTTCTCTTATCTTATTTTTACGGTCATTCCGAGATACGAATGTTGCTGGTAGCAATATTTGTTTGCTGTCATTCTGAAATATGTCAGTCGTAAATTTTTCAATTAGCTTCCGTCGAGAGCAACGCATTCGGTGTTCCAGGTTTTCCCAACCTAACTCCTTCAACATCGCACTTACGCTTTCCCTCCAACTATATACACGTGTCACGAATCGGGCGACCCTTCTCAGGGCCCTCTCTAATGCCTCCATTAACCCTTTTTAATGGGGACCCCATACAGTACAACAATATTCCAAGTGAGGACGCACTGTTGCTCCTTACAAATTAACGAGTCCCAGACGTCTTCAAAAGCACCCAACCAACTATCTCCCATTCTTGGATTCTACTACAAACTCATTTCTTCATCCATTCCCAGGATTCGTCCATTTTGTGCATCACACTCTATCTAATTTTCAATATTGTTCTACGGCACTACTAAAAAGTTTCGATAATACTTTATTTACAAGTAATTTGTAATGTCTATGCTTTACTACGGCTCCGTCTATGTCATTAGAGACGGGAGAGGGGGCGGGACAGGGGATGCGATGGAGTTCGGGTGTTTCCATTTACCGAAACATCCGAGCAATCTTGGGTGATTTGTGGAATCCTATGGAAAACCGAAATCAGAACTCAGAACTGCCGTATTGGGATTTGTACCTCCCGAATGCCAGGCAAGTCACTCAACCACTGGTCTTGCTCCCATGTTTCAGATTCCTAATGGTAAAGATGTAGATTCGGAAAGTCCTTTCTCAAACGTAGATTTCACACATTAAACAAAGCTTTCTTTTACTGGTGCTAAATTGATTTTGATATCATTTTACCTTTCACAGTCTGTTCCTATTTTACTTTTTAGTCAACAGTAGCGTACATCGTTTTACTGTATCACTTCCAGTCTAATTTCCGGAGTACTTCAAACCCCTCAATTCTGCTTATACGGAGCCCATCTACATCAAGCAGTACTTCGTCTGTGCGTTCCGTTATGTTTAGCTTTCTTACTCCTCATGAGACATTATCTGCATCGAGTCGCAGCATACACTTTTTTTTTTTTTTTTTTTTTTTTTTTTAAGGACCCAGTCAGGCGCAACAGCAGCTTAACTTACTTAGATCCCAGTATTCTAAATTATTTTCATTCACTAAGTAATCTTTCATTCTTATTTTTATTCTACGGCACATTTTCCTCGTTAGTGATTCTGAAACTTCCGATTTGAAAAGCTCAACGTCACACAGCTGCAGAATGCAAACTCACATCACTCTATTAAAGACATATATTTAAAAAAAAATTCTTTTGACCTTACCCCTCGTTAACGTCCAGGTAATTAGATGCGGGAGGGGATTGGGAACAAGAAAAAAGAAGGAAATTGGCCATGGCCTTTCATGGCATTCGCTTGGAATGATTTCGGCAAAACATGTAAAACCGAAATCTGGTTGGCCGGACAAGTATTGAACCCGCGTCCTCCCGAATGACAGGCCCGAGCGTTAAATTTAAAACACATGTTATTAAAGTTATCCTACCATTCAGGAGTGCTGTCTTTGGGTTGGCCTTTCGTGAAAAATCTTAATGACTATTGAATAAGCCATCTCATTCGATACAGTATTGTTACAGACCGTTTTTCCTGCAGTTGCTTACTTAATAATACTAATGCAGCTATTTTCTGTTTGTTTAATGCAGTAATCGTTTAACCTCTCATAATCATCATCGCAATCTTATTTGTTACTTTTTGAAATTTTAGGTATTGTGGGGGAATGCTGACTACTGTCGCCGAGTTTAGATAGACCAAATCCCTATCAAACTGAAGTCCAAAACTTGATCAAGAATCAGTATCAATAAATTTCGCTTTCTTCCAGTGCGCTAAAGCAATTTACCAAAAACGCAAAAAGAAGAAAGTTTAAACTACTGGAGGGAAAAAGTAGATAGGAACAGAAAAGGTGAAAAATGTGCGAGTAGGGAAATTGCCACCGGAGCAAGTGGTCCACCTTAAATAAATTCAATTAAAATCTGCCCCCGTCTTATAATTCCTGTACTTCCCTCCCTTTGCCCATTTCGATCTTCTGCTCTTAGAAATATTTCCATCAGCGGTTTATCAGTTATTTAAAGAATATTTTTTTAGCTTATAAACCTACTCTTCCTACAACGATTTCTTTATACATTTCTCCTATTTCACTCTTCTCTCGCAGAAATTTTTCTTTGCCTTTAACCCATTTTCAATTTATTTCAGAAACAAAATTGTGATGCTATTGTGCTGTTTTATATTAGGCCCTTTTGTCTCTCTTCCTCTGATCCATCGATACCAGAATTTCCTTTTATGTCCCCTACAGTCGTCTTAAGGCAACTTTTTTTTTAATTGCTTGCATTAATTTCATTTAAATGTATTCCAGTATTTAATTAAAATTTCTCGAGTTCTTCAATTATTCGTATTTACATGTTCTGCAAAATTTCTCTGTCGCGTGTAGTATTTTTCAGCTTTCCCATTTCCAAACTAAACTATTAGATCCTCGTCTCAGTTTAAATCTGACCACCTGTATATTTTATAGTCTGCTTAGTTCATAATACCATGTAGCTTTATAAATATGCCTGGCCGTTTCTTAGAGCGTTTGCAACTTTTTTTTTTGCATTTTTCACAATCGTTTAACCTTAAAGCCTTGCCAATTTCTTTTTGTTAGACCAGAAGTTTCTACAGTACAAGTCTTTTCGTACCGATACAGCACATCGCGAGCATATTTTGATTGTTCTTCGAATAAGCAACCAGTTCTTTCATTGCAGCACTGAATTTCTTCATTTTACATTAGTCTTGTTGCAAAGCTGTATCAATACCTAATATGGTCGGCGTGCCCTCATATCCTTTCGCCATGTCAGTAAATGTAATAGTAGTTCACTCATTTTTCTATATTCAGATTCAATATAAATCCTGTTTCAGTGAACCGGGTGCTATATATCCTCCTATTCACCAAACTATTCGAATCAATATACAAGTTAAATAGGTCCACATCTATCTTTAAATTGTCTTACTGATGCTTCCAACATTACATCCACTGATGTGAAGAACTTGCCTTTTGTTTTCTGTTCCCTTTATGACAATCCCTAACCGTATTACCGGGGATTTTATTGGACGCTTCTTTCCCCTTAGACGTCAAATTTTTGATTAATTATATTCCCTCGGAATATCTGTGTCTTTAATTGAATTGATTTGGATTGCGTTCTACATTTATATGGCACTGTTCCTTTCTACACTGAACAGATCAGGATTAATTTTTCGTAGCGATACTACAAAAAATTAAAATTATTCTCGTATCTATCCTCCCTGTTGGCTCAGTTGGTTGCGGCACCGGGATGGTGCACAGTGCCTGACCACGGGTTAGCTGGTTCCAGTCCTGGTGCTGGAACTGATTTTCATCGACTTGGCTTGTGGCCGGTACACGGATTATGCAGCGGAGTTAAATCCCAAACATCTCCGCAGTGCTTATGGTATGAAGTATGGTAATTCGTCCGTCGGATATGGACGTTAAGCCTTCAGAAAATTAGGCCTGAATAAGCCGTCACCGGGTTTCACACTCTTCCTTCTTCAATCTGTCATTCTTTCACAACACTCTACATTAAACATAGTCATAAATACAAAACAATAAACGTAAATATGCTTCATTCACTGGGGAAAACAAAAAGAAACCATCACAGTTTAAATTTCAATCAAAAAGTACCCACCAGTCTAACGGTCGAGGAGATAAAAGAAGATTCTCGTAACGTGAAATAAGAGTAAATGAGATAGTAGTGAATAATATGGAAGATGCTAGGAGCCTACATTTTGGAAGCTGGTCTGCCACGCACGAAAAAAGTCATAGAACTCGACAGCCTACGTTGAGGCAGGTGCCTTTCCTTTCTATCCTTGCCTAAGTCAAACGCCAAGTTAAACTCCATCTTTGAGAGTCCTTTAGAACACACCGAGGCAAGTACAGTAATAGTAATTCCAAAAGACTTAAGAGGCCATGTTGTCACCACAAAGTTTGCTAGACAAAGTGACAGTACTCATTGAACTAAGGCAAATTCAGTTATTTTTTGGTGTCTATATAAACTAATCACCAGATAAAGGAGAAGTTCTATTTCAGTCTTAGTCTTATTGTCAGACTCATTTACACACAGTACCGGATTAGCCACGTAGCAGGAGTTAGCAAATGCTACGGGCCTCACGCCTCCTAGGGGTGCCCCGCGCCTAAGGAGTCTAGATGGGTTTCCCCGAACGGCGAAAACCAAGGGCCTCTTCTTCACATTTACTACGGGCTCCGCACTGTCTTAATCCGGCCCTGTATCCACAGCAAATGCAGGAAATAGAGGGCCTGTCAGCACAACGCTATGTGGTGGAGGACGGAGTGCATCACGTGAAAGAGAGGTTGAGAATGATATCTCAACAAAGCCAGTGTTTATTCAAGTGTTTCAGTGCCAAAGGTTGTTTTATTGACGAATAGTTTTGTTTTAGGAAACCCGGGAGAAAATAAAATGATTTGCGTTATCGATTACTGACATTTAGAAATATTTCGATTTATTTTAATTACCTCTTAAAATATATGCATTGATCTGTCAAACACAGAACCATTACGAAATGTAACAGACCCAATCGTGTCCTAATTTGACGCTTTGACTTCGGGTCTAAATAGTTGCATTTGCTATGGAAAAAACCCACAAGTTTAGTTATGTAATCAACATGAGCTGGTACTTGTGGGAACGCTTCGTCTTGGTGTATCATCCCCTGATGCTTCCCGGTTTCATTTAAAATCTGCTGACAACATATCTGAAGCTACAATTTTTTTTAAGAAGAAATGAAACTAATGTCAAAACTGCGTAGCTCACGATTCCTGCATAAATATATTGTGATTAAATAATAACTATCGCTTCTAGTATTCTAAAAAATGACATCTGAATCTAAACCATTTTTCGATGGCACCCAATCACAACAAAGAACAAGATTATGGTCCAACACCTGGAAGAAAATGGATCATGGTATTATCTTGGAAAATTTATAATTATTGAAAACTAAAATCTTTAAGACCAAACCGCTACTCGAACATCTATTTGTCATCATCAGATGTTAGCCTCTTGTTCAAATTTCATGTTGGTAATTAAATTTGTACCAAATAACGGAAGTAACCTGTAGGAATCAATCAACAAATATTGATATTAAAAAAGCGTTAAACCTGACAAATTGTTCTTAACATCAATCAAAATAAAGGAAAATGTTTTTCGTGAAAGTAGTTTGCAAACAGCTGTCGCACAGACATCAAGAGTGTTGTTAAAGATCATGTATGGTACCCAGGAACATTAAGGCCATGGAGTAATTTTAACGTCAAACCTGCATTTCAGCGATGTGCAAAACAAATAGTTTTTCAAATGTGGGGTGGAAAGCTTACAGTAAGTTCGCCGAAATTACTGCCTGCTTGATGGCTATATCTAATGCGCAGTATCTGGACATCAGAATACAATTTAAGAATTTTAAACAGTACGAACGAATAATTTGGGTGAACTGTCGGTTTCCAGATAATCAACAAATCACCTTGCATCAGATAATTGGGCACACATTACACTCCTGATAGTATGTTGAGACATGTCTCAAGGTACATTTGACTAGTTAGAGGAACGGCCTAACCCTTAAAAGAAAAGTGGAAACTACGCAGTCTCATAACAATGTTACGACATTACCTTAGATAAGACTGTACATGGATCCTCTCCAGCGAGGCCTGTGAAAAAGCTGGAATCATCTTAAAGTCAAAAACTAGATTCATCAGCTGTCAAGACTTTAGTTTTTTGAAGCTAAACCTATTTTCATGCAAGAAACTAAACGTTAATACTATCGACGGCGGTCAATCTGATCTGTGGATTTGAGCCAAATATTACTTCACGCAGGAATCGACATGAAAATGCTAGTCCTAATGATCGTGTTTGCTACCAACACTATATTGTGAAGGTCACCAGCTAAAATAGAAAAACTAGTCAAAATAGTGGAACAAAATGACATATACTGCTTCAGTACCTACCGGCGTGTTTATCCTGTCAGATTTCTAAAATGCTTGACAGACATCCAGGCCATAGGACAGTCATGGAATCTCAAGTTGTATTTAAAACCTCCTTTTTAAGGCAACTTTGCATTACGCATTACATGTCCAGTGGCAATATAAATAACGTGGCATAGCGACCTATGATTAGTGCATGTAATTTGATAACTTCACATGATGCTGTTCCAATGGAGATAAGAAAGGGATAATACACTATTCAAATGAAGATTTATAAATATTTAATTTTTGCAGGTTAGGCAACCTCCTTGTGAAGAATTGCTTTATGCCAAAATTAATCTTCGGCAATAACATTAATTCTATAACAGACAAAGATTCTAATGACTACTAAACACACTTGTATGTAATATGAGGCTTTGTAGCTTGTGTTGCTTTTACCTGCTGATGGTTGCGGCCGCTATGTAGGATGCTTTAATGACTGCGCATAGTTTAGAGAAAAGGATTTCGCGCTTCGTCTCCATTTGCAACACTGTTTCCTTGATCTCTGCAATGTAGTCAGCTATCACCAGTTGACAAGTCTCGAGTGAAAGTTCCCGACGACCCTAAATAACATAAAATCGTTTCCATTGTTGAACTATCGTTGTGAAGTGCGAGAGATACGCACACAATTGTTTATTAAATTAAATTCACTCTCAGCCAAAAAAAAAAAAAAAAGTTATGAAGAAAAATCAGTAGTGATTTAAAAAAAAAAATAAGAGATCATTAAGGTTTTGGAAAATTTTGTCAAATGGTTTATAAATCAAACAAAAACAAAATGAAAATTATCAAAAAAATTATTTTCACAATATACTTACTAGATTTATGAAAATCGCAGTCGATAATAGTGATTCGTCTATAAAATTATCTAATGAAGTATCAAATTTTTCAAAATCACTCATTTGGCTATTTTTTTAAACCATAAACTCCAGAAAGAGGTACAGTATACACAAAAACTTTTGAAGGCTACATATCGTACTACATTTTAAAATAATTTTCAATTTTTTTTTGGTTTCACGCCTCATCGATGTCGAGATCTTTAGAGGCGGGAAAGACCTGGGAGTTAGGAACGGGAAGTAATTTGACCATGACCTTGTGAAGGAACCAAACCGGCATCCGGCCGGAGTGATGTGGGAAAACCATTGAAAACTAAAATCTGGATGGTTGGTCGTGGATTCGAACTCGAGTCCTCCACAAAGCGAGGCCAGAGCGTTACCGCTCACCACCACGCTCGGTAAGAAGTATCAGATCAGTAGTGTCGGAATTAAAACGGTCATGTTTTGTATGGTTTTTCCGTGAAAGCTTCCAGAATTTGTGGAATAAAAAGGAAAATCCAAACATTCTGGGCGTCGACTGACTGCCAGATTCCATTACTACCAATGAGGATCATTAGAGAATACTTTTTCACTGCCGTACTATAAAAGTACAGGGTGTCCAGAAAAGGACTCCCTGATTTCAAAATTAAATATCTCGAAAACAATGATCGATAGAGGAATGCAGTAAACGGTATGTTTATTGTGACAGCTGTAAGAAGTGTATACAGCAGTGTGAAATAATAGTTACAAAAGCTGCTAACAGATGGCGCTGTACGCTGTACAGCTCATATCAGCATACATAAGTGAAATAATCGTATGAAAACAATCTTTGCAAACAATCACATCAACTCTTCCTTCGGTATGCTAACCTCCTTTCACGTTTCAATGGTGGAACTGATCGCCCTTAGCTTCGGATCACTATTTAGGCATTACATAGGGCGATTACAGCGCCATCTGATAGCAGCTTTTGTAACTATTATTTCAAACTGCTGTATACACTTCTTACAGCTGTTACGATAAACATACCGTTTACTGCATTCCTCTATCGATCTTTTTTTTCAAGATATTTAATTTTGAAATCAGGCAGTCTTTTTCTGGACACCCTGTATTTAACGCACGTTAATTTTCGAAATTTCATATTATAATCCTTTTAAGTTTAGTAAGATCTAAAGTAGCGTGCAAATGCAAGTTTCTAAGGTCAAGGATTTAGAAGTAATGAGGGTGTGAGACTGACAAATAAGCGAATCCATAAGACTGCCGCTTTTTACTCAGCTGGTACTGAACCATAAAAATTATGTCCATTTAACAATCTTGCAAGGGGCTAGCGTGAGAAATGGTAGTTCCATGTATAGTACGGCTCATCAGTCACAATGATTTTTCCATACTACACTGGTGTACAACACTTAATGACGAAATAGATTAAGTAAAATAACGTATCAAGTATCAACTACTCGATGAAAATGAATGAAAGTACTGGAGCATGTTGGCAGAGGTCTCCCACAAGTACACATAAAGCTGGAGATCACATGGTATGAGGTTACTGGCTCCGTAGCAGGAGGCGGTTGAGGGAACGGGACAGGACGGTGTGTGTTACTGTGTACTGTGGTGGTCTTCATTACAACATAGCCCGGAGACCACATTTGTACGACTTCAAAATGAGAAGAATGATCCGAATGGCCGAAGTGTGACGAGTGTAGCTTAGGAGTTTGGTACTGCTCATAGCATTCCGAAACACAGGTACTGTGAGGAGGTGGTCAACTACAGCAGCAGATGAACGCTCATATTGTGCAACAAGAAAGAAGGGTCCCACGTCAAATGGCGGGTGGAATTATAACCACATTTAACAGGACTGCAAGCACCAACAACAACCTTCCAGCAGTTGTCAACCACCCTCGTGGAGGATAACTCCTTACCAACCTAGTGACCAGCATAGTAATCACACACCCTTTTAAATACCATGTCCCTCCTTTTGTTGACGTCTAGCGCACCATCATGAGTCGTCTTAACTTCAGTGTAACTTACTGTCTCATTTCTGATCGTCTCATTGCGTATTTGTTTCAGTTGCCTAATATACCATACTGTAGCATTTATTTCTATGTATGGTTAGAGTTTCATTGAGGTACGTTATTTGGCAGTGACACAGTATCGTACGTTACTATGTTCCTTAGGTTTCGAACACCACTGTGTGTAGTTTGGAGTGGTATTTAACAAGTATATTTTCCTCTAAATACTTGATGCGTTGTATTTTCTGTGTAGAGAAAAAAAAAGTTAAAAGACTAATCAAGGGGGGGGGGGACTGAGTTTTTCAGCTGATGCTGGATGAACAGGTGAATATAAATCATTGTCCCTCGTACTGCGGTAGGATACTTGGAAGGCGGAGGCAGGAAAAATTATTGTCGATTTTTTTTTTTTTTACGTGAAAAAGTCTTGCCTGTTCGGTACTAGGTAGCATTCATGATTTAGGAAAGACATGAATTAAAACTGTCCAACTACTAGTATCAGAAAAAAAACTGCTTAAAGAAGAAATGTATCAATATTGCCGTCCACGGTAATGTAGGGGCTAAAGTGTTAACTCCACGTGCCGTAGGTCGCCGGTTCGGGTCCGGCCGGGGGCATGGGTATTTAAGTGTGATGTCTCTGAATGTTATGTCCGTCGTGTGATGTGTCTAATTAGCTGGAAAAAATTACTGTCGTGCTGGCTGTATGGCCTAGATGCCGAATTTCATTGGGAAAAAAGCGGTATCAATGGAATTCGACAGACAGTTTGGAAGTAATAAAGTACATTAGCCAATATGTAGCCCCCTTCTCTCCCTCTGCTAACATCGCGGTAAAGGGACATGATTCATCAGGTATCCAAACTGCGAATAAGTACACTACGCGTAGTTTTAGAGAGCTTACCCCCTTTCTCGTGCGAGTTGAGCCAACTTATCATTTCGTATTAACGTGGACAATTTAAGACAGTTTCCTGATCGATAACAGTAAAGTTGAAAAACTGTGACACTTTTAAAGTAAAAATGTCGGAATAGGTGGAATCAAAACAGAGATCCTTGGAGAGGTAGATGGCTGTTCCTACCTAACAAGAAAGATGAGCAAAAGAAAGAAATCCATAAGGCACACCACCAGCAACAGAACTTCCTCCGACGGATGTGGACTGCCCAGAGGAACACAATATCATAGTGGATCAGCCTGGACTTTTTAACTTCGGTAAACACCCCCTGAAAACGTAGCGATACAAGAACATGAAAAAATGTTATAAGCTATTCCACTTGCTATTTCGCTAAATAATTCGTATTGCCCTAAACACTTGTGCGGTAGAAGCTCCGACAGCTGCTTAGCCTCATTTTTAATTTTTTTATTATTTTACACTTTACAGGCAGTCGAGAAAGAGGTCATTAGAGCAGAGAGGATGGCTAAAGAACTGAAAGAAAAACTATCCATGCTCTTAGGAGATAACCACTCAAGGGACTGTCTGGAAAATTTCAGAAAACTGTGGAAAATTTGGAAGGCCGGATCGGTGATCGAACATGGGTGCGCTCAATTGCCACGAGTGAATGTTTTGCTCACCGGAGAACCTCAAAAATTTATCCCATGTGTATCAGCGATATAATTTCTGTAACGTTAAAAATGAGTAAGAAGTCATTGCCAAGGTCTTAATTTTTTTCTCCACAGTGTCAAAAGATGTTTATCTGTCATCCAACTCATACCAAACACATTACTAAAAACTACGAGTCTACCAAAGATCATGATTTCGTCCTCCGCGCTGAATAATCACGTCATAGTACTGCGGTAATCAACCAGAAAACTTATTACTTTCAAGCGTTAATTAGGTGGTAATACAACCTGACCAGAATGTCACCATTGGAACTACTTCGGAAAGTATTTCTAGCGGTATCTTGCGTTTGACTACTGCAGTATTATGACGCCAAATGCTCTCGGAATCCCGTAATGTGTCCTTAGCGTTTCAGCTTCTCTCAGCTGTAAAAAAAAAAAAAAAAAAAAAAAAAAAAAAAAGCACACACACACAAACACGACAGCTAAATATTTTGGATTTGGTTACAAACATACGTCCCGCCATGTTGAATCGATAGAGTGAATGGGTTGCTTTCGTTATATGTAAACACGGCACTCAAGATGGAAATCGCAGAACGAATTTTACTTATGGTGTTACAAAATTTTTCTAATGGTCCACGCCACATTTCAACCTAACTACAACTGCTAGGAAGAAAGCAAAGCAACTTAGGATTATGTGATTCCTGTACCGACAATATTTGTTGTGTTTTTGCAGTGTGGCAGCATTTCACAGTTGCTTAGCCGCCTCATATTTCGGCATTTTTAATTTGTGACCAATGTTTTTGCAACATGTGAATGGGGAAAATGAAGACATTATTCCCAAGCAGTTAATCCAAATGTCAAGAGGTTGGTACCAATTTTTTATAGGTGGAGAAAGTCGTGCAACTTACTCTGAACTGAAACCAGTTACAGCGACTACAGACAATGTTTGAATAGCATTCAGCAATTCGAACATTCAATAAATTATTGTCTAGAATTACACAGTTTTACCAAGCGCATTCGCAATTAACACATTGCTAGGCCTAATTTCACAACACGCTGTAGGAAGTTAAAAATTCATCTAATGAACTTGACGAATTCGTGAAATCGGACCCAAATTGCTGGTGCTCGAATGTAGGTTTCTGGGCGCGAGTTACCACAGAATTAACAAGCGTTAAACACATGTAACAACTTTAATTTCTGTAGCCTCTAAGGTGATTGCTGCTCGATTCCCCACTCAAGTAATCTACAGCTGCTAGGTTCACCCCAAACTTTCTCTCGACCTTTATAAATTTTTTACTACCAGACACTTCTAAAAACTATGTCCCATAGTAAAATGAACTATTTTAGAATCTGCTCATCGAAAATACTATAGGTCAATAAATTATTAAAGAAATAAACTAATTCCTGCAGCGTAAAATAATGGAGGGTGACGGTAGTATATGCTCTTGTGAATCAGGGTATAAAGGTAAACTGAAACAATATTTACTTGGTGAGTAGAGGAAAAGAATCAAAATATATCTAAAAGTAGTCGTATTATTTTGTTCTTAAACAGCAGTTTATATGCGTCATCATCTTTTTCTTCACCAACTTTTCCCAACATTAGGGATAGGCTGCATTTGACCAGTTTTACTCACTGGAATGTTCAACTTTGGAGCTTTGGTTTTAAGACAGCATGTCTTGTTGACGCTAACCATTTTATACCTACTGCTAGGTCGGACTACGTATTAATGGATGAAGAGAACTGTGGCCATCTCTCTGCGAAATGCGCAGCTATGTTATGTGTTAATAAGTTTGTTTTGCATTATTTTATGAAGCTGAGATTGGGGACCGTCCCAGAATTAGCTTTAATGTCTGCGGAAAAC
Organism: Vandiemenella viatica; assembly: GCA_031002005.1. Lineage (NCBI taxonomy): Eukaryota > Metazoa > Arthropoda > Insecta > Orthoptera > Morabidae > Vandiemenella > Vandiemenella viatica. Next base: position 303,593,707 of record CM061921.1, on the reverse strand, counting down.
CGCCTAAAAATTGCAGTCAGGACGGCCCGATCCAGCGCCCTGAGCTGCACTGGTGGGTTAGTTCATATACACACTCAGAAAATTTGGAATCTTAATTACATCTTTTTATAAGTATATACGTAAAATGATATATGTTCTATAAACATTATAAAGTATTCTTAATTACATACGTACGCGAACGATAAAACTATCATGACGACTACTACTCCATCGAATTTCAACAAGCTGGGCCAATTGTTCTTATGATGATCGTATTTACTTTAACTTATACACGATGCCTGTAGAAAATGGAAGGAATGTTGGCAGAGACCATTACCAACGGGTAAAAATTGACGTGATTTCAATTGTAGTTTCACAATCAAATTAAAGGAACTGGATTACAGAACTTTGGTCAGGCCATTGCTTGAATATGGGACCGAGAGTGGTGGTGTAACAGTTAGCGTTCTGGCCTCGCATTCGGGAGGACGGCGGTTCGAATCCCCGTCCGGATATCCAGATTTGGGTTTTCCATGGTTTCCCAAATCACTCCAGGCAAATGCCGGGATGCTTTCTTCAAAAGGCCATGGCCGAATTCCTTCCGATTCCTTGCCCCCCCCCCCCCATCCTTTCCCGTCTCAAAGACCTCGCTGTTAAGAGACGTTAAATTGAATATGGTAGTGTAGTATGGGACCCACATTTTGAGTATCACATAAAGTTGGAGAGGGTGCAAAAAAGGGCTGCTAGATTTGTTTCTGGAAATTACCGCAAAATGCAATCAGTTACAGATATGATAAAATAGCTGGAATGGGATTCATTGCAAGACAGAGGTGGGTAAAGAGGGTCATGGGAGTCCTATATTGGTGATGAATAATTTACCAAAAACTTTGAAAGAATTTAAAGTTAAAATTTGCAGAGGGGAAATGTAGGTTGGTGGTAGGGAAATTACCACCGGAGAATGCGCTCCATTGCAATTTAATGAAATATTATTATAAAATGTTGGCTTGTTTGGGTTACTTGAACAAGGCATCTAGTTGATTAGGGTTAGCACCTCTACATCCTGAGGGGCACAGCAGTTTGAAAATTAAGAGACCTAACGCATGTCTCCGGTTTGTATTTAAGAGGGACAAAAATCAGTTTGTAATTTAAATTACGCAAAGCACAGAATTTCTAGAATTGTTCTTAAAAGAAAAACTTGCTTCTAGATCTAAACGAGCAATTTGGCATTTTTTTTGTTTTTAGGAATTTTGTCAATACAATTACTCCTAAGCAAATCTCAACACGAGTGTTCTGTTCAACAAAACAGGATTAATGTTTGTCATTTCACCTGGCGGACAACTTTGCGAATAGGGAGCGTGCATAAACCACGTAGCTCCATTTTGTTCTCCTGTGAACCCCCCCCCCCCCCCCACACACACATATAGAACGTTACTTTTTTCCCCCCTTTGGATTCCAGAAGACATTTTGTACTATTTTCTCTTGTCAGACTATTATAAATTACATACGGAGATAATTAACTGAAGGAAATAAATATTCACATGCTGTTGTGGGTTCTGTTACTCATTTTAACGATGAAAAATGTTATGAAAGGAAAGTTACGTGGCCTGGCTCGGAGTGATTTGCGGAAAACGTGGAAAACGCAAACCAGGATATCTGGACGGGGATTCGAACCCGTGTCCTACCGAATGCGAGGACAGAGCGATACTACTCACCCACCACGCTCGATGTGTGAAATTACAAATATTTTTGTCTCGGCGCCTTATTTTTCCATTACGGATAATGTAAACAAAGGAGTTTCTGACACAGCAATAGCAATAAAGAGTTAACTTATTTCTTAAACATCCGTGTATTTTAGTAAAATCGTTAAAATGACCGTATACACAAGCTACAGGGACGTGATACTTTAAACTTAGATTACTCTGCTTCATCAGAAAATTTAGTACTTTAAATGTTGCTACTTTACTTTTCTTACCGTGAGGTCTCTCAGCTCGGCGCATGTTGCCTTGGCTCTTGCTTTCAGGCTCTTCACGAGGTCACCAAAGTCGTCAGCCATCGAGTAGCAATAATCTTCCAGCATCCACGGAGATTCTTCGCTATCCGCCGAGTCCTGTAACATCTTCGAAGTATTTCAACTGATCACGGTTTAACTTTCCCCACTAGAATCGCATCTGTAGACGTCAGAGCCCGTCTCTGCTTCCACTATCTCACTGGTTAACCCGGCGCCACAGAACGACTGGGCTTAGCGAGTAGAGACAGTTGAATGCCTGCCTGCAGTCGATTGTTAGCACATCAGCGACCGAACAGTAGCAGAAGGAAATCAGAGTCGCACTTCCGCAGCAATTATTCATTTCAATAGCTGCTAAGATAGGCATTAAGATAGTAATATCAATTTATATGTTGTAGAATGCAAATAACAGTAATTTTCTGTTTTATAACTTCTGTTTTTGCCTAATATAACTGGTTTTAAATTCAGATGATACAGTTAATGTAAGCGTACCTATTGTGCTTGGTGGGTGAACGCTAACGCTCTGGTATCACTTTGAGGAAGACTCGGGTTCGATTCCCCGTCCGGCCATCCAGATCTGAGTTTTCCATGGTTCCCCAGATCACTCAGACAAATGGCTGGATGGTTCCTTCCAAAGGCCATGGCCCAATTCCTTCCAGTTCCTTGCCCCATTCCTTATCCGCCTCTAATGACCTCTGCGCCGACGAGGCGTAAAGACAAAGAATTTAAGGAAATACGAAGATTCATAAGAGTGTAAAACCAGTAACTTCTTGCTATGATGCCATACCCGATTTCGGGCGTAGGTAGTTGCGTCTACTCTTTTTTATTTTTTATTTTTTTGCTTATGGCTTTACGCTTTGTTTAAGTCGAGCTCATTAGAGGCAGCAGGGACGGGAAGGAATTCGTACATGGCCTTTTTGAAGGAAGCATCCCGGCATTCGCCTGGAGTGATTTGAGGTAACCATTGAAAATTCAAATCTGAATGTCCGGATGGGGATTCAAACCTATGTCCTCCCGAATGTGAGGTCAGAACGTTAACGCTCACCCACAGCTGCCATGGAGGATAGACCCCTCTATAGGAACTTTCTTGGGAAGTAGAACTGGGGTGGTTTCCCGTTGTCTGTTCAGTATAAAGCCTTGATTGCGTTGTATCAAATGAGCTATGAAGATAAGAGGTTAAAACCAGATGCCGGACCATTCAGTCCTACTCTTCAGATAAACACCTAGGTCACCATGCTTAACGTCCATATCCGACGGACGAATCACCATCAACAGTACCAAATACCCTCACTAAATATACACGTCCGAGAGGTTCGGTATTGAACAACAACACCACCAGGGCTGGAACCCGCTAACCCAGTGTCAGCGTGGACACCAACTGAGACAAGGTGGCGGGCAAGCCAGAAGCACTGTCAGCTTTTACTCGTTTGTTGACAGTCTCGGCTTTCGATGATGTACAGTTGTCGGAAGCGCGTATCTTGCTAAGGAAATCGTAACGACCGCAAGTACTTTAACTCTCACTTGCAGCGGACCATATTGCTATCGGGAAACCTGGTTATAAATTTTTATTTCATTTATTCATTAGTACCTACAAGTTACGGGTTAGTGTTAGGACGGCTTGATGCTGGAACGGAAATGCAATGTGTGCGGGTTGAATTTCACTCTCGGCAGCACAGCTTCTGGTAAACACCACTTGCAGCAGTTTGCAAATTACAGTAAGTTTGCTTTACTCCGTACTGGACGTGAAAAAGCAAATATAATCACTATGGAATAAATAAGCGTATGTTTTAGTAGTTTAAACGACAAAAATATTTCTATTACGCAAAGCCTCTGTGCCGAATCTAGGTATCTAAATTCTTGCGGGTTCTTAAATCATCAGGGGTTTCGAATTTAGGTTCCTCATTAAAAATTGAGCTTCTAAAAAAAACTGAACTAACATTAGATGGCATTCACGACTTAATTTTTTATACCTTACAGCGCGGTTGTTGGAACCTAAAGACTTCGTTACGTATAATGTCATACTTAGTAAGCTACAGTTACATATTACATGTCGTTATCAAATATTGAAATCTATCACTTCATATAAAGCCGGCAGATAGTGCGGAGGGGTATTGTCACACTACCAGACGCTTTTTTTTTTTTTTTTGGCGTTTTAGTCTCTTTTTATGAAGGGACTTTGTGTATGGTTGCTTCTCTGAGTGTACAGCAGTGGCTCACGAATTGTTTTTTAGAGTTATGGAAAGAGTGTTGACTACGGATACAAAATGTGTCTATTTTAGAAGGCTGTTTAATTCAGGCTGTCGACTATAGAAGCAAATGCATAAGTTCATATTTTAACTATATACAGGGTGTTCAGGAATGAAAGGATAATCCTGCAACCACAGATACGTCACATCATTTCCTACTACTCGTATATGACAAACTTTTATTTTAGTAAAAGTCTCACCATTTTCAATATATTTTTTTTTTTTTTTCGAAACAGGTGACTTTGTTTAGTTTGTTCCATGCAATTTCTACAAATTAAGACTTTTTGAACCCTGTTTTTTTTTAATTTACTCAAAGTATTTGAATCATCTAAAAACTATGTTCCTTTTTTTCTTAAAACGTTAAAATAAACCTTATAAAATCTTAAATGGTATAATTATTTAATACACCTTTTAAAATGATTGTTTTATGTTATTTCAATCTGCTAAAGAGACCATTGGGCATTTTAATCATGTAGTAAAAATATAATGATAATGATTTAAAAATAGGTTTTAGCCATGGTATGCATACAAATAATAGACAGAGTAAATGCAAGTAATATTCTTTATTTCATTAATTATAAAAATTGTTCAAAATGGCTGCCAGTTGCTCTTATGCATGGAATAAACTGAACAAAGTCACATGTTTCGAAATAAATATTTAAAAAAATCAATATCTCGAAAATGGTGAGACGTTTACTAAATAATTTTTTTTTTTTCGCCCATAGCGTAGGACATGATGTGACATATCTGCGGTTGCAGGAATATCCTTTCATTCCTGGACACCCTGTATATTTGCACTTACAATTCACCAGCAACTGTTATATATAATAGAACAGAGTTATTCAGGTTGCTGAAAATGACTTTACAATGCATAGTTATTAAACAGTGTGGTCAGAAACCTCGAAAATGGATAAATAAATTCTTTAGGTGTCGTCGTTTGTTGCGTGTACTTTAGTTCAGTGAAGAATGTGTCCTACTTGGTAATTAGTCCACAACATTGCAACGATTTCAGAAAAACTGTCATTCCAGTTTTCAAATCAATTTCTGGAACTTTGAGGATGATGGTGTCAGAATTAATAACATGGATGGTGCCACAATGTTCTTAGCTCATTTCACAGAATGTTCCAATACAATTTCACACCTGTGAACTTTTTCACACAATTAGTAAGTAAATTGCGTATTCATCGGCGCTGCGGCTATTTGCTATCCAAACATTGTCATTATATTCTGCACAATTAATTAAAACACGACAGTATACGCCACAGCGTAGGAAAATGAATATGAAAATGATGTGGAGTTGCACGATCCTACCACCGATCTCTTCTACGTGTCGGCAGTCTTGCAGTGGGCTAACTTATTTTACAATGGAGTATTGTTAATGGCAGGTTGTTATATTGCTTTCAGGTGATCTAACCTATCTTGCAATGGAGCTTTATTAATGACAGATTTATGCATTGAATGCAGACGATAATAAAGTCAAATGATGCCGCTTCATGTACACCTGGCTGGCAGGCTGATGGATTGCTTCCTCGCACACCTTACGCAGATCATCCACCTGGCTGGCAGCACGTTGTCACAAAGGGTAGACGCGAGGGGGATTCGTCTGAGGTGTCGGGGTACACGCAGCCCTAATATCCGAAACTAGCTCCCGGCAGATCCTTAAAGCTGTTGGTGAGCTACCCAATCCTAAGTACTGGACAACAGATGCTTGTTAGTATGCAGTATATGTGCGGTAAGGGAACATCGTAAGTTACCCAGCCGGTGACTCTTCAAACGCTGCGAGGGAAGCCTTGCTAATAAAACAACAAAGGTTATTTTAATTGCGATATTGTTTTGGGCGGGGACGGGGGTGAGGGCGGGTGAGCCCACTTGGGCCATCCTACAGGGTATCCGCGTAGTACAGTCGCTTAAGGTGTAGGGATCTACCGTGTGTGCCGGGTCCTAATATCCGAGACAAGCCCTCGGCAGACCGCACGGCGCCTACCCTTAAAAATTCTGGTAATTCGATAAGTGGGTAACGAGCGTTGCCAGAAGCATGAAATGTGCGGTAGAGAATCGCACCAATAACTTCGACGGTGACTTTTCAAAAGTTGCGAGGGAAGCCTTGCAAACAAGAATGCTAAGGGAAGCGGGAACCCCACCGGACTTGGTCGGTGCCTCCTCTAGGCGTTGGCCTATGTTTGGTGGTGGAGTAACCAGGGTAGGTCATAAGAGGGTTAGTGGTCCAGGTACCACCAATGACGGCCCTACCCCTAACGGAGTTCGCAAGCCGGATAAAACGTGTTTGTAGTAAAAGGTTTCGCAAAGGGAAACATCAATGATGTTTTGATAAGTTTATATATCGCTTTCTGCAAATCTGACATCACCCTCCTCCTCCTCACTATGCCACCCAAACAGGATTGAGCCAGCCTGATCTTCCCCTATCATGCTACTCTCCGATACATATATCCCCTCAACACTTTAGACTTCAGTCTGCAGAGATGACGCGACAAGTGACGTTCTCATCAATGTACCAATTGAAAGCATACAATTTAAATCGTGTGTCTGTTGGACAGTTGGCGAAAGAAGATTTTTCTCCAGTTGTGTTCCAGGGAAAAGTTGATCACTACAAATTTACTCAATTGTATGATGTTTTCAGCGTACTGATCTAGGTATTGGATGTAGTGTCCAATTTATTCAATAATAACAACAGTGGCTGTGACCAGACCAACATATCACTCGGCCAGCACACTATACTGTAGTTATAGTGACTAATCTGGACTATTCTGATAATCAAGGTCAGCCAATCTACATACTGACAATGTGTCTTGACACAAAAAAACATCCACTTTATCAGAAAAATGGTATTTGGGATTAAAAACTGCTAATGATATTAAATTTGCAAACACAGAAGCTCTAAACAATTCTGTGATTCTGACATTTTTCTGTACTCCCTTTGAACAGAGCATTTTTTAGGTGCAACATTGGGTTTGGTAATAAGTAACATATCCTCTGCCAATTTTAAGTTCCAATTCTAGCATAATTTTCACATAATATCATAAAAATTATGCTTTCAAAAAGTTATTAGAAACACAATCCTCTTTTCATCTTCACAAGCATGTTTTCTGATTTTGACAGCAATGTATACAACTAATAAATACAAAATGTGTGTACTATTTATGCACACAATATACAAAAATGTTTGTCACAATTTTTAAAAGAATTCTCAGTGGTACCTGGTACAATCTAAGATTAACTATGTTGTTTCCCCTATTGCTTAGGGCATTACACAGTACCAACATTGCAATAATTAGAGCCAGAGGAGAATGGGGGCAAGGAATGTAAAGGAATTTGGCCATGGAATTTTTGAAGGAATCATACTGGCATTTGTCATGAGTGACTTTCATATTCCATGGAAAACCATAATCTGGATGGCTAGCCTAGGATTTGAACTTGTGTCCTCCCAAGGCCAGGTCCAAGCCTTTGTATTGAGTGTGGTGGATAAAAAGTAATGCTCTGGTCTCACATGTGGGAGGATGTGGGCTTGAATCCCAGTCTGGCCATACATATTAGGTTTTTTGTGTTTTCCCCAACACACCAGACAAATGCCAAGATGCTTCCTGTAAGAGGCCATGCCCAAATTCCTTCCCATCCCCTGTCCCCAGCCTTCCCTGCCTCTTATGACCTCGATGTTGATGAAGTGTAAAGCCATAAGCACTGCCAAGTATTACTGGATCAGTCAAGTAATTAAAATCTGCCACTAATATGGAAATAAAGCATATGTAATATCTTAAGCAAGTTAAGTGCAACAGCTGATAACACGAATTATAAAAACTGGTATTTGGATGCTCTGAAGATAAACATTGTCACTATATGAGATTAGGAAATATGTGACAGGTAACATCACCAGCCTTTTCAAACAGGAAGAGGAAATATCATTAAATACTTAAATATAGACAAAAAACAGATTTAATGATTCAAGTTATTAGTATGTCTCTAACACATTGCAACAATATCACTGCTGCAACATGGAACGTTAACATTTTTCTATCACTAATAAAGAAATTTCAATCAGAGCTTTATCTAAAGTAAGAAATATAACAAAATTCCAGAATCTTTATTTACTAGAATTCAAACCACTATTTATACTAAATACACTTTTTACCTAATTTAAACAAATAAAGAGTTCATATCATAAATTGAAATTACAATTAAATCAAAATTAATAGGACAGCTAACTGGACGACTAAAATATTTTTTGTATCTGTCTAAATGGCAATAAATAAATGTTCTCACTGACACAGGAGACTGCTTCTGTAAATATATATATATATTTAAGTCACATGTGGATATATTAAAAGTTAATTGAGTAGTTTGAACCATCTAATGTTGAAAGCTAAAAGGAAATGTGACCTATTTTTCAAAATAGCAACAAATTTAATTTTCCTCTCACAATGAAAAATCATTTTTTATCAAAAAAAATTGTGATGTTAACATTTGTCAGAAACCATTTTTTAAGGTAACAGTAAAATGTGTTACCTATCAGTCCAAGTCAAATTATTGCATAATCTAGAAAAGTGGCTAGTATTGCACTTATTTACATTACTTACTGAGAAGAATCTTAAATTGGACTGTTTTCTGGAAACACTATACAAATGTGAGAAGCATATGGAGATATAAATACCATAAATTATCAGGCATAAAACTAGAAAATAACACCTTCTTGTAAGGTTTCAAGAACAGAGCAAAAAACATAGACAACGATCATTGCTTTTAAAAGAGTGAAGGAACAGGAATTTTAATAGTCATCAAATAACATCAAGAAAAAAGTTCACTTCCAAATTCCAGGTACTTCTAAAAAAGAGAATCACTAAAGGAAACCACACTTTGTGACAACTCTGCCCCAATCCATTAAATGCTGTACAGAAAAAAAGGGTAAACTAAGGGAGCTAAAATTATATTTCTGAAAGTATTAAATGGTTTCAACAAAATTGTAGTGATTAGATATGGTATTAAAGGTTTTTAAAGAAATATCAATAATTCACATTTAAATGAGTACTGAATCGTTGAAATGCATATACTTGGAATAAAAAGTGCTGCGAACATTATGTAAAATTTAACAAAATAATAAATGTGTTAATAAATGTTTCTAAAAGTTATTACTTTGAAAATTATAGAAACCATACTGTAGAATTTGAGGGGAAAGAGAGATATCATCATCTATCACACATGACTAAAAAATAATATTACTAACCACACCAAACTTACATTCTAAACTTCTGACGGAAAAGAACTATAACTCATGGCTAGTTGCCTCAAAATATGGAGTTACGTGAGTTTGTCTTATTTAGACGTACGGTACCCAACTAAACAAGTGTTAGTTACCTACCAGATTTATACCTTAATTTTTTATTATTATTCATGTTTGTTATTTGTGGAATGCTGTGCTCTGGTGATTCATTGCTTTACCCCCCCCCCCCTCCCCCCTTACACATAAAAATTTATTCTTCTGTAAGGAAAAAAATAGTAAGAAATTTTCAATGCATCTGTCAACTGCAGGAGAGTGGGAGACTCCAACATCAAAAAGTGGAAACTATTGTTAGCAAAAAATGTATATTAAGGCTTCTCTATTGTGCTATCAGTTCTGATGTGTCACTGTTCTTGAATGATTCACTTTATTTGGCTAATCAAGTTGTACAAGAAGAAAAATTTGTACCGTAAGTAAAGAAACTATTGCCAACACAGCAACACTATCTAGAGAAAGTGAAAAATTCAAAAACAAGCAACTTTGGATTTTTAATTACATGAAGTACATGATAAACATAATGATTCAATTCTAAATTCTCTTGCACATAAGAAATTTAAGTAATATAACAAAATATGTGTCTTATTAGCATATAAAATCTCTCTAAACATTTAGGTATGAGATCATATCAATAATATAAAAAGGCACTTTTTTACATTTTAAAAAGTGAATAACAATAAGACTTCAGCCACATAACACACTACCATTATGAAATGGTAGTTGAAACTGAGGATGATACACCTTTTCAGAATACTTCATTTCCTATTAGAATAAATAGGTGCTGGTATGTATATTTCTAATTCCATCTTCCTTAGATTAGCAGGAATCTCCAACAGTAATATCATTTAAGAATCTAACTTCTAAGAACACTATAACTACAGCTTTTTAGCTTGAAAGTCTTTAAGTCATTAATTAATGGAAAGGCTTCACTGACAAACTATTACCCATAAGAGATATGAAAATATTTTTAACCTAAATAACATGGAGGCAGTGAGTCAATTCTTTACTTTGTACAACGAATATGCCAATAACACCCACAGATTCAAAATCATGTTAATTCAATCAAGTCTCGTGTTTCTTTATCGACTTTAAGATTCATTTCCATTGTCCATTCAAATTGCTGCAGGTACAATAGATTTTCAAAAATAAAATCTAGCAAATCTTTCTTTTTTTTAATCACAGACTGAAACAGTTCACAAATAAAACAAACTTCCATTCAAAATACAAAATTAGGAGAACCTTTAGACAAATTACAATTTACATAACCACAGTGCTCTCTCACCTTTACATATTGGAATACTGCTCAGAAACCTAGCGAAGGGACAGACTTGTGGTAACAACTTTATGTAGCCCCCAAACCATATTATTTATGTGAATCTCAGCATCTGGCACATTTGTCACAGCGGTGTTGATTGAAGGAAGCACAGATGGCACAGAAGATGATAAGTTGGTATAGCTGTGATCAATAGAAATGGTTTCTTGACTTCTAATTCATATTCTTCTGATAGCATATCTGGGGGAGAAAAACAATCCAGTGACTTGATTTTGACAAAGATGAGTTATAACTTTCTCCGCCAAGTTTTCAGATAGTACATGTTTCATCCAAAGAGGGTACAGGATGGTACAATGATCATATTTAAGTCAGTCAACTAATTGGAGTTTAACGTCATGTATTGTTATCAGACTACAATCTGACAGCCAAAGTTATATCCATGAAACCAATTACCATGAAGAATGTGTTCTAAAAAGAACTCAGCTATGCCAAAGATGGTCATGACATGACAATGATGATTATTTTCATGTCAATTTAGTGATTTATCATTAATTTTCTAGTGTCACAGTGATGTAAAAGTGTGTTTAAACATAATACACTGTCACTTGTTCACTTGAATGTTAGAGTAAGTATTAAATATTTTTCGTAATATCAATGGCTTTTAATGTATAGCAGTTTTAGCATGATATTCATAATGAAGTGTTATTTTCAACAAAAAATAAGCAAGTGTATGTACCTGGATTGCTATTATGGTAGATAGCAACAGTTGACAGAAAACATAGATGAGAACATATTTCTTGGAAAGATAAGTAACAGTGGAAATGACAAAAAAGTGGTCAGAACACTTATTATTCTTAACACAATCAATCCAGTTTTATAAAAATGATATCATTCTTGCAAACAGTTTAAAATTATGCACAGGTAACAAATTTACATCTATGAAAGTCAACCCATATATATTGCTTCCAGAAAAATTCAATAACTACTGAATAGATTTCTACATCTACATTCATACTCTGCAAACCACACACATTGTGGGTGGCAGAGGGTGCTAAGCACCAATCCTAAACCCGCCCATTCAAACCCCAATAGTATACATACAAGTATCAGTACGGCATCTTATTTCTATAAACTTATCCCTCCAGTCATTGCGACCTAAATAGGTTGGCGGAAGAAGTATTTCATTGCACTCGAAATTTAATTTTTTTCGCACATTCTTCAATAAATTCAAATGCAAGCTACGTCGTCTGTCTTCCAAACTATCCCAGCCCAATCTATGTATCAATTCTGTGACGCTTTCATAAGGGATGTAACAACAAGTCACGAATCTAGCGGCTCTCCTCTGCACCCTCTCAACTGAGTCAATCAGAACCTTGCGATACGGATCCCAAACCCCACAACAGTAATCCAGATGCGGACGCACTAGTGTTTTATATGCTATCTCCTTTGTTTGAGCATTACAATTCCTCAAAATACGACCTATGAATCGTAATTTAGAATTAGCCTTGCCTACGATGGAAGTTATGTGCATGTCCCATTTCATGTTGCTTTGTACTATCATCCCCAAATACTTCACGGAATCAACCGTGTCAACAGCTGAATTTTTTATTTTGTACTTGTGAAAAAACTGATTCTTCTTGTTACTTATCCGCATTGCCTTGCACTTTTTGCAATTAAGTGTAAGCTGCCATTTACGGCACCAATCGAAAATAGCATCCAAATCACGCTGAATTTCTAAGCAATCGTCGGAGCACCTTATTTCCCTATAGATAACCGCATCGTCGGCAAACAATCGCAACCAGCATTTGACGTTGTCACCTAGATCGTTTATAAATATTAAGAAAAGAAGTGGACTGATTACACTTCCATGAGGAATGCCCGAAGTAACATTTATCTTAGAAGAGGCTTCCCCGTCAACAACGACATACTGTGATCGACCAGTTAGAAAATCACGTATCCACTCGCACATCTGAGCCAAAATACCGTAAGCTCGAATCTTCGCTAAAAGTCGGTTGTGTGGCACATAATCAAAAGCTTTCTGAAAATCCAAGAAAATTGCATCAACTTGCGATCCTGCATCGATAACTTTCATTATGTCGTGGGAAAATAGGGCCAATTGTGTTTCACACGATCTCTTCTTCCGAAATCCGTGTTGACATGGTGTAAGTAACTCGTTCTCATCTAGAAACTTCATTATGTTCGAGCATATGACAAATTCCAGAATTCTGCTGCAGACCGACGTTAGAGATATGGGTCGATAATTCCTAGGATCACTCCGATCTCCTTTCTTAAAATCAGGAATTACCTGGGCTATTTTCCAGCTAGAAGGTACTTTTCTCTCTTCTAGTGATTTACGGAATATATCTGACAGAAATGGTTCAATATCCTCTGCGTATTCAGAAAATACTCTTACCGGTATACCATCGGGACCCGGCGCTTTACCCCACTTCAGGAGTTTCAATTGCTTTACAATTCCTACGCTATCAATTTCTATTGGATCCATCTCTAATTCCACACGATGTGGTAAAGTGGGGATGTTTTCCATGTTTTCTCGCGTAAATAAATTTTTGAATTCGGTGTTAAATACGGTAGCCTTGTCGCGGCTGTCTTCAACTTCCCGTCCGTCTTTTATTAGAACTGGCTTATTGTTCCCACAACAACTAACTTTTTTTAAATACGACCAAAATTTCTTAGGGTTTTCAGTGAGGCTCTTAGAGAGAGAATTTTCACAAAGTAATTAGAGGCCTCACGCATCACATTCTTTACACGTCCCCTTATCTCCTCTAACTTATCTAAATCAGTCCGATGCATCGGCGTTTTTGATCTTGCACGTATCTTCCTTTGCTTCTTGAGTAACCTTTTAACCTCCCGTGTGTACCATGGGGGATCGTTCTCTTCCCTGATTGTCTGTTTCGGTATATGCAAGTTCATACCTTCCCCGGCTATATGTAGGAATCGATGCCACCTCTCTTCAACGGTGCCTCCTGCTACTAGGAAGGTGTGGTAATTATGCTTCAAATACGCTCTAAAACACTCTTTCAATAGGGTCTTTACCATTTTAGAGCTTAGGATCAGTTTTAAATATGTGATATTCTAATATTTCTTCATTACACACCACTGGGGCAGTAAATGAAATTCTGAACTTACCATCAGAAACATCGAAGATATGATCTCAACTAGATGTTATCAATACAATAAACTAACACACTTCATAAAAAATATTAAGCCATTAACCGGTTTCAGCTATCCAGTCTTTATATTCCGTAGATGGTTGTCTTGAATGCTAAGAGTAAACTAGGTAAATTAATAATTATGAAAAATGATAGAGAATTTATTTGCCATTAAAGTTATCACAAATCACACAGAAATAATCTGACTACTTACAGTATCATCTGCATAACTGCCAGTTTTTATGTGAAAGAGAAATGTTTATTAAGCCTTTTTTACCATCAATAAAAGCAGTATAGGAAAAAAAATCTGCATTCTTGAAATCCAAGTGTAAAAATGCAAAACGGATTTTAAATTTGAGCTCCAGCACCAGATGAAGCAGCTTTATGAGATACCTGAGACTAAAGTCAGAATCTTATATCTGATACTGTGAAAATTCCATCAAAATTGATTCAGCAGTTTTCAGGTTCGGTCAGATTATTTATGAAATAAAGTGAAATATAGAACAGATTTTATTTTCCTTCCCCAGCATCAGGTGACGTAGCATCTTAAGACATACATAAGATTTGAACTTGCATCCCAAGCTTTCAAGTTGTGAAAATCCTTTCAATATCTGTATTTTTGTGTGATGCCAGATTAGACACATATGCCCCAGATACAAGTTTATGTATATGGAATGATTAATGCATGTACGGTACAAGTTTTTGTTTTTTGAGCAGCAACATTAGCGGTGGTCGTGGTTAGGTTAAAATGCAGCCGGAACCAGAATTACAACTGACATTCGATATCACACCATCCAACCTACCCCATTCTTCGTAGGAAGTGCATGAATTGATGTTTTTCATTAATTCAAGGAATGGCTGAAGTGAACTGATGAAAACTGGTACAAGTGTTTCTCATTGGGAAACAGAATACTGTGGGTTTAAATCGACCCCAACCCAGCCCTTTCTAGATAGGGTGCAAGTAAATCAATGTTTGGTTTAGTTATGGAATTGGTTAATGTTAATTTCATGAAACATAATACACTTTTCTCATCAGATGAATAAAAATAGTGGAGGAGTAAATCAACTCCATCTCACCCCTTTCTGGGTATAATGATGATGAATCTGGGCTGTCCTGTGGCAGATCCAGGACTTTGGTTTTGGAGGGGCTTGAGCGGATTTTGGTTTTGGGGGGGGGGGCTTGATTGGATTTTGGTTTGGCAGGAAAGGGGGGGATTGAGTCAGGCAAGGTTAATCTTTATAATCTCTTCAGATTGCTGCCACCTTAAAAGATCAGAAGAGCTTAAAAAAAGGAAAAAAATGGTCTAAAATATTATGATGTTAGGATGGACCTAATACTTTTGGGGGGAGGCTTGAGCTCCCTAGCCCCCCCCCCCTTAGATTCGCCACTGGCCCTGTCATACAATATGTTTGACAGCTCTACGTCATGGATAAAATTTGGCCTATGGCTGTTTTTGCTCAGTGCTTTATTTTAAAGATATAGAAATTTTATTGTTGTGCTGAATGAGGGAATACTTGAGAGAACAAACAAACTTTACGCAGAAGAATGAAAGGGAGTATTTGATATTAAAATGGTGGCAACCATCTCAGTGAAGATACTACTTGACATAAGTTGTCAGGTAAATACTGAACACAGTGGTAGGTGTCACAGGTACAAAAGCGGATGACAAAAGTTTGATAGGAGTTAAGTAGTCAAGGAAATTGTTTAATACTTCATAAAATTCAAACAGAAGCAGCTGGTGGGTCAGTGGTTAAGGTGTCTGAATGGAAATTCAAAGGTCCCCAGTTTGAGTGTTTGTCCCGGGAAGGATTTTCAAAAACCCATAACCTGACCTTCACCTCTGTAACAGCTTGCTGTGTAATATGAAGTTTGATGGAACGCTTCCATGGTTTGGATTCCACATTAAACTGTAGGTCTCCTATACCTAGTGGGATTACTGGGTTAGGTTAAGGCGGCTATGATAAAGGTGGTCAGTACAGCCCGGAAAAACCTTGTCACCAGGTCATTATGACCTTGCGGCTTTTGCGTCTCCCCTCCCACAATTTTAAACACAATTTTGTGATGAAACTTTTTTTTATATCAGTATGGTTTTATATAAAATAATAACTAAAGCTACCAAACTGCTTGAATTTCGTGTTGCTATATGTTTATAAGCATTTCACTACAGCATAAATGCCAAAATATATGCACATTATTTTCTTAATTAAAGGCACTCAATAGTTAATACAAAAAAGTCTTTTTTTAACATTTGTTTAGGCAATCTAGCTGTGTTCAAAGGCCAATGTTGGGCATAATAAATGACTGATATCAGCATAAACTCAGATATGCTACTGACACTTTTCCATTGCCTGACAGTCATGAAGCAGTATTAATTTGCATTAATGATTGAATATGTACCATTAAATTTGGTTTATATCTTTGACAATTCAACAGAATTATCAGAAAAAATAGGAAACAAAAATTCCAGTACTAAACAGATTTTACAAATACCTACAAACAATAAAATACAAACCTAAAACATCAGCAACAAGATGAAAAAACGCTCAAAGTCTAAGATAACCTGAAATCAAAATTCTGAAAAAATATTTTCTCTTCAACACTGCTATAAAAATAAAACAAATAAAAATAAAAACAGAAATCATATGCTGTATGTATGTAGGGAAGAGCTGGGCAAATAGGCTACAGGTGTTTTGGGGCCCAAGGGATGGTGGCATCACATGGAAAAAATCATAAATCTTTCTACTCAATGCTCAGGCACCTTGAGAAGCCTGATCTGGTAAGTGTGTCATCTGTTGAAGTTATTAGAATATTTGTGGTTTTTGATCATCCTGCTTAGTTTATGTATTTTTTGCTAATACATCAAGTGATGTACCACTTCTGAGTGAAATTGTTTTGCAAGAGTGGTATTTCGGCTTCAAATTCACAATTTAGCAATTGTATTGTTGAGGTAGAACTAAGTATCTGTAACAGTGTTGATCTGGGCAAGCTGTTGGTGCTGAGCACAAACTCTTTGCTATTTTCTGATAATTAAGATTCCACATATACAATACTTTGAATAGATGCTTTTTATCATTTGAAGCTGATGTGAATATGTTATTAACAATTTAAAATAAAATCAATAAAGTAATTTCTGTTTGAAAGCTTTTATATTACACAGTTGATGTTGTGTTGGTATTTCAATGACCGGAATCTTTTTTTTTCTGTGAGTCCAAAAGATGTTGTTCTGCCTTGTGCTACAACAGTAGGAAAACTCACAAACAATGAGCAAAATATAGGTTCTGCATAGGTTTTGACATTAAGCAGGATGTACAAAATAATTTTAAAAATGCATTTAAATACAAAATGCAAATACTTTTTTCTTTTTCTATTTCAAATACAAAATATAAAATGGTTTGAAATGTTAGTATTTACATTAAAAATGCAAAATAGGTATTTTTAAAATAAAATCTTGAGCATAGCTACGTGTCAGCAACGGTAATTTTTTTTTTCTTTTTGCTAGCATAAAGCCACGAAAACACCACCAGTTGCTTAAGCAACTGGTGGCGTTTTCGTAGCTTTATGCTCATATATAAAAAAAAAATTAAAATACTTTTATTAAAATAAAATAATTTTTTTCACTTATTATGTATGTTGTTTATTTCACTAAATTAATGGATTTTAACACTGCTACTTGTTCACACAAGTCATCCTTCATTTTTGGAACACTTTGAAATCTAAGTTCAAGGTGTCCAAAAGCATGTGAAACAAAGTTGGAGTGTACAGGCAAATCTCCTACTTCTCTATGTCCAACACAATGTCCAACGTGTACTCTCCATTGTAATTAAATGGATATAATTTGTATTATTATAATATACATGATCTTTGCACTGTAAAAGACACCCTCACTCTTTTACAGATTCTGAAAGTTTCCTCAGTCACTGTATGCAGGGGCGGATCCAGGATTTTGGTTTGGGATGGGCTTGAGTGGATTTTGGTTTGGGGGGGAGGGGGTTGGCTTGGATGAATTTTGGTTCAGAGGGCTTGCCTTCAGTGGATTTTTGTTTGTTTTTTTGGGGGGGGAGAGGGGCTTGAGTTGGCCATGGGGTAGTTTCTATAGCCTCTAAGGGCCTCAAATCTGTAGAGCTAAAAAAAAAAAGTCTAAAAAATTACAATTTTGGGGGTGGACCCCCCTGGCTGTATGTATGCTTTCTCATTCATCTGACAGTAAACATCCATAGAATGTATCCTTGTCCTCATCTAAACTTCAGATATCTTCAACAACTACTATTATGTATTCATTAAGAAAATGAATTTCATTTTCATTAAAAGCTGTCAAATCTAGTTTTCTTAATGTTTCAGTGAGGGTCTCTTTTACAGTGCAAAGATCATGAATATTATAATAATACAAATTACATCCATTTAATTACAATGGAGAGTACACATTGGACATAGAGAAGTAGGAGATTTGCCTGTACACTCTAATATTGTTTCACTTGCTTTTGGACACCTTGAACTCAGATTTCAAGGTGCTCGACATTTTACAATTGTCATATCATGAAGTTTCTCGTATGATTTAATTAGACGTCTTGTCCATAACTCGTGAAGCAATTAAATCCAATGTATGGGTTGTATATCTTTCATTATTTAGATGGTTTGGGAAATTCAGTAGTAACAACTCATCAACTGCTTCAATGTTTTCAATGTTAGCTGAATCTCTATCACATATTGTGTATGTTCTCAAAGTAGGTTTCCCATATTTTTTAAGGCTTTGAACATATTTGATTCATCATCAGTAAACGCCTTCATAATTTTTGATAATTTCAAATCAAATTCACAATGTATGTCAACAATCAGTTCAGTTACTTTATCAAATGTACGAGACCCTTTAAATCTCTAGCAAGAAAGTGTAGAACTTTTGCTTTCAGATATGTTACGATCAATACAATAACCCATCATACCCAGATAGCTTGGATGAAGACCAAACATCTGCTGTGGTGTGTACACAATCAATCACTTTTAAAGCTAATTTTGTGTTTTCCTTGTATTCCATAAATTCTTCAGCAATTTTATTATTGCAAGTGTGGCAGCACATAATTTTTGATGGGTTTGATATTTACTTAATAACATCTGTAATTAGAGCCCTAAATGAATCATTTTCTACAGTCCATATTGGTGACAGAGCGTCAACTACAAAATTCACAACTGATTGACTTCGGTAAACAACACAATTCCTCTTGTTTGTATTTTGACGTTTGACTTTTTAATAGTCCTCTTAAAGTTCACCATCATCTTTTCTCTGAAAATAAATACATAATACATATTTTCTTAAGTTACGTTCACACTTTGATACTTGTGCTAAAACTTGAATTGGGCTTTATTTGTCAAGTCACGGTGGTTTACTTCTTGTCTTGCTACCAGCACAACGGCATTAAAAGCAAACAAACATATTTCTAAGTAAGTACTTGAGGCACTTGCAGGGCTGGCATTAGAGCAGGTGTGGTGGGAGAGGGGGTAAGCAGGGAAAATGTACACTGGGGCCCCAACTGGTTAAGTCACTGCTAAGAACACAAGGCTCGAGAATCCTAGTGCTGGACCTGGGCACTTGTATCTGAGATCTCAATAACTTTTGGTACTGGTGCTACAAAACAAGAATGACAAATAAACTGAATTCTTATTATATGCTTCAAAAAGTTTGTAGTAACACTAGTGTCTCCTTTAAGAATTTGGGAGAAATCTTTCAAACAGACATTTTTGATATCCTTAAACAATGTTTCAATATAAATGGAATGTTTTTGCTGTTGCTGCAGGCAAAGTAAATTTTATTATTTTTTCTACAGTGAAAATTTTTAATAAACATTTTACAAATTGTATTCTGACGAATTTGCAAGAATTAACCTAACTTCGTACAACAGAGTTGAGTAAAGTGTCAATTTAATTTTAAGTTAGGAACAAGTGAGATGTGTTTTGTATGATGTGCAGTAGTAAATAAAAACTTATTTTTGATGTTTTACTTACACTGTAATAACTTGTAAAACATCAAGCAAAAAAAAACTGTCATTAAAATGATAATAAAAAAACAAAATCACATCATGCAAGTCAGGCAGTGGCATTGTTAGATGTGTCAGCATTATCAAATTCATTGTTATTTGCACAGCAGTCCAAGTTGTCATTTGACGTTTGTTTGGTAATGTTGCCAATTGTTTGAATGAGTTAGTAAATCAATATTCATGATATAATGTTAAATTAGTCCACGACCCGAAGGTTGTCTGGATCCTCGTAAAGGAGGCATACTAAGCCATTGTGTCAAAGGTATGACACCCAGTTCCTTTCCTCTGGGACCTATAGTTTAATGTGGAATCTGAACCAAGGCATGACCTTGCATAGCTAATTTGATCAAACACAACTCTTCAGTATTCCAGACCTCACTGAGATTTGAAACTGGGACCAGATCATGAGCTTTTGAAAACAAGAACCTTTAGCATTGAGCTACCACACCACTCATATTCATGCAAAACCATCAGTAGGAAATGAAAAAACAAGAAAAGTATTTTGCATTTTTCAAATAGAAAATATGTCTGAAAAAGTATTTCAAATAAAATGCAAAATGCTTTTTGTATCAAAGTATTGTAAATACAAAATGAAAATAGGTATTTTGAATTTTGTATTTGCATTTCAAATACATGTATTTCAAATAATGCTCATCTCTGACATTAAGTCTATAGAAAAATGAACCTGAAGCTACAAAAAGCTAAGAAGAAAAAGACAAAAACAAGAATGAAACCAATGCTAGAAAGAAAACCACCAAGGCCAGATCACAGATCATGAGACAAACACAATTTTACAATGTTTTGGTTTAAAACCTTATTGATGATTAAAAAATGTTTGAAACTCAACAAATCTTTAACATCCATACTATGTGTTCAAATAGCAGTCACAGCTTAAGATGCTAATTAACAGGTCAGTAGTGCCTTGTTTCTAAAGCAACAACTGCTTTATGTAAAATTCTTTTCCATCGAGATTTGGATAAAATCTCCATTTCTTGTGGACCATAAAATCTAGTACCATTTTATACCATCATCAGTAATCTACCCAACTCTTCTCTCATTAAAAAGAATCATGAATCCAAAGCTTCACATTTTGCTTCTCTAGTGCAAGAATGGACTGTAATGGTCGAAAACATCATCTGAAATTATATCGCTCCTTAAGACCATCTTGCATCAGTCCCATCAACATCAGAATAGTGATCCAGGTATGGCTTACTGTGACATAATACACCAGGTGGCATTTTGTCACCTTAATTTAAAATAATGATAGGTGTTTCACACTTGCTTACATTTCTTCTGATATCCATGACCCAAAGAGTCATGCAGTAAGCTTTGGTTTGCACATTCCTCACTTGCCAGATGCCCCACATTTTGTAAAATTATCTTCACCTCGTGTTTTGTGCGTTCGTCGCAGCCCTTCATCATTCACATTTGGTGAGACATAGGTATTTTCACTATCCTTTGACATTTATAATGATGTATAATAATAGCTTATAAACTCAATAATAATAGCTTATAAACTCAATAATAATATGAAGAAATGCCATGAGTCATATCAGAATAATTTACAATCTCAATAATAATCAGGTGGCAGAGAATCGTGAGATACAAGCATCAACTTATCAGCCTGTCTGTAGAGGAAGACGACAAAAAGTGAATTACAAAGCTTAGTGTAATGTAAAGGTTTGAAATGAAAGAATCAGAAAGTTATACTTTACTGATATTTTTGTTCACTGATAAGAGTGAAGATGTAGAAGAAATACTAAATGGTGTGAATAAAATAATCAAAGGGAAATTCTGGTTAAGTCTAAATAAAATAGTATGCAGCACAAATGGTAATAGAAACTGGTTTTGAAATACATAATAGGAACAAACATAGTAGAAAAGTGAAGTATTACATTCACAAGGAAAATTAAAATATGAAAAATGAAGAGTCTGAAATGTCGCACTTGAGCAGCTGGGTCAAATTTAAAGGAATGCAGAAGTGGTTAATTTGTTAGTAGGGGGAACAGATGAGGGGAAAAAGTTTAGAAGAAAATGGAGAATGTGAAAGAGATTTAAGTGTGGTGCAATGGACTTTCAAAATGATTAAATTTTCTCACAGTAAAAATGTGATTGAGGGTAGCATCAAGCAAGTCAGAAAAATTGCAACAGAAAATAAATAAATAAACAATGCAGGAATCAATGTGATAGTGTGCTAAAGTGTACCTGATCTGATAATTAACACATGATTTTTTTTATTAGAATGTTATTTTTACAACACAACATCACATTTAAAGAAAACTGCTCACTGGAAGCCAATAAAAGTACTCATTTCCTGGTAAATGAGGATGGTGGTACCTGTGCTGAATATAAAGAGGGTTACTCATTGACTCAAACCATTTCCACATCATGCTGTATTGCTGAAGGAATTAACCTTCAAAATTTCTACATAATCTATGTTTGTGTTTCTGCTGTTTCTGTACGGCCCTGCCCTGCCACCACCTGTGTTAAGCTATTATGTATGCGGTCCTATAATGACCTGTGTTAACTGATTGTTTATCTCTTATTATATACATGGGAAATACTTTTGAAGTAATAGGAAGAATGTAGGTTCAGCATGTGATTCATAGTTTTCTTCAGCACGAATGGTAATATTCGACACTGGCTTCATTAAGTGAAAGACAACCTGAGTTTGCGGATACGAGGGTATATACTGCATCCTGTGAATGTGGACAGATCTATATTGAGCAGGTCATCTGTACCACTGAGAAGGCTTGACAGGTTGATAAGAAGAGGACACATCAGAGTTAAGAGACAGCAACAAAGCAAATAAATCTTGAAATGGCTACACAAGGAATTAATTGTAGCAAAGAGGGAAGCTACAGATGGATTTATGAAAAATATTATAGTCACAGAGGAGCAACAGGGAGATGCATCTAGATATTTATATGGCTATGTTAGAAAACTGGGGGTAAGGGAAGGTACACAGACACTTGTGAGTAAGGATGGGGAAGATGTTACTGTGAATTTGGAAAAAGCAAAGATGCAAAGTAATTGGTTTCATGAGCCCATTAGGGAATGACTCTGGTATGGGAACCAGAGCAGGAGCTAAGGAAACTTTTTTCTGAATTGCTTATCTAGAGTTTCAAAGGCTCTGATTGCTGAAATCCCCAAATGTGTTGAAGAAGAGATAAACAGAAAAACAAAAAATAACGAAAGATCAACCCCAAGGCATTTTTGCCAGAGTTTGATAAATATATTAAAATTAAATTAAAAATGTACCTGGTAATTTGAAACTGCTGGTTGAGCCTGATCGTTTGTGGTCCAGTGTTTCTTGTAACCTAGATATGTCCTATAATGATTTCAAACATGGGTGTAGCTAGGTTAAGGCAGGATAGTGCGCTTGCCCCACCGTGGCTCCCTGGCAAACGTTTGAAAATAAAAATTACCACTTTTAATATTGGAAACAAAATTTTGTAAAAATTTAGTCAGAACCCTTGCAGACTAGTTAATTGAGTGTTTAATTTTTTTTTTTATCAAGTAGAACCATTTTCAACAAATATTTCAATTAAGTTTCCTTGTTTTCACCCCACATGTAAGCTAATCCTGGCAATTCCATTGATTTCAAAGTTTAGTTTTTGAAAGGTTTCTGGTAACATAATCATCAAAATAACACTCGTATGAGGTTATATCAGGGACGGTAAGAACCAAAGCCATATGACTCAATGAAGACGGACCTGAAGAAATGAATAGTTCTATCTATAGATCTTGACCAACCCATATCGGAATCAGAATTTATTTCTGGTGTTGCTACTTATTTTTCACCACTGGTTCAATCTCATGTGAATCCTTAATTATCACCAATGTATCAAAGTTTTTGGATACCTTAAGGAACTTAAATAGTATCAGGAAAAAGGTAACACTTAAACATGGGGCAAGAGAAGAGAAAGAAGGCAAAGCTAGGATTCTGCATAATGGGCGTCAAAACAATAATAGGGGAATAATAGTAAGGACAATCCTCGTCGTTGTAATAATACCGTAACTGTAACACACATACATACAGAAAAGAAAGCGGCCAGTGAGATGGTGGAAAACGTCATGGTGGCAGAGATCATTACCAAGAGGTAAAAATGGACGTGATTTCAATTGTAGTTGCACAATCGAAATAAAGGAATTGGATTACAGAACTTTGGTAAGACCATTCCTTGAATATGGTTGTGTAGTATACCATATTCAAGCATATATGTGAAAACCCCACTTTTTGAGTATCAAATACAGAAGTTGTAGAGAGTGCAAATAAGGGCTGCTAGATTTATTTCTGGAAATTACCACAGAATACAATCATTTACAGATATGATAAAATAGCTGGAATGGGATTCATTGCAAGACAGGAGGAGGGTGAAGAGGGTCATGGGAGTCCTATATTGGTGATGAGGCATGGAAAGATATTGGTGTAAGAATTAAAAGTAATGCATTGAAGAGAAAAGATGACCATAATCACAAGCTGGCACTCGATTTCAGGCACAAAGGTGTAAGAAGAATCTCTTTTTTGGGTAAGGGTGTCAGGGATTGGAATAAGTTACCAAGAGAAATGATGAACAATTTTCCAAAAACATTGAAAGAATTTAAAGATAAAATTTGCCGAGGGCAAATGTACGTGGGTGCAGGGAAGGGGGAGATGGGTGGTAGGGAAATTGTCACCGGAGCGTGCGCTCCATTGCAATTTAATTAAATATTTAATCAAGCGATATAATACCACACGAAAGCCACACAGTACCATCACAGGAACAGTGTAGGGAAATTTGCAGATCGGAGTCTTCACAACAATAAGAATTTCGGGGGAATGAAATGGCTATAAATAAAATTGCATTAACAACCTAAGTTTAGTAAAGAAAGTATGTAAAATTTTGGGCTGGTGCGTGTGTTTGTTATGACCTGAACAAATTTTTGCTAGGAAAGGCTTCAAAAAGAAAACTGATTCATGATCATGTAACTTATAAAATGAGATTTTCAAAAAAATGCGAGAATCACAAAATCGTTTTATTTGGTGCGTTCATGTTCGTGTAGTACCGGTACTATGGAACAGCTTACCCTTAGTAATAAACAAAAGAATGTTAAGTTATATTGTATTTGAAGCCCAAAATTGAAGGTTAATAGTAATTGCTGAAATGTGAACCTATAGTCTGTGGAGTAAATCGTATACCAATTGTAAACATGCTACTTGGAGTTGGATGTGTAATTGTGTGGCCGAGATTGTGGTGAATCCTACTGTAACGTAATTGGCGACTTAAGTTATAGACAACACTTGTAGTAACTACTTTTTGACTTAAATGATAAATCAAGCCATGCCCTACAGTTTTTAGTAGCTGCGAACATGTCGCATAAAGACGACCAAAGATATATTTTGTTCATGCTATAGAATTATTTTGAATTTATTCACAGACGGAAATGATAAATATGTGGAAGGTGTTGCATTTTCAAACCGACATGACAAACATTGAGGGAACAAATATAGGCTGCAATACACTCGAATCTTTTTTACTAAACACACGTGAGCATAAGTTAGAATCAATTTGTATTTGTATTTGTATTTATTGGCCCCTTAGCATCATACATAGTACGAAGTACAAATGATATAGGGCAAGTCAAAATTGGTCTGTACACAGACAGACAAACAAACATAACAAACATTCTATTATATACTATGAGATAACATACTATACAGATATGATATAGACAAAAAGAATTACAGTTACAATTATACAATTAATTCTTTACAAATTTAAATGATACTAATGACATCACCAATGTTTAAAACTAACATTTGGTTCGAAAATACTCATCAATACAGTAGAAGCAGTGGTCGAGCAAGTACTCCTTCACTGATGATATGAATTTAGTATTTTTCTCTTACAGACTTGATCCTCTGTGGTAGTTTATTAAACAATCTGATTCCCATATGAAGTGGCCCTTTCTGACAGAAGGTAGTATTTGTTTGTTGTATATGAAAGTCTAGTGTCTGTCTAGTTATTATACAAGTGTATTGTCACTGTTTGTTTGTAGTTTATACCCAGAAGCTTCTATAATTTTTTTAATGAATTTTATAGTTTCCAGTATATATAAACAGGGCAGTGGTAGAATTTGTAACTTTCTAAATAAATGTCTACATGAGGTTCTACTTCGTACTCCTTCAATAATTCTGATAATTTTTTTTCTGGATTTGAAGCATTTGATACTAGGTGGGGAGTTCCCCCAGAAAATGATTCCATACCTTAGTAATGAGTGTACATATGCAAAATAAATATGCCTAATGGTTTCATTAGATATGCAACCAACTAAGATTCTCATCATATAGCAGATAGTATTTAGTTTTTTACAAAGGTGTTCAATGTGTGTGTTCCATTTTAAATTCTCTTGTATATGAATACCTAGAAATTTTATATTCTCTACATTTTTAAGTAGTTTACCACTAAGTTTTACTGTAGGTAACTGTGTATCTAAATTATTTTTTGTCCTGAAGTGTATGGCATTTGTTTTTTCAGTATTTATTATTAGCTTATTTTGAGAAAACCAGTTTGCAATGTTTTTAGAAGTGTATTCAATATTTTTTAATAATTGTTCTTTGGTACATTCTTTCATTAAAATGGTGGTGTCATCTGCAAATTTAATATATTTTTGGCAGTTATTTGTTGTTTCCAGATCATTTATATATATTAAAAATAGGACAGGACCAAGTATTGATCCTTGTGGTACTCCATATTTTATGGTTTTGCAATCTGAGTGAACATAGTTTATACTGTTGTCAGTCTTAAAGCTACATTCAACAATCTGTTTTCTATCATGCAGGTATGACTTTATCCAATTGTTAGCTACTCCTCTAACTCCCAGGTGATCTAACTTTGAAAGCAAGATATTATGATCAATTACATCAAATGCCTTCGACAAGTCCAAGCATATTCCTGATATGTGTCCTTTCGCATCAAGAGTCTGTAGTATTTCTGTGTAAAATGAAAAAAGGGCAGTTTCGGTTGATTTATTCTTTCTGAACCCATGTTGAGAATCTGAAAATACATTATTATTTTCTAAGAAGTTAACTAGTCTTTTGTGAAATAGTTTTTCTAAGATTTTAGAGAAACATGAGAGGACTGACACTGGACGGTAGTTCGACACCTTATTTTTTTCCCCTTTTTTAAAAAGGGGTTTTACTCTTGCTGTTTTAAGCCTATCTGGAAATATTCCACTAGAGAATGAGCTATTGCATATATGAGAGAGAGGACAAGCTATAAACTCAGCACATTTTTTTAATAGAAAATCTGGGACATCATCAATTCCGATGAAAATTTAGGTTTCAACTCCCCAATAACTTTTAATACTTCCTCTTCATTTGTTGGCTGAATAAAAAGGGTTTTGCTATTATCATGGTTGGCATTAGTTTGAGTGTTGATGTTGGACTTGCCAAAATTTTTAGTAATCAAATCTTCGGCAATGTTTGAAAAATATGTATTAAAGGTGTTAGAAATCTCTATAGGATCAGATATTATTTTTTTATTCTCTTCAAGCTGAATATTACGGTTATCTACCTGTCTTGCTCCTACTTCATTCTTCACTACCTTTCACATGGCTTTCATTTTATTGGTAGCTGAGGAAATATATCTATCATTTTCTAGTTTCTTTGCTTGTCTTATTACCTTGTTAAGAACCTGTTTGTATTTTTTGAAATATTTATCAAATTCTGGAGTTGTTTCCTGTGTCTTAGAAGTTGCATGTAACAACTGTTTCTTTTTTATTGATACTAAAATACCAGAGGTAATCCAGCCCTTTGCATTGTTTATTAGGCCTACATTTTGCTTTCGTGTTCTTAGAGGGAAGCATATTTCAAAATAATACAAAAATGTTCTTATAAATAAGTTATATTTCTCATTTGTATCTGTGCAATTATATACTTCTTCCCATGTTTCATTTCTTAGGAAATTATTGAATTGGTTGATCTGTTGATCCTTAAAGCTACGTGATTTTATATTTGTATGTGTGTTAATGTTAGATTCTAATTTTAATGTTAAAACTTGTGCTAAATGGTCAGAATAACCTGTGTCAAAATTCATCACATTATGTCTGTAATTAGTATTATTTAGAAAAATTTGGTCAATTGTTGTTGAAGAATTTTTTGTAATGCGTGTAGGTGTTTCTATCAGATTTTTAAGATTGAATGAGGATACAAGACTCAAAGTATCATTTGTCAACTTTGAATCCTTAGAAAAATCTATGTTAAAATCACCGCATATAATTACATTTCTATTTACTAATGGTAATGTTTTTAGTGCTTTCTCAAACATGTTAAGGAATATGTTACTGTCCCCATCTGGAGATCTGTATACACACATTAATATTATTTTATTTTTTGGAATGTATATTCCAGATATCTCAAAGTGTTTTTCTATAGAATATTTTTGGATTGTACTAATTTCCTTAAAATCAATGTCATTTTTGATAAATATACAATTCCCTCCTTGTTTTGATTCACTTCTGCAAAAATATGTAGCTAAAGTTAAGTTAGGAAAGTTAGTAACATTCAGTTGAGAAGTACTGAGCCAGTGTTCTGTAAAGCATATGACTGCTACCTCTTTAAGCTGTGTTGAAAGGAGTAATTCAATTTCATTTTTTTTATTTTTAAGGGATTGCACATTTTGATGATAAATTATAAAGTTTGAATTTGCTTTTTCAGTATGTACATTTGCTCGACCACTTACCTCTTTAACAGTGCCCTCTATTTTAATGCATTTACTTGATTTGACATTTTTTTCTTTATTCTCTTCAAAATTTACACTGTGATGGTTTTGTTCACTGTTCTTTAGCACTTGTGTATTCTCCTGCTCTGTGTCCAGTATAAAAAATCATCATCTCTATTTAATGGTGAAATGATTTTTCTGTTACTACGCCTGCTGGTTATAGATGCTTGACTTCTTGAAGAATCACCCTGCTTTCCTTCTTTGATGTCAGCTTCACTTTCAGCACCTTCTTGACCTAGTACTGGTACTTCTTGATAGCTACCAACTGTATTTTGTAACGGTATGGTTTTAAAGTTTCTGGTCATTCCCGTATTGCACTTTATGATATTAATAATGTTTTCAGCCATTATGGTTTTACCTAAGTTATTTCTGTGTAGGCCATGTCGCGTGAAGTGACTTCTATCCGAGGAATCCAGTTCAATAAATTCTGCATTTTGAAAAGCACTGCAAATCTTCTTGAACTTTCTGTTGGTTGCAGTTATTTCAGTATTTACGCAGGACCATTCAATCAGGTCATGTCTGTGCGGTGTGCTTGTTACGTAAAACTGGAGATCAGTTCTTGTTGTCAACACTTCTTTTAGTTTTCTGGTCGCATTTTTGGCTTCATTTTGATATACATCATTCGCTCCTCCCACTACAACACATGTGCTGCCGGGTGGCAGACTAGCAGTATTTAATACTTCATTGAGAGGCGCACCTGGCTTTACTATTCCTGTCACAGAGAACTTTTCATTTTTAAAAACAGAAGCTAGTCCTTTCCCATGGCTATCCGCTAAAATATACACGCTTTGTTTCTTCGTCACTTTCTTTCCAGGGTATTTACAGCTGTATTTATGTTTAATTTTTACGCATCTGGTGTCATGTACTGTCTTCTCTTCTTGTGTAAGATCTTTCTCTTCAGATTTGAGAATCTCAAATCTATTTCTCGTTGGTAGCGAGATATTTTCACAGTTTTTGATAACACGACAACACTTCTTAGGTTTAATATATACAACAATTTGTTCACTATTTTTGTATGAATCCTCAGCACTGATTTCTTTGAGCACTGTTTTTAAGTTAACCACATATTTCTGAGCAGCAGTTAATTCTTGTTTTACACATTGTAACACACTTTCATTCACGCCGGCGTTATATTTTCTCATTGCAGTTTCAAGGTTATTACACATGGTTTGTCCACATTCACATACCGGGTTTATCGTTACAAGTTTGTCTAAACAAGCAATAGGGGAACAAATAAGTAAACAAGTAACGTAATAACGTGATACAAATGGGGATAAAGTCATTAATGGTAAGGGATGTCCATGCTTCTTTTCAATATAAGTACTGTGATATTGTGTAATCTGTGAGCGAAATGCCATATAAGCAATGTGATATGAAAAGCCTGCAAGACTTGGAAGTTTATAAAAGATTTGATTCAGTCATTAAAATTATTTTTCATGATGAGGCTAAATAATATGTGTTATTCTATACTGTCATGTAAATATAACTAATAGGAAAATTTTGTACTTTAGAAATTTTGTTAGTTGAGAAACATGTTACGATATACGTAAGCCTATTTATTTAGGATAATTTACAATTCAGAATGCCATTTCAATGTCAGTGTGAATCTAAGTAATTTAAGACATTCCCAGTGACTGGGGAAGTGTTTGTGTGTTTGTAACTCCAGGAACGATTAGTCCATCACACAACAATTATTCATGAGACGTCGTCAGATAATTGCACTATTACGTGAATAAATCAAAAGTCATATTCCTTTGTGATGTAAGTCTAAGTTTTATTTCACGATAATTAAGTAAAAAAAGGGTGCCGGACCATTCGGAATAAATATTAAAAGTACTTGGATCATTATTCTAAAATACTATAAATGAATATAATGTAAAAAGAAAACGCTATTATGAAAAGTGCAAGTATGATACATATGACCTACTAGAACAATACGCTAAAAGCAGGTCAACTATCACAGAAACTACAATATCGAAAATTAAATATTGTAAGTGAAAATTTAGTTTTTAGCCATCGACGAAGCATATATGTAGTGTTACGCTAGGGGTACCCTACGTATTTTAATATATAATTATAAATGTGTACGCAAATTATCCGGTGCAAGTTTTCTAAGAAACTTAAAACTATCGGTTGTAATCACACTCTTCATTGTTGTCGCGTCGCGGTTCCTACAAACACTAGGCATAAGTATCTCGTTGGTCCCGAGGATACCGCGGCGTTGGTACTGAACAACAAGAAACGCCAGGTATAAGGATTAAATTCATTGTAACTGTTTCTTTGTTAGTGGAATTCCCGAACATAACAAGTGTAGGGGTGAACTATGCTGTATAAGGAGACGAGGTTTACGTTTATGTAAACATGGTTGTTTTTCGCGTTGTGAGTAAACTTTCTCTGATTAGATTCTTGGAGTATTTGGCTAGGATGTTTTTAAATAACTAGATATGATTGTAAATGACAGAAATTTTTATTGTTTTGAATTTTTTTTATATAAAGCAATTTAAAAACGAATAACTATTATTTGTTTAATTAATGTATTTCATGATTCCCTATGTTTCTTTGTACTCTCTGTATTTTTAATAAACTTCCGTGTTTCTTATCTTCTGTCAAAAAAATTATCTTACACCTGGTTCTGGTAACTGCTACAGACAATACAGTGTAGGTAAACATCAGATGTTCTCCCTACATTAATTGCTGTAAATAAACAAAAAGAAGCATGCAAATTCCAAATAAAATCGCACTGAAATGTTTTTGATCTCTGCCTTGCATTACGATCTTTTTATCTATGCCTTTCGTTTTTTCGTTCAGTTATTTCTTCAACAGACACTTACCTTTTACAGTAGCTGGCATTCCAGTTACATTTAAGTGAAAATAATATCAAATGCAGTTATTTATTTGAAATTTCCTGGTTAGCCAAAAATCACTGTGCTAGAAACGAGTATAACTAACGCTTCTGGCATCATGAGACACCGAGGAATGTGAGGTATCGAGCACATGACCATTCTTCAGGCGTAACGTATTTTCTTAATGTGGATAGTGAACATTTTCATTTATTTATTATTTAAAAAAGAATGGCGTTCGGACTATGGGCGTTCTGCTGTATTTTATTTTTTCGTAAAGCATAGTAGGGACTGCTATTATTGTGTAAAACATTAGAGACGTTTCTCTTAGTATTTAGTTCCTCAGAGTTTTATTTATTGATATATTTATTTTTACGGTGCTACTATTATTTAAAATAATGTGGTGATGAGATAATAGCGGTGCTTACAAGGAATTGGTCCTTTCCGTCTGAAATTTAGTGCACTACGCTACATTCGAGAAAAAGGTCGAATTAGAATAATAAAACTTACCTTGCAATTAAAGTTACTTGAAAAATATTATAAACAGCAATGTCAGCTGATTCCCAGCGGCAATTTTTAAGAATCCTTTGCGCCAACGTTACTATCATGAAACTTCATTGACATCGGCGGGTAACAGGGAATGTAAAATCGCGGCATGTTCACAATGAGATACGAATATATTACTATAAAACTTAATTTCTCGTGCTTCATGCCTGGGTTGATTACTGGTAACATAGTTTCGAAGAATATTTCAGCATTCACACCCAACAACAATGAAGTATTAATAACATCAGCAGCCACTTACTCTATGTTATTGTCGCGTCCTCCCGGCTGCTCTGGGTCTTCGGTTCGTAGCAAGACAGAATTTCAACATTTACTACGTGCGCGTAGATATATCCGAAGCATAAGTAGTCTCGCCCCCTCGTCAACTTGTTAGATTAGGTCTCCCGTTCAATGCCCGACGATGGAATTTCGCCAACTTTTCGACATCTGAGGCCCACTAAAATTCTAACATGCTCAGACTATTAAGGACTCGTTAACGCGATTTAACGTTCTAGTTTTTACACCGAAAGCCTCTGATTACCTGGTCTGGGTTCAATCTCTATTTATCTATTAACCCCTTTCTTCTTTTTCTTTTTATCATTATCTTATATGCCGCGAGTGTACTACTTTTGACCATTAACGCATTTTAATTTTAAGAGTTTTTGTGAAATTATTCATCACTCTATCACCTTTAATGTTATTAATATTGAGCCCCGCACATGACATATCTCAGTGGGTTACAAAGGATAAAAATGGGTTCACAACAAGTAATTAATTTATTTTACAAACCAATGAATTTATTAAAACCTAACATTTCTACCGTCGTGCTGTTGCTTTCATCAGACGACTTTCTGCCATCGTGCTGTGGCTTTCATCAGAGGACTCTGATGAAGAAACGTTAGGTTTTAATAAATCGACGCGGCTCCACCCGGAGTATCAAGTTAATACATACAGTGACCGGGGAAGCTTTCGGAATCAATGAATTTGTTATGAGGACAAGATTTGATAACTTAACAGAGTTTTAGTTCACCAGGATCATTTAACAAGTCTCTAGCTAGTCGGGGTAATTACTCAGGAGTACTTTCCAGGTCTTTGATATGTTGCAAACTTGCCGTATTTTTCTGTGGCGCATTACCAAGTCCGCTCAATGCTGACGACACTGTCGGAGACGGGAATCGCACCTCGGATCCCAAGGATGATGGTGGCACTCAGGCAAGAAGGTCTGCTCACGTCGACACTCAAACCAGAATTAAGTTTATACCTTCACTTCCCAGCTTCGGGACGGCGTTCTCACAACTCATGCTATCGTGTACACCCCTCGAGCAGAAACCAAGAGTTTATTCTCATGTTGATTTACTGGTTCATGAACAGTGGTGTGTCGTTATCTTTTGCATAGGTTGGCTGTGTCCCTGGTGATATCGAAGACGTGGAGTCCTTGGACAGCTGTGTTACCTCCCTATAATTTGTCGCGACAATTCCCAATGATTTTGTCGTCGCTGCTGGCCCTTCGCGTAGTTCTCTTTCTTAGTTGAGTCAGCCCAGCAGGTGACTAATGGTTCTACGATATCGGCGTTCGCCGAACAGCGCTTTCATTGTTTCGTCTTCCACTGTCGATTGTGATGCAACTGTTTCCGTCCGTGTACACGTCTTCTGCTGTCTAGCTTCGGGAACGAGTCTCATTGCATACTCTTAACAACAAAAGAAAATTTTTCCACTACTTTATGCATGAGATCGAGTGCCAGCTTGTTTTCATCGTCATCATTGCACTTCCATGCACTACTCTTTATTATTCGAACATTGCCCCTTCAAGCCTCATGACCAACATACGCCTTATACACTCCTTCAACTCTCTTCACCCTCCTTCTCTCTTCCAGTGACTCCCAATCAAGCTCCCTTATCATATCAGCTACTGACTGGGTACTGCGGTAATTTCCAGAAATAAATCTAGCTACTCTCCTCTGCACGTCCTCCAACTCATGTGTTTGATACCCGAAACGAGGGTCCCAAACTACACCACCATATTCAGGCAATAGTCTGACCCATATCACTAGCTTCTGTGGTACATCCCCTCATTATCCTCTCCTGTAAAAGAAATATTTTGTATTTTTTTCCCTACCACCTGCCCAATGTATCCTGTGCAGTTTAGTTTATTATCTATGTAATGCCAAAATATTTACAAATCAGTTCTTCAACAAGCAATTCTGTCCGCAAACTATAATCATAAACAACGTTTAGTTATTTATTTGTGTACCTAATAAGCTGACTCTTCTTGGTATTTATCTTCAGTTCATGTTGAACTACCCAGTTATATATTCTATACAGAAGTTCACAGCTTTCTCCCGTTTCAATCTTCTTCTTTTTTTTTTTTTTACTTATTGCTTTACGCATCGTCGATGGCTAAGGTCATTAGAGGAGGGATGGGGCTGGGGACAAGGGACGGGAAGGAATTCGGCCATGGCCTTTTTGAAGGAAGCATCCCGACATTCACCTGGAGTGATTTTGGGAAACCATGGAAAACCCAAATCTGGATGCCCGGACGGGGATTCCAACCCGCGTCCTCCCGAATGCGAGGCCAGAACGTTAACCGTTCACCCACCACGCTCGGTTTGATCCTCTTATGTAGAATTATGTCATCAGCTTCTGACTAAACAATCAACACACTCATTCATTGGAATAGCGCTCCCACATTCATTTCCACCTCTTTTGATTCTGTATTTCCTACTCTAAAGCTTTGCTTTAAGACTTTTGAGAATTCCTCTACCTAGCTGGTCGCTTTTTCATCCTCGCTAATAGATTTCACGTTGTTTAATTTGATGGCTCACTCTGTCAAATGCCTTAGAAAAATATAGTGCTACACTATCAGCCTGACCTCCCTTGTCCAATTCATCCGAAATATCTTGCATTTAACCAACCATCTGAGATTCACACAAGTATCTTTAAAGCCATATTGTCAGTTTGTAAACCAGTTTCTTTCCTCACAAACATTTCCGATGTAGTTGCATTTTTATCTCTCAATCATTTTGATTATTATTGATTTCAAACTGATCGGCTTGCAATTTTTAGCCGTATTTGTCACCCCTTCTTTATGTACTGGTACTACTGTCACTTTTCTCCTGTCTTCTAGTAAGCAGCAAGATTCCAGACCCAATCCAAGTAGGACGAAAATCGTAACCAGCTATGTTTAATACATCTATAGTAATTTATCTTCACCGGCCCCGTTGCGCTTCTTTTTAGCTTACTTAGTTCCTTCATAACTTCCTTAGGATCTATTCAAATTTTTCCAGTTTTAAATACTCAGAAACGTCTTTTCCATTCTTAACTAGAATAATCTGAATATCAGGACAAATAAATTGCACGAGGATTTTACCAGCAAGAAATACAATTAAAACATCCAAGTAATTAGCTGTGATAAGAAGAAAGAAAGTTATTAGCCTTCGGTAAGTCACATAAACTCTTACTCATTATAAGGATTTAATTAATCTGTAGGAATTTATATGGAATTTTATTCCATAAATAATATTTACGACATTAATTAGTTGAGAATATCCCTTAAATGGCAGACCGTGACAAAGATGGATAAATTCAGGCAGAAATCGTACCTAACGACACACTCATTACCGAGTTAACCAGTTGGACTAGTTCTAATTTCAGGCGCCTATGAGAAACTATATTACAATAACCGGAAAAGTGCAGCAGCTTGGACTAATCAATACAAATGCAACATTCTAGCTGTATCATGCACAATCAGACAGTTTGAAATAAATAGCGAACGACGGCTGAAGGAAGCTGGGAATAACACTGGACGGAGAACACATATAAGGAAATTATCTTCGTACAGTTCTTATAAATTATTTTATTTCCTTTGTCTTATCAGAAGAAATACGTATAAAAAAAGCTATGCTGACTATTTAAAGTCGTAGAATTCATCTTAGTTTGTCGATATTTGAATCACATAAACGTGATAATATATTGAAGACATAATTAATAGTTTCTGACTTTCTCTTCCTCTTGATAGATCATTAGTATTACGTATTGTATTTCATGGTTTGATGCAGTGCCAGATCTAAGGGGGAGGGGGGGAGGGGAGGGTCGAACCGGGCACTTGCCCCTGGCAGAAACTTTGGGGTGGGGTGGGGAACAAAATCGTGTTTGAAGGGCGGCAAATTTATGTCGCCAGGCGGCATTACATTCGCTTTGGCAACAATGGTGGCACCAAAATTGTGTTCGAAAGGGCGGCAAACTCACAGTTCTTTCACTGCTCGAAAAATTACTAAATCCGCTACTGTCTTGATGATAAATATTTCTAGGGCTAAAGATGAATATTTCAAGTGCGAAATTGGAGGTCAAGAAAACTTTAGTGCTGCAATGAATATACAGGATTTAATGAATTTCATGAAGCAAAGTTTCTTGACATTTCGAGGGGGAAATTTTGAAGTCAAAGAAACTTAAAGCAAAATGCGCATATGTTACAAAAATTTCGGTAAAAAATTAATATAAGTTTTAAAATAAGATTTATACAAAACCACCCAAGTTTAGCGATTTTTCGGGAAGAAATAGTGAAATTGCAAAGTAAAATGGATGAAAACAGCCTATATTTAGCTACATGTTGAGAAGAAAACTTCTGAAACCAGGGAAAATTTCGAAAAAACTGGAGAGATAAAAGTTATAAGAAAACTACACTAAGTATTACAGCATCGGTGGATGTCTATGTGATCAAAGTTAAATGAAAGGTAGGTGAGGTGTTCTCAGTAATACTGGCAATATGAACACTGTGGCTGCTCATAAATTCAGCAAGCCTTGTTTACTTATTCCGTACAAAACATTTTCATTCCAGTTTATGAGTGTTAAGCTAGAGACATTTACAGTATTATTTACCATTGTGGAGGAAGCTAGATACTGATGACATAATAATCCCTTTTATCATAAGGAGAAAAGCAGAGATTAATGCAGAGATTAGTTTATGTATTAAGGTGGTCCATGCGGTACTTTGTTTAGTGTTGTGCTAGTTGTTCGGTATATTTGTGCCGGGAGGTGATGCGCAGTGGCAGATCTAGGAGCTTTCTGAGCCAACGCAAAAACTGTGAGATTGCCGCAACTTCGAACATTATATTGCCGCCATCATTGTTGTAGCCACCCCGTAGTCACCGTCTGGGGCAGTAGAGGGGCCTTTCTTTTTTTAAAAAAACAAAGGGTTGCTGCGACATAAATTACCACCCTTCAAACACGATGTTGCCACCCCCTGAAGTTGCCGAGCGGGGCAATCACCCCAGTCCCCCCCCCCTCCCCCCTAGATCCGGATTTGCTGATGGGTTACTGTTTCCTTGTAGTATGTTGCTGTAGGAAAGTAGAGAGTTATTTTTTGGAGTATGATGCGAATTGATTTTGTTTTTGTTTT
Source organism: Vandiemenella viatica (assembly GCA_031002005.1). Taxonomy (NCBI): domain Eukaryota; kingdom Metazoa; phylum Arthropoda; class Insecta; order Orthoptera; family Morabidae; genus Vandiemenella; species Vandiemenella viatica. Next base: position 303,556,183 of record CM061921.1, on the reverse strand, counting down.
GCGTCATTTAGTCAGTTATGTATTTGGGATGTGGCAAAGGGACAGAATGCTTAACGGAAATCTCGCTAGCTGCATACCGTGGTATGACAGAGTCATCCCCAATGAATATTAATAAGTAATTATAATTAATATTCAGATTTTGATGTATTTGTTTATTTAAATTGTAAAGTGTAGGGTTAATTCATATGTAAATAATTATGTATCAAGCCTGGGCGGCCAAATTTATTATTATATAATTTAATTCTGCGCTGTTAAGAAAATATTAAATATGGAAAATGGTTGGGACTGCAGTTTTGGGCGTAAGGATAGCTGGACAATGCTAAATGCCAGCGACAATCTGGCGTCCTCGCTCACAATGGGACGGCAGCGAAGGGTGGGCAGAAAACAGTTACCTGGCGAGGCCGTTGTCCCCGTCTCCCCTTTGAGGAGGGGCAAGGTCAAGCAAAATGTGCGCGAAACCTGTGACGAATGCGAAACACGTGATAGTGGGATACATCGATTCACCAATCGTGTATGGCTACAGGGTTCACATTTGTTAATCCAAGGCTTCTGTTCCATGTCCGGAGAGAGGGAAAATGGCTTTTTCCGTGGCGAGAGAAGATGACGCCATGATAGAGGACTTGCTGTTCCGACGAGCTGAAGTACAGGCGTGTCGCCCGACACTCTCCTAGCTGTTGGTCGATGACTGCATCTAGACGCATTCTGGCTCAGATGTGGCTGGAAACTGAGCGTTTCACCTGCTAGTGGCAATCAGCAGATGTGCTAACGCGGAGGGTCCGCATACTGGCATTCAACAGTGACACATAGCGTGTCACACCTCGTCGAGCATATGCGACAACGGCAAAATTCCAACGCAAAGGTCCACGGTTCCATAGGGTTTTAACGAGACTTTATTAAGGTTCTTCGGTGGTTTAAGAACTGCATTAATTAATTAAAAAGTCCACCAACAAAAAATTATGTGAAGATGCTTGTTTATTTTGATCAAATCAACAAGTCAGCGATATTCACAAGCATAGTTACAATCCAAAGATGCACTTCTGAGTCGTTGCAAATACTGTCAACTAAACTGACTTACTAACTGAAATGAACTGAATGAATGTCTCTGTCCAGGCGATCTGTTTATATAGAGTCTATCGAAACTACGAGAATTCTTCAAAGGCATCCGCCCGATATTTCTCGATCATTAACAATCACTCAAACAATCTAACATATTAAAAACAATCGGAATTGATACAAAATTAATTAATAACATTACAAAGTGAACAGAAATGGTAATTATAGATACTTAAATACAAAATTATTTACAGAAATCCTTTCAAACTGTAGAAAATTGTCCTGTAGACATCGTAACTTACATTAATACATGTAATTACAAACATTTAAGAATTTCTCTTGCACCATTCGGTTCTTAAACATATTAAATGGACTTTGAATAATTTTCTTACCTAAAATAAAGTCTATATACACTGATTTACAAGAAATTACAAAACAAACATATCAAATCACTTTCAACCAAACATTAGCTCACTACAAATACTTCATACAGTACAATGATATTCAAAATCCAGGTATTAGGGCTGTTACAACCCCTCCCCAGGATTCACTTAATTTTACACAGTTAAAATTGATTGAATCCGTCACGAATCTAAGCAGGTTGACTGTACACATAATGCCAACACAAACAGGTTAGAATCAATCAACCATAATGACTTTAAAATGAACAAATACAATTCTTCTTACAACATCTGCACATAGTACATGACACTGACTTTGTTTACAATAATTGTCTTTTCTCAGATCCAATCATTTTATCATTCACTGTTTTTACACAACAAACGTTCAATGTCATCACCTTAAGTCACAATTATTTTCACACCAAATTACACACTTGATATCTGCTTGTTAATGACAACAGTCTGCTTACATTTTACAGCTGATAATTTGTCAACACAATGTAGAAAGTCACAACATCATGGAAACACCAAAAGTTTCTACACAAAACTGTCACAAATTGTTCTATACAGTGAAATGCTTACATCTTAAACATTCATCATTATTACATTTGCATCTGAACTTAAGTACTCACACAAACTATTTACATACATCAATTGATAAACTTATTTACAAAATTAGATATTTACACATATAGTGGCACATTTCATAAGTGACCACTTATTCATAAAAGGGTTTTAGGGCTTCAACATTATACACACCCTTACATTTACCACTCTCAGGGTCTATTAGCTCATAAGAGTTTTTCCTTGGTATAGACTCTATCCTGAAAGGGCCTTCAAACAAACAGTTAAATTTACGAGTCTCTTGTCGCAAAGCTGATGACTTACTATGAACTTCAACTAACACCAAATCACCCACTTTATATTCTATACACTTCTGACCTTCATCATGCTTTTTCTTTCTCCTTGTTGCCTTCTCCTTTAAATTTTTAAGAGCTAAAGCTACCTTTTCCTCATAGTTGAAACTCTTTCTATTTGGAAAACTAACACATTCTCGAATTAATCTGTTAGCCGGTTTCTTAAACATCAGCTCAATGGGTGGTATTTCAGTTGTATCACTAGGTATAGAGTTGATTACATTTTCAAAATTTTCTACTTCACATGCCCACTTACTGTGTTGGTCTGTACCAACGTCCTATATCCCTCATTAGGCGTTCTACGGGATATCCTGCTGGATGATAAGCAGAAGTATGTATAACCTCTATCCCTTCTTGTTCAAGTTTTTCTGTCCACACTTTACTAGTGAATTGCGGGGCATTGTCCGAAAGCACCCTCTTAGGTTTACCTACCTTTTGACAATATTCATCAATAACTTTTCTAACCAAAATTTTAGCTGTAGGCTTCTTTACAGGGTAAAGTTTAACGAATTTGGAAAAAAACATCAAATAAAACTAAAACCTGGGTCACCCCTCCCCGAGACATCGGTAGCGGGCCAAGAACATCAGCAGAAACTAATTCCAATACACTACTTGGGATGATATTTTGCATTTTCCCCACTCGTTTAACACTATCTATTTTAGATCTTTGACACACTTGACAAGATTTTAATAGCTTGGAAATCTTCCTTCTCATATTATAGAAATATGTATCTTCCCTTAACACTCGGTAACACTTGGATGGCCCATAATGTCCATAACTATAGTGGTGATGCCAAACAATTTTTTCAACCAAACTTTCTGGAAGCCATAACTTCCAATCATCTTCATCTTTACTAGTCCTTCTAAACAATACTTCCCCATGCAAAGTATAATATTTCTGAAGCTTATCTCTGTGTTCTGGGCTATCAAGATTAGGTTTTACTTCTGCTATAGCTACATCTTTGTCCTGTTCCTCTTTGATTTGTCTCAAGGAATACTTAACGTCAGTTTCATACGGTACTCCTTTTAGATAAGCAATTCTAACCTCAGTCTGTGGTCCTAGACATCGTTTTTCGGAATCTAGACCTAACGGTAGACGTGACAAAGCATCTGCAACTTGATTTTTACTAGCAGGTCTATACCGAATCTCTAAATTATATTCCTGTAGAACCAATGCCCAACGGGTTAACCGACTGTGGACTAACTTACATTCTAATAAAAATGAAAGAGCCTTATGGTCTGTATACACAATAATTTTTCTACCTAACAGTAGGTACCTAAACTTAGTCAAACCCCACAAAATAGATAAGGCCTCCCTTTCCGTAATTGTGTATCTAGTTTCAGCTGGTTGTAGTTTTCTATTGGCAAAGGCAATAGTCCTAAATCTGGTTCTCCATTGATTTCCACTTCCTGGAAGACATGAACTCCTAAACCGTAGTCAGAACTATCTGCGGCAAGGCAAAAATCTAGATCCCAATCTGGATAATAGAGGATATTGGAATTACATAAGTCATCTTTGATTTTTTGAAAATCTCTTTCACATTCTGAGGACCACACCACCTGACACTTGGTTTAACCAAATCCTCTTAAGGCTGGACTATTTAAAGCTTGTCCCTGAAGAAATCTCCTATAGTATTCACACAATCCAAAGAAACTCTGTAGTTGTTTCTTATCTCTAGGTCGGGGAAAATTCTTAATGGCATTTATTTTATCATTACGAGGCAAGATCCCCTGTGGTGTAATACGATGGCCTAAAAAATTCAACCTCTTTTGCAAAAATGTACATTTCTTTAACTTAATAGTCATACCCCCCTTTCTCAATGCTTCTAAAACATTTCTAAGTAGCACCCAATGTTCCTCAAGTGTTTCTGACATTATAAGAATATCATCTACGTATATCTCTACTTGTTCAAGCAATTCCTTTCCTAACACACTATCCAAAGCACGAATAAAGGTAGCCACAGAAATATTTAACCCAAATGGTAACACTCGAAAATTATAACAACGGCCATCAAATAGAAGGCAGTGTATTTCCGGGATTCTTCTGAAAGCGGGACTTGCCAATAGGACGCAGTCAAATCGATAGACGAAATATATCTTTTACCTTTAAACCTGTGCAACAACTCACTGATAGGTGGAGGATGATCCCGTTCTGTTACTAAATGCTTGTTTAATGTGCGAGCATCAAGAACTAGTTCGCACAGAGTTGTCCGGTTTTATTACCACAACCAAGGGATTATTGTAAGGACTCCTTGACCTCTCTATTACCCCCCACTCTAACATTCGATTTATCTCCTTATTCACTTCATCTCTTTTGGTCAAAGGGATTGGATATGGCTTAATAAAGAAAGGCTCTTCAGACTTTACAGTAAGCTTGCACTCATAATTTTTATCAGACCTGGTTTGTCAGAAAATACGTCCCTATATTCTTCAATTAGACATTTCAGCGTTTCTTGTTGGTCTGACGGTAATAGTTTCATACTGTTTGGGTAATTAATAACGTTTCCTTCGCTTATCTCCTGACCTTCAATCAGACTATTAATCTCACTACTCTGCCTTAACACATTTACACAAATCTGCGGTAATAGTTTGTCACAAACTCTAGCTACACCAGCATCCTTATATTTAACTCTCACATGATCTACTTCTTGTATGCCTTTCCAAACAGTCTTCTCAAAATCAACCCAGTATTCCCCACTGTCTAATTTAATCCGTAAGTTACCTTCTCCACAGTCTACCAAAGCCTTTACTTTTGTAAGCCAATCCATGCCTAAAATGCAATTACATTCAACTTAGGGACTACATACATGGGTATTTCTACATTTACAGTCCCCATACAACCTTCCATCAACATTTCCTGCTTAATTCTCTTACTACGAGAACCAGTAGCAGTAATAACTGTCATACTACTAACGGGTAACACTTCAATTTGATTGGTGCTTTCAATTTCATTAAATAATCCCTCAGCAAGGCAAGAAACCTGTGACCCAGTGTCAATGAGAGCATCTATTTGTTTATTAAAAGCATTAATTTGCACTATGGGAACTTTATCTAAAACTTCATTCTTATCCTCCACCTCTTCCAATAAATCTTCTCGGGGATTATTCATAAAAATGGTATTAACTCCATAGCAGTTGGTACCTGGACCCACCTTCTTGTCCACCACTGCGGGGCCCATAACAGGGGTGGTCTTTAGTTTGCCTGCCCCCCATGCTGCCTTTCCCTTTCAGATTGAGGGTTCTGTTCTCTCACTTCCCCATTATCATTCCTCCTTGTGTAATTATCACGACCCATCCCCTAGATCTACCATCCCTTGACCCATTACCCCTTCTAGGGGGACTCCTGCTGCCCCTCCTATGGTGTTGATGGTGGTAATGTTGTTCATTGAATGACTCCTGGGCATCCAAGCGTCTCAACAATTCAGAAACTCTATCCACATTTACTACATCCAAAGTGGCAATTAAATTTCTTGTTTGCTGAGGTAGCCTAGCTCCTATCAAATCAATGAATTCCTCCTCTCCATAAGGATGGTCTAAATACTTACAACGGATCCAACATTTATGAAAAAATCATGTTGAGTTTCCCTACCAGGTTTATAGGGCCTTCCAGTCATCAACTCTCTCTTTTCTTGAATCTGCCTGCTTGTCGACCAAAAATGTTTCAAAAAGTTTTCTTTAAACAGCTTGTAGTCAGTCACTTCCCTAGCTTGTCTATCACCCCATGTCCTAGCATAAGACTTTAGATGTTTACCCACAAGTGCAATTTTCTTATTGTCGGGTAACAAATTAAAATAGTCTGATCTTTCAAAATTATCTATAAATTCAATAGGGTGAAGCCTCCCACTATCATCATAGAATTCAAATTCTTCAATTCAGCACTAACAATTGGATTACCTGTTGGGAACCTGACTTAACTGAATCTGCAACCCAGTAACCCTTTTCTCTAACTGATTTACATTACTTTCTAATCCATGCGCTAACTGTTCCTGTTGCTGCACCAATGTATTAACATTTTTCCCTAACCAACACTTCCTGTCTCAACTCATTGACCCTTTGAGCAGCTTTACTATCACTGGCTTGGAATAAAGCAACTCCTCCCTCATCTTATCACAATTTTCACTGACTTCCTTCACCTCTTTATAAATCAAATTTTCACATTCAGCCTTATTCTGTTCACAAAATTTTGTAACTTTTCAAATTTCTCCTACATTCTGTTACTACCTTCCCCAATTTAGAATCTAAATTGTTAATATCTCCTTGAATTGAGAGCTAAAACCCTGAAATTGCTCTGCGATTTTAACATCAAAACATTTAGTCAAATCAGAGAATGTTTTATCATTGTTTTGTTGCAGTTGAGAAAACTGATCATGGATTACAGCAAACTGAGAATTAATTTCAGAAAATTTGCTGTCAAGATTTAACTCATTTTTAAATTCTGAAAATTTGTTATCCAATTTGGAAAACTTACTATCAAATCCGGAAAACTTTGCATTAAAACTGGCTACAAAAGACTCTAGGAATGCTTGTAGATTCTGACTATCAGCCATTTTCAGTATTTAGCAAAATCAACACGAAAACAAAGTCAAGAAGATTTAAAATTTTCTAACCTGCCACAAAATTACATGCAAAAGCCGAATTTGAATATTCAATACTTACTTTTGTATCACTTAAACACTTTTCATCACCTTAACTTTCAGCTAGTAGCACTTTTTTAACCATTAAACACCACACTGACTTCAAACACTTAACCACATTTCACTGTAGGAAGACGATTATGAGGCCGAAGAAAATCCACTCGTCGTCGGAAGATTACAGCCGATTCCCGATGTCCAATCTCCGCCTTAGGCCGAACAAGATCCGCTTGCCGTCAAATCCGTGTCGCCTGTATAACCTCTACGTGTCGCAGCCGGTCGAAATTTTCTAGCAGGTTATGTTCGCTTATCGCCGATAATCCGTCGCAATTTTCTGCAGATTCTTTTTAGAAGATAAACATCCCACAGATGTTTAAGAACTTCTCGTCACTGTCAACGGTCGCCATATTAAGGTTCTTCGGTGGTTTAAGAACTGCATTAATTAATTAAAAAGTCCACCAACAAAAAATTATGTGAAGATGCTTGTTTATTTTGATCAAATCAACAAGTCAGCGATATTCACAAGCATAGTTACAATCCAAAGATGCACTTCTGAGTCGTTGCAAATACTGTCAACTAAACTGACTTACTAACTGAAATGAACTGAATGAATGTCTCTGTCCAGGCGATCTGTTTATATAGAGTCTATCGAAACTACGAGAATTCTTCAAAGGCATCCGCCCGATATTTCTCGATCATTAACAATCACTCAAACAATCTAACATATTAAAAACAATCGGAATTGATACAAATTAATTAATAACATTACAAAGTGAACAGAAATGGTAATTATAGATACTTAAATACAAAATTACTTACAGAAATCCTTTCAAACTGTAGAAAATTGTCCTGTAGACATCGTAACTTACATTAATACATGTAATTACAAACATTTAAGAATTTCTCTTGCACCATTCGGTTCTTAAACATATTAAATGGACTTTGAATAATTTTCTTACCTAAAATAAAGTCTATATACACTGATTTACAAGAAATTACAAAACAAACATATCAAATCACTTTCAACCAAACATTAGCTCACTACAAATACTTCATACAGTACAATGATATTCAAAATCCAGGTATTAGGGCTGTTACAACTTCCTAACCCGTAAACGGCTTCTGAGATAAGACTGCTCTCATCACAACAATTACTGAGCTAACCAATATTGCCATGTTCATAACTTCAAATTTTAAGCATCTTGCTCATTATATTTAATTCAAATGATGCTTTTCACTTTAAATGGCGCCCCTGGGATTGTTTTGTAAATGTTAACTTTAATTTGTTGGCCTGCGATGCCACATTAATGTATGTTGACTTTGCAAAAATTTTTTAGATATTTTAAATCAGTTTATGTTTGCATGTATCCGGCAAATTGTAAACGCCGGGTATTGCTTGCTTATTTTCTTTGGATATTGTGTTTAACGCAACGTTAAATATGCCCGGCCTTGTATAAGCCAGAAGACCAAATAAATTAAATATTATTTTGTGTAACTTAAATTCTTGCAGCAATCAAGGTTCTAGTTCACCTATTAACAACTTGGTAAACTTTATTAATTTTCACAATAATAAAAGTATAGGACGTGATGATGGTATCCCCCCCCCCCCTTCTCACTCACTAGAGCATATATGGGCAACCCCCGGCCCCCGGGCCGGATCCGGCCCTCCACTAGCTTCAATCCGGCCCGCGAGAGGTTCAGACATTTCAGATACAGAAGATACCTCTCCGAAGAAAAATATCCAATGCTGAGAGTTTTCGCACGAAAAATAATTTGCACGTTCGGAAGCACGTATAAATTTGAGTAGCTTTTTCAATCATGAAAAATAAGCATCGTACTCGGTTTAGAGCATGGTTGGCCATCCCAATGGTCGCCCCGCGTGATTCATCACACTTTTTGAAATTATATATAGTTTATAATTGCCAATGTAGTGAAAAACAATGTATTTTAAAAAAATACATTATATGTGCATCCATATATTTCAAATTAACTGTCGAAATTATGAGAAAAAAATTTCTTTGATTTTAAAATAATGTTTTTGCGAATATATGACAGATATTGCCTGATTTATTTATGAGTTTACAGTTATCAGTTCGCGGAATAATTGTTATATTCGGCGAAGTCATAATACGCACGCATCTCGGAACATCTAATATACAATATATAATTGTATATGCGGCCCGCGGAGTTATGACACATTTCCAAAGTGGCCCCCAAGATCATTTGGGTTGCCCACCTCTGCACTAGAGCCTTATACAATACCTGACGAAGGCCTGACTTGGCGGTGTGTGTGTTTCAGTATGCTGTCTAAATTGCTAAGCTTGTTTTGTATAAAGGTTTCTTGGAACATCTAAGTTTTACTTTTTCATGATATCTCCATCCTTTAAAGATTGCCAGATGTTCCCTTCGGCACTTAACACATATCGGTTTTGCTGTACGCTGGTGATTCCAGGTGAGTTATGGTGTTTTCCACCACAGCGAGCACATCGCGGAACAAGTTTACAGTAGTTTTTTATGCCCACAGCATTGACAGTTAGTGAACAGAGTGGTGTCTATTGATTTTATGCGTGGTTCTTCTTCATCAGTGTAGCGGAACAGTCTGTCTAATTCAAAAATTAGCATGTTCACGATATTTTCCCAACTCAACCGCAGAGTGGCGTAGGGTTCTTATCTATATTTGGAAGTCTTGTTACTTTGGGCACTGGGAAATTAAGTCTGTAACTTCCTCTTAGCTTCGTCATCTGTTAGTGAATATGATACATTACGCACGATTACCAATAACTGGAGCACGAGAAGGGTTGAATTTCTGTTTAATGGTATCAAAATGTTTTAATTTTTTTTAAGAGTTCAGATATCTTGGATATTTATTTTAATCACCTTTCCTGCAAGTTCGATTGAAAAGTCATCAATTTGTAAATTTCTGAGATATCGAATAAGTCTTTGATAATTGTTTATGTCGTGTTTTATATACTTTTGTGATTTCCGCTATCTCTTCTACCGGTTCTTCTTAATGTAAGATTTGAAATCTGTTTTACTTTGGTATATATATTACGTATCTCATTTTTGGTGATCCATTATCTGGAGATAAGGTCCTAGGGGGTTGTTGCAAGCTGATTCCACTATTTGTGCGTGGGAGCTTTTGACCGGTTCTTTTCTGATCATGAACAGCATCCATAGGAGACATTAAGCTACTTGTATTGTCAGAATACTGGGGAAGGTTGAGGTATATTGCCACCCTCGTTAAACTTGACATACATTTAGTTGAACTGTGGGTCTGACTTTGCGGGATGTGTTGTCCCCGTCAGCTGTGGAGGTTGAGAGAGATGCTAGTCTCGATATTGAAGCATCTGCTGTTTGCTGGTGGTAATGTTGTTGGAGATGCAACTGTGTTATGTTGTTGAAGATCACGATGCAGGTGAGCTGTGACCTGCTGGTGATGGGCTGTTAGGTTAGAGGATAGTGTATGGAGAAAATAATAGCTGATGTTCAAGAATTTGAGCCTGATAAGATGAAAATAAGGAAGAATCAGAATAAGCTAACAGCCCATAAAAATACACTGAAGAACCAAAAAAACTGGTACAACCTGCCTAATTTCGTGTAGGGCCCCAGCGAGCACGCACAAGTGCCACAACACGACGTGCCATGGACTCGACTAATGTCTGAAGTAGTGCTGGAGATAATTGACACCACCAATCCTGCAGGGCTGACCATAAAAACCGTAAGAGTACGAGGGGGGTGGAGATCTCTTCTGAACGGCACGTTGCAAGGCATCCCAGATATGCTCAATAATGTTCATGTCTGGGGAGTTTGGTGGCCAGCAGAGGTGTTTAAACTCAGAAAAATGTTGGTGGAGTCACTCTGTAGCAATTATGGAGTGTGGGTGGTCGCATTGTCCTGCAGGAATTGCCCTAAAACCGTCGGGAGGCACAGTGGACATGAATGGATGCAGGTGATCAGCCAGGATGCGTACATACGGGTCACCTGTCAGAGTCGTATTTAGACGTATCGGGAGTCCCATGTCACTCCAACTGCACACGCCCCACGCCATTACAGAGCTACCACCAGCTTGAACAGTCCCCTGCTAACATGCAGGTTCCATGAATTCATGAGATTGTCTCCATACCCGTACACGTCCATCCGCTCGATACAATTGCAAACGGGACTCGTCAGGCCAGGCAACATGTTTCCAATCATCAGCAGTCCAATGTCGGTGCTGACGGGCCCAGGCGACACTTAAAGCTTGGTGTCGTACACTCAACAAGGGTACACGAGTGGGCCTTTGGCTCCGAAAGCCCATATCGATGATGTTTCTTTGAATGGTTTGCACGGTGACACTTGCTGATGGCCCAGCATTGAAATCCGCAGCCATTTGAGGAAGGGTTGCACTTCAGTCATCGTTGAACGATTCTCTTCAGTCATCGTTGGTCCCGTTCTTGCAGGATCTTTTTCCGGCGGCAGCGATTTCGGAGATTTCATGTTTTACCGGATTCCTGATATTCACGTTGAACTCGTGAAATGGTCGCACGGGAAAATCCCCACCTCATCGCTGTCTCGGAGACGTTGTGTCCCATCTCTCGTGCGCCGACTATAACACCACGTTCAAACTCACTTAAATCGTGATAACCTGCCATTGTAGCAGCAGTAACCAATCTAACACCTGCGCCAGACACCTTTTGTCTTGTATAGGCGTTGCCGACCGCAGCGCCGTACTCTAAGTGTTTACTATCATTGTGTTTGCATACGGATGCCTATACCAGTTTCTTTGGCTCTTCAGTGTAAGTAAAACCCAACAGAAACAATGATGGTAAAAATATGGCTGAGATTCATGACTGCTGTATTAAGGCATAAAAAAGGGTATGAGATCTCGTTCCGAGCCCAGTGTACACTGTGAAACAGAATAGTATCGTGTTATGAACCTTTGATTGAAAAATAAATTCGGTTACTTAGCCATTATGCTTGTCATAATTTTTGCTAAAGTAAAACGTGAAATGTGCATGATGAAGGCAATGACTATCCATCCTAGAAAGAGCTAACAGGACCTGTAAACAAAAGAAGACTGAATCCATCCATTTGTTTATTGCTGTAGATTAATAAAACTACACGAAAAGGATATTATTTTACCTCTGTCTTTGTAATGTATACGTTTTAAAATTTTGCTAAAAGGTATATTGAATAATAGCCAAGTCAATATTGTTCTTTTACAGACACTTAAGGCTCTTTATCAAATTTTTCAAGGCACCGCTAACAATGGTGAGATCGCCCACATTACCATCTTAATTCGCTGTCAAAAACATTAATATTTGTCTGATTCTAAAAAATACAACCAATTAATTGCTTTTGATATATCTGTAAGATGAATTCCGTTTGTCACCTTACACCATCAGGCTATGATCCGCGCAATCAATGTTTTTTAAAGTTAGGTTTGCGATTTTTTTTGTATTTAGTGAGTAGTCCTTGAATCGGAGATCGAGAATCGTCTCATCATATCCTAGATACGAAAAATTACTTAAAAATATTAATCGTAATATCCCTTACGTCATTTCGGAAGTTGTTCGTGAATTCAACATTTCTCGATCAACAGTGTCAAGAGTGTATCATGTATATGTAATTCCCAGCATGAGCTATGCAGTGGCCGACAACGTCTATTTAATGATCGAAACCAGTGACCCCTTAGTCGATGTGTCATTGTTGAGAGATAGGCAACAATATGTCAATGTGGGACGTACGAAAGACGTGTCCGTGCGATAAGATAAGCGAACTTTGACGTTAATCGACATGGCAGCAGAAGACTGATGTGATAGGGTTCTAGTGGCCGCATACACTACGAGGCAAGGACCCAGGTTATCAGGAAGACCATTTGCATCCATTCGTGGCTTTCCTGTTCCAAAACATCGACGGATTTATCCAGGACGACAATGCGCCAAGTCACTGGCCAAAAATCGTTAACGATTGGTTTGAGAAACATTTTAAACAAGTCCGGAGAATGATTTGGCCATCTACAGATAGGCCGCCAGACATGAATTCAACTAAGATATCTGGAAGGTTTTCGGTATCTCAGTTCGTGCACTGTGTACTGCATCGGTAACACTTTCGCAATTATGGATGACTAGCCGAAACCCTCGACTTCGTACGCGAGAACTTAGAATTTCATTGCCAGAATTGAGTACAGAAAGCTGTTATTAACTTATGATTAGTTCCAAACAACACGAAGTCGCCATAATATGACAGGAAAGCCATCGCTACATCATTCTATCGTCGAAACTGTCTCATAAACGGAGTCAGTTTCCAACATATTTACAAACAGAAAAACAAAAGAAGGGGCGGGGATATGGAAAATGGGGGCTGGGGATTTAACTAAGGACAGTTTTATTTCAGATTGGTCGTTTCATCTTCTACATGAACATCCGATTCTTGTATTTTCTAATAACTTTAGCTGCTCGTGCTTTGCTAGAGCAACTACTTAGGCCAGGTTACGCCCGCAAGGCATGTCAAAAAAGAAGACAAAATAAACTGGTGCCAGAAACATTTAGATAGACACAATGTAATAGTACGGTGCAGAGCAAATCGACATCTACACTAAAATACGTTTTGTCTCTAAACGAAATTTACTAACAAATCATACACTAATAGACTGCGCGAGAAGCACAGCTTGAGCAACCGACGTAACATAATAGATTAACACACGCATCCGTCTCTCTGTCACCATTCGATAAGTTCTCAAAACATCGTGACCAAAACTGTTATTCATGTCGTGTGTCATTCCTACAGATATGAAGTATTTCCTTGTTAAATTCCATCAATAACGGTATAGCCATTTAGACGGCAAATCTTACAAAAAGCCAAAGACCTACTTTCACATATATAATCCAAGAGAAACAACGGCTGAGTGATCTAAACAGCGTAAAATGTGTACTCCTATAGCATTGTTAGACCAGGTACGATTTGCCAAGCATTTCACTCCTAAATTTCTGATATCTACAGTTTAATATGGAATCTGAAAAACTAACCGTCCAGGCACGGCTCATACGATCAAAAACAATTCTTAAAAATATTTGCCTCCATCGGGATTTGAACCGGAAATTACGGTCCAAGCATTGGTACACCAGCGTGTTAACCACTAAGCTACCTGGCAGCGATACTGTATGGTACTACAGAGTTTTACACATCCTTAGGGTCGGTCTGTGTTCGTTTCGGTAATTTTTCAAAATTACATGACAATCTGTACTATTTATACACAAAACATATCCTATGTCCATCCTAATACCAAATCGCATCTCCTTATCAAATTTCATCACGATCAGATTAGCCGTTTAGCCCAAGAAAAGTAACAAACAGACAGACAGACATAGTTACTTTCGCATTTAAATTTAGTATGGCTGAATATTTCTTCAGGGGACTTCCGACGACTTGTTGAGTCGATACCACGTCAGGTTGTTGCCCTTTGCTGAGAAAAAGGGGGTCCCATACAATATTAGGAGGTATCCCATGACATTTGGCACTTGAGTTTAATATCCGTACAAACCTACAAAACACCGTTGCCTAATTTACGACAATCAATATCATTGGAGAGCAGTTAACGCACTCATTAAAACAAGCATATTTACACCTCCCGGTAATTGACTTACTATCATTCAAACAGATGTGTCCCTGAACCTAATTTCAGTACTGATCAAATAACAGTATGCAATATGGAGTCGGCTCAAATAGTACAGCCATTTGACCGGGAAATACAACAATCCCACTGGCACTCTGAAAAAACTAATATTCACCGAAGTTTAACTGTGACCATTGGGAACCTTTCGTATAGTTTAAGAAACCACTTAACTCATAAGGAAATTTATCTAAAGAATAGGAATCCCACATTTACACATCTGACTCAGTCCATAGGATGTGGGATTTACAGAGTTCCCTGTAAGTGAATACTGGTAATAAATTCAGCGTTTTCGCCATTAGATTAAAAGATCATTTTCGTCAAATGAGACTCAAGCAGATCGCCAAATCCACAGTGGCAGAGCTCTATTTACAAGAAGAAGGTCATCAGATTCAGTGGAAGAAAACCAAAATCGTAGCACAAGCAAAGGAGTTTTTGGAACGTTAAATTAGGGAACCTATTTAAATGTTTAAACAGCCAAAAAAATTGAACAACAATAGGGGATATGGAATGAATCAGATGTGGAAATGTGCGTATTTGGATAAACGCGACTCATAGACTAAACAAGGTCGCTCTGCCATAGAGGGCAAAACTCATCCACAGCCTCTGGAGCAGCGTAAACTCTCAGGTGAAAAACAAAACAACTGACCCAGGTTTGGCTACAAACTGGGAAGAGAATATGATTAGCATGTGCAGCAGATTCAACAGGCGGTAAAAACTCTCAAGGAAATCCCAGGTTGTGATTAATACGTCAGCCAATAAGAAAAAAGTGTGACAAAGTAGAAAAACACAGAAAGTCATTAAAGTTGAATTAAATTTTCGCAGTTCTAACATTTAAAAATATTTGGTATTCTACTTAAAGCGCATACCACAACAAACGAAGATATTTCTATAAGCGTGGAAGAATACTAGATTTTTTTATGATAAAGTTGAAAGTTATTTCCGTACAGGCCATTGAGATGGATTGGTTGAGACTGACACCTTTCTCTATGGTTGACTACGCAGACACCAGCTGCCTGTAGCACAGGTAGCTAGTGTGAATCAAATGGATTGCAGCTCGAGGCCCAGCCAGAACCAGATTGGTTATATCTGGAGCGTTTATCCCAGGGGTGGAATGTTTGTGTTGCCATCTGTCTGTGTAATTTGTGTTCCGCTTGATAAGTGTGTTTTGTTTGTAAAATGTGTAGTTTATGAGGCGGAGATTGAGGGAATAGTCTCAGCATTGCCATAGGTGATTTAAGGAAACCGCCTAAAAATCACGGCCGACTGGGTCCAGGACTCGAACACGGTCCCGTTGTACTTCTCCAATCCAGGGGGGGGGGGGTGCCTTAACGAGCGCAGCCACACTGGAGGGGCGAACATAGAGCTCTATATTCACTTTCAAGATCTCTGCAAGTGGAGTGCTGAGTCCGTCTTATTTTCGGAAGTGTTCTCTTTCATCCTACACTGTCCGTTCTAGTTCGGAGGGACTAGTGGGGACGCCGATTATGATGAGCTTTGGTATGCAGGCAGTGGAACCATCCAATAGTCAATACATCCCACTGAGCCTTTGTTTCCGAGAAACAGCAGGTAAAATTTTATGGCGATGAGTGAATTCCTTTCGCGCACACTTGACTACGCCCAAGCAGTACTAAGCCACCGAGCTGTAATTTTACCTGTGTTTATTCGAGTCTTCTTTCTGGCACTTATTTTATTATTTTAAAATTAATTATCTGTTCCATGAGGCTTCATTTATTTTATTTACCTGCGTGTTTTTAGTTTTCAGTTTTTCTTTGTGTGATAATAATTATTTTGGCGCATTAAATTGCGTCCTTTGCTTAGAGCTTTGCGCTATATCGAGGACGTTAGAAGCGGAAGAATGAAATGCAGCTAAGGGGTTGTTAATAGGAATTATTTTGGGGGATTTTAACGCGTATGGAAAGTTCAGGAATGTTGCACCCTGAATGAGGCATGATGGTGAAATGTTTGGTCAACTAATTGCTTGCATTAGCTGTGGCCAGCGTTTATTTCAAACGCAACACTGATGCAATTGTGACGAGACTGCTACGGAAAGAATAAAAATAGACTGAAAAATTTGTGAAGCAGCCAGTCTCTTGGATGTCTACAAAACAGTTTTATTACTCCAAGAACTAAATCTTCACGCTACGCGGTCTGAGCAAGGATTCCAACACATGGTAAGAATTATTGCTTTACACCTCGTCGACGTCGAGGTCATTACAGCCGGGATAGGACTGGAAACAAGGAACGGGAAGGAATTCGGTCATGATATTTTGAAGAAAGCATCCCGGCGTTCGCCTGGAGTGATTTGGGGAAACCATGGGAAACCCAAATCTGGATTCCCGGATGGGGATTCGAACCCGCGTCCTCCCGAATGCGAGGCCAGAGCGTTGATTTCGGCAAATTTAAATAGTTGTAAGGAGTCGTAGTGTGACGCGCTGATGATTAGGTCCAACGTTAACTGATACTATCAATGAATTAAGAAGAGTTTTTTTCTGTGTGACAAACCGAGAGGCAGTTTTGGTAAAGTTAAAGAGTTAGGAAGTCGCGCTTTATGACGCGTTAAGGATTAATAAAGTGTGTTAAGAAGGTATTAGGTATCGTAAGTGAAAAGACGAATCAGCGTTGTTTTTAAGTGATGTAGTCGGTGAATTAGGAAATGTTCTGTGAGCCAAATCATGGAAATATTCTGCCGATACAAATCACAGGAAGTTTTGCTTGAAAGACTTGCAAGAGCTTCTTCCTCGAGAATAATTACTGTAATATTTTTTGAATATAAGTGAAAGCTCAAACAAACCTGTTCTAACAATTATTCATAAAATTCCCAAAACCGAATACAGCTCAAGTATATAAAAAATATGAAACCGTATGGGACAATTAATTAATTAAAAAAATGTAAAAACGTTTGCCGAAAAGAAGAACGGAACGTACACCAGTAACAAGAAAGATCGATGCTTCAGCACGTGAGCTCTTGCGCTAAACGGCAGTTCATGGGAAAAATTGATTCACTCATCGCTATAAACGTTCATCCGCTACAGCTCTAAAACGAAGGCCAAAGAGGATGAAATCCCGTGTGTTTGACTATTGGGGAAGAGGGGGTTGTTACTCCTCCTGCACACCAAAGCTTATCAAATTCGGAGAACCCACTACAGTGGAAAGTACTTCAAGCATCACTGTACAACTGTTTTATGAAAAACCGCCAACCCACAGGAGGCTTGTCCGTTTCGAAGAAAGAAGTCGGTTGATGCCAGGTCAGGTAATAGGGGAGTCGAAGAAAAGTTCTATAGCCATATCTGTAAGCTTCCTTTGATGGAATGTGTGAGAGCAACGCCATTTAGAAGTTGGGTGTCTTTGCTGATCGCACCTTGCTGTACCCCACGTCTTGCACTTTATGCAGAAGGCTCAGAGGTAAGTCCTGGTCTGTCCATGGAAGGGTACTAATTAGTGTTTTACAACGAAATGAATGACTGTATGACCTATTATGCTGGCTTAGATTTTTAGGAGAGTGTTTACGGCAGAAAGGTATGTTTTTTTCCCCTCCACAATTTATTTGGTTCTCCAATAGTGCATATAACCAACTCTTTATCCACGGTTGTGAGACGTATAAGGAAATTCTTTTCATGCTGATTCAACATATGCTGCGGAACTATTGAAAGTTCATTCTGCAATGGATTCATCAAACGGCGAACCCCGTCTACCTGACACTTTCAACACCTACAGTGGCTCATGAGTAATCTTCTACAGCTAAAACTAATTTCATGTAGACCCCTATCATCATTTCAGTAGTAATTCTTCAGGGGAAAAAATATCCTTCTCCCATACTATGTAACGATCATATTTAATTGAGGTTATTCTGGATCAGATCTCTTATGGTGAACATATATCCAGATACTTTACCACCTTAACAAGAGTGATATGACGGATGCCGATGAGCAAATAAATAATAAAAAACAACTTCCATCTCATGATGAATTTGGTGGGTGACATAATTAGTGGAACAGAGACCTTGTTAACAGTGCGGTATTCAGTTTTACCTCCATCATGAAATTTACCAATATTTGAACTGAAACTTCTATCGCCGCGGTTGGGAGAAATTTGTGTTACAAGTTACGCGATCAGTGCGCATGCGCAGAAGCTTAATCACATGACGACTTCAGACAGTATACTTACATCCAGAGGAGTCGCCATTATTAAGCAGTGAGACTTGCATTATTATTTTTAATTGCTTTATTAGTTGCTTTTTGTTTATTTATCTTCGCCCAAAGTTTATAATTTCATCATATTTCCTGATCGCTGTTGCGATTAAAGCTTTCATTTTCATGCAGTAATATTAGCATTCGTCTTTTCAACAGATAGAATGTGTTAAGTTTTTAAAAATTATTAAAGTTATCAGCCAGAAATCTGCGTTCACCTCGTCATTTTGACGGGCTTAGAAGCTAGTTATTAACGAAATATTTGCACACTGATACATGCACCAGTAATTTTAGTTATGACTATGAGTTGTGAGCCAGAAAACTTGCTTTCAACCCCTTTGCTTTTTTTGGGCTTAGACGCTAATTGCTAACGAAAACTCGCTGTAAGAATGTTTATCAGATAATTTTGTCCAAGATATTCAGCAACAGTTTTCATCGCGACACACGTCGTGACTAACAGTATGCTCACGAAAGAAGCTTATTAAATTACTAATCTTATATATTATTTCTATAAGGTATTTTTTGTCAAAAACCAATATCTCCCTTGATAACTAACCGAAATGTATGAATGAGGTATCATTTTAAAGCTTAAGGTCTCCGCTTTGATCACATTATATTTTAAGAAAGGAATTTTTCGGAATTCAACCCTTAAAGGGCAAAAATGTTAATGTTTCTAAAATAGGATTTTTTGCACAACAAACCATTTATCTCCCTGCATTCCTAACCGAAATATTAAAGATTAAGATCTCCGCTATGGTTACATCATATATTAAGACAGGAATTTTACAGGATCGGTCTCTTAAAGGGCAAAAGTATCAATATTTCTGTAACACATTTTTGTGTCACGAGCCATTTATCTCCTTAGACATCTAACCGAAATAGAGAAATGAGGAATCATTTTAGAGATTTTCTCCGCTTTAGTCAAATCATGTTTTAAGAAAGGAATTTTTCTTAATTCAACCTTTAAAGGGCATAAGTATCAATATTTCTACAGCCCATTTTTGTGTCACGAGCCGTTTATCTCCTCTGATATCTAACTGAAATCTAGAAATGTGGAATCATTTAAGAGATTTTCTCTGCTTTAGTCAAATCATATTTTAAGAAAGGATTTTTTTTCTAATTTCAACCTTTAAAGGGCATAAGAATCAATATTTGTACAACACGTTTTTGTGTCACGAGCCTTTTATCTCCCTTCATATCAAACCGATATAGAAAAATGAGGTATCATTTTAAAAATTAAGGTCTCCGCCGCGGTCACATCATATTTTAAAAAAAGATTTTTTTCTGAAATCGACCGTTAAAAGGCAAAATTATCATTATTTCCGTAACATTTTTTTTTTTAATCATGAGCCATTTATCTCCCTTGATATCTAACCGTATTACATAAATGAGCTATCATAATAAAGATTAAGGTCTCTGCTTTGGTCACATAATTTCTTAAGAGCGAAATTTTTCGGAATATGACCCTTAAATGGCAAAAGTAATAACTGTGAGAGTCGCGTGACAGTTCACAGCCTAGCCGCTAGATAGCAGTAATAAACTGCTTCACTGCCGTCGACTTTTGTTATGCACCAATTACACTAAATAAGGCGGTTCTTCTTCCATCCTGTTACAAACCCCCAACCTTACTATTCATTGTATTCGCGAAATTTTCGCACGGGTCATCTAGTAATAACCAAATTCCTCGTGCTGTACGCTGTAACAAGAATATTCTAGTCGCCGAGCGGGGTGGTTCGGGAGAACGGCGGTTTGAATTACCGTCCGGCCATCCAGATTTGGGTTTTCCATGGTTTCCCCAAATCACTCCAGCTGAATGCCGGGATGCTTCCTTCAAAAGGCCATGGCCGAATTACTTCCCATTCCTTGACCCCCATCCTTTCCCGTCTCTAAAGACCTCGCTGTTAAGAGACGTTAAACAGTAAAAAATATTCTAGTCCAGACTCCATTTTGAACTAACCACAATCTCCGCAAATATTGCCGCAACAAGAAAACGATGCAGACACACCATAACACATGAAATGCATCGCTAACCACATTTCGTGAAATAACGACTTTATCTATATCAGGATTCCTGGTTCGCATAGCATAAATTATCACATTTAGTTTTTCATACACCTTCATTATGACCTGCACTAAACCAGCGCAATAATACATTCATTGTATCGCGATGTAAACTTGATCGAAATGTTCTTAGAAATAAAAACTCTACATACAAAAGGTTTGATGCAATACTCCGCAAACTAGCCAAGCGTGCTTTTAATTTATAATAATTTTCATTTGTTTGCGAGAATACCTTAGACAAAGATACTATTTACTTTACAGATGCAATATAGTATCATCGTCGTCCACTCAAGTGAGAAAGAAATATAAAAAATTACGCAAAAAATATATAGAAGTTTCACTTCTTGCACGTATACACACTGATAGACGCAACTGTTTTTTTTTTTTTTTTTTGCTGTCATCAGTCTTTGATGCAATCCTCTATCCCTTCCTATCTTGTGCTTACCTCTACATATCCCCTACAACCCACGTCCTCAATTATCTGCTTCATATATTCTAATCTCTGTCTTCCTCTACAGTTTTCCTTCTTTCTGGTCTTCCTAATGTCGATGTTTCGCTACCGTAAAGTCCTGTGCACCACACATAGAGTTTTCAAAAGTTTTTTCTAATTCCTAGATCAATATTTGAAACTAAGAGATTTCTCTTTTTCATGAAGGATCTTTTTGCTAGTGCTATTCTGCTTTTAACATCATTGCTGCTTCGGCCATCAGTTGTAATTTTGCTTCACAAATAACAGAGGGGTGTAAGGGTTTGGGAGAGACTATACTAGTCTTTTCCAACCAAATGTCAACCTCTCCTTCACGCTGGTGCACCCTGTTTGCACGGACGAGGCTCTGGCGACTGAAAGATTCCCGGTATAAGGAGTCACCCACTGCTTGCCAACGGCCTCTGAAAAGAGGGCGGAAGAGCGGGGAGCGGTTCAGGGCACCCTCTTGCCCTTGGGGTTGGAAACGGCCCCTAAAGGCGGATGAATCAGAAATGATCAACGGCATGGGGATGCAGAAGGCAACGGGAAACCACTGCATTAAAGACCCAAAGGGTATCCCGAGGACATGTAATCCTCTCAAATTACATATATCATGATGGCTTCTTCCTGGGTAAAATATTCCGGAGGTAAAATAGTCCCCCAATCGGATCTCCGGGTGGGGACTGCTCAGGGAGGAGTCATCAGAATGGATAGAAACATTCTACGAGTCGGAGCGTGGAATGTTAGAAGTCTGAATAGGGCAGGTAGGTTAGAAAACTTAAAAAGGGAGATGGAACAACTTAAGTTAGATGTTGTTGGAATTAGTGAGATTAAATGGAAGGACGCACAGGATTTCTGGTCTGGGGAACACAGGATAATTAGCACACAAGCTGTCAATGGAGTCACTGGTGTAGGATTTGTAATGAACAAGAAAGTAGGGAAACGGGTGAGTTATTATGAACAAGTTTAGTGACAGGATTATTTTGATGAGGTTAGAAACTAAGCCCGTCTCAACCACATTAGTACAAGTATATATGCCAACGTCACAGGAAGATGACGAAGAAATAGAAAAAATATACGCTGAAATTGAAGAATTAATCCAATATGTGAAAGGGGAGGAAAATCTAATAATCATGGGTGATTGGAATGCAATAGTGGGAGAAGGAAAAGAGGGGAATACTGTAGGAAGTTTTGGTCTATGAAAAAGAAATGAGCGAGGAAGCAGGTTGCTAGAATTTTGTGAAAGATATAAGCTAGAAGTGGCAAACACACTGTTTAAGAACCATGCAAGAAGAATATACATCTGGAAACGTCCTGGGGATACAGGCAGATATCAGCTAGATTATATCATGGTCAAACAGAGATTCAGGAATCAAGTTCTAGACTGTAAAGCGTACCCAGGAGCAGACATAGACTCAGACCATAATTTGATAGTAATGAAGTGCAGGCTGAAATTCAAGCGAATAAGGAAGCAGCATAAGCAGAACAGACTGGAAGTGAATAAACTGAAACAATCTAGCACAAGAGAAAAATTTGCAGAAATGGTAGACTTAGGTCTAAGAATTAATTGTGAAAGGAGCTCAACCGAGGACGAATGGAGTGCATTAAAGACCGAAATAATGAAAGCTGGCAAAGAAACCTTAGGCTTTAGGGAACAAGCTGCCCGAAAACCTTGGATCACAGAAGAAATTTTGGAGCTGATGGATCAGAGGAGAAGGTACAAAAATGCTCAGGATGAAGCAGGAAAAGAGCAGTACAGGCAATTTAGAAATCAAATAAATAGGACATGCAAAATAGCAAAAGAAAAATGGCTACAAGAAAAGTGTGAAGAAGTAGAAAAGGAAATGGTTGCAGGAAAAGTAGATGTTGCATATAGAAAGATCAAACAGAATTTTGGAGAAATGATGAAAAGAGGTATGAACATTAAAGCTGCCGATGGGAAACCTCTTTTAAGGTCAGAAGATAGAGCTAACAGATGGAAGGAATACATTGAGAAACTGTATGATGGGGACGACTTGAACAATAGTGTATTGGAAAAGGAAGGCGATGTCGATATGGATGACTTAGGAGATCCTGTTTTGAGGACAGAATTTAATAAAGCTCTGAATGACCTGAAAGCAAATAAGGCAGTTGGAATTGATGAGATCCCTGCAGAACTTCTTAAATCTCTAGGAGAGGAAGGAATCGAAAGATTATTCAAGCTGATATCAAAAAGTTATGAAACAGGAGAAATTCCAAATGATTTTAATAAAAATATCATCTTCACACTTCCAAAGAAAGCACAAGCTGACAAATGTGAGAATTATCGCACAATTAGTCTAACATCACATGCTTCAAAATTACTGACCAGAATAATATACAGAAAGATGGAAAGGGTAGTAGAAGAGATAGTAGGTGAATATCAGTTTGGGTTCAGGAAAAATCGCGGTACAAGGGAAGCAATTCTGTCTTTAAGATTAATACTTGAAGGGCGGATCAAGAAAAACAAAGATACTTTTATGGCATTTGTTGATTTAGAAAAAGCTTTTGATAATGATAGGTGGGACAAGATGTTCAAAATTTTAAAGAAGTCAGGTCTAAAGTATCGAGATAGAAGAATCCTCTATAAACTATATAAGAATCAAGTGGCTGTGATAAAAGTAGAGAATCACGAGAGACATGCATCAGTTAAAAAGGGTGTGAGACAAGGTTGTAGTCTATCCCCGTTAATATTCAACTTGTATGTAGAAGAAGCAATGAAGAAAGTCAAAGAAAAATTTCCATGTGGCATAAGTTTTCAGGGAGAAAAAATCAGTATGCTACGATTTGCTGACGACATTGTCTTATTAGCAGAGAGGGCTGAGGATATTGAGAAGTTATTGAATGGCATGAACAAAATGCTGAAGGAAGATTTTGGACTGAATATAAATCAAAGTAAAACAAAAGTGATGAAATGTAGCAGAAATGACCCCAATACTAGCAGATTGAATATAAAAATAAGATCTGATGCAATAGGAGAAGTGAGTGAGTTCTGTTACTTGGGAAGCAAAATTACAACCGACTGGCCGAAGCAGGAATGATGTTAAAAGCAGAATAGCACTAGCAAAAAGAGCCTTCATGAAAAAGAGAAACCTTTTAGTTTCAAATATTGATCTAGGAATTAGAAAGAACTTCTTAAAACTCTATGTGTGGAGCACAGCACTTTACGGTAGCGAAACATGGACTTTAGGAATACCGGAAAGAAAGAAACTTGAAGCATTTGAAATGTGGTGCTACAGAAGAATGCTGAAAATTAGGTGGACAGACAAAGTAAGAAATGAACGAGTTTTAGAAATGATGGGTGAGAAAAGAAGTTTATGGAAGAAGCTTACAGGAAGAAGAAACAGGCTGGTAGGTCATATTTTGAGACATTCTGGATTGGTTAATTTGTTAGTGGAGGGAACAGTCGAAGGTAAGAACTGTCGAGGAAGACAGAGATTAGAATATATGAAGCAGATAATTGAGGACGTGGATTGTAAGGGGTATGTAGAAATGAAGAGGTTAGCACAGGATAGGAAGGGATGGAGGATTGCATCAAACCAGTCTAAAGACTGACGACAGCAAAAAAAAAAAAAAAAAATGCAGACTTTCATCGAAATCGGATTTGTATGAAGAACGAACAAACAACAAACATACATACATTCCTATATATTATATATATATATATATATATAGATATAGATATCATATAGATGTACTAAACCAGATTCCAACTGGGTCGGTACCACCCACCGTTGAGTGATGTAGACATCATGGGACGTGTTTATCATCCCAATACAAATTTTCTTGTAATGTCAGCATGCTTATTCCGTGTTGTCAGTATTTGCTTATCTTTTTCTGTTTCTAGTGTGCTGATGTTTGTTTCTAGTATAAGTTCAGCAAAAAAATTATGATTAGAATACCTTAATGCCTTAAAATGTTCTTAGTATTTTGTCGTTTATTCGATGTATAAGGCCTTGAACTGTTTATTCTATGATCCCTAATGATAATTTTATATATATATATATCCTAACACCTTCACATCTGTCAGCTTGAAAACTGTACTAAATTATTTAAAACATGCGTATGGCTACATTTGCCAGGTGACAGCTAAAGATTCTCCGGCCGCCTGTGACAAAGTTTCAATTTTAACTGTAATTCGTCTTTGGCACGATTGTACTCTCCCAACACGGCAATCCTACTAAATAAAATGTTACGCGGAATTCGAAGCACGGAGCAAAACAATTTTCAGAGAAGAAGGAATTTGAAGGTGGCATCAAATTCCGGCTGGTCGGGTTTCAAACCGCGGGCCTTGTGATCTTGTGCCAAGTGTCCTAATCATTTGACCTCATGAATTGGTTTGACGTATTCGATTTTTTTTCAATTTTTGCTTCTGGACCTCGTTGACCTTGAGATAATTAGAGGCGCAAGGTGTGGGTGCAAGGAATTCGGCCATGGTCTCTTAAAGGAATCATCCATGCATTCGGCTGGAGTGATCTGGGGAACACCCAAATACGTATATGGCCGGACGGAATTCGAACCCGTGTCCTGCCGAATGCGTGGTCAGAGCGTTCTGCTCACTCACCACGCTTGGTGGCGGAGAGTAAGTTTATCTTTTTAGGTAACCTATTCTTCCTCCCTTCAGCCAGAAGGCTGTTGGGTTGTATCATTGAGAGAAATGAATCGGGATATTTTCCATTGCCTTCTTTTGTGTAACAGTGTTCGTGTCATTCTGGGTAAGTGTATAGTATTTTTTCGTGTAATTAATGGAGAATTTACATCCCATCCACTAGATTACGTATATGGTTTTTAGTTACTGAATTACTCATGTTTACACAGAAATTCATAGCTACACGCTTTTTCAGTTTTTTTAAATGGTTTTACGCCTTGTCGACGTCGAGGTCATTAGAGGCGTGATGGGAAGGGACAAGAACGGGAAGGAATTTGACCATGGCCTTTTTTGAAGGAAGTATCGCGGCATTCGCCTGGAGTGATTTGGGGAAACCATGGGAAAACCCAAATCTGGATGCCCGGTCGGGGATTCGAACCGGGTCCTCCCGAGTGCGTCGGCAGAGCGTTAACCACTCACCGACCAATACTTCATAGCGTAGAGCGATGAGTAACCTATCAGTGGACTGGCAATATAGAATACTCAGTTACACACAATAAACAAACCGAAAGCGGGTTGATAAAGCTCTTTCTTAAAGTAGTTCGCTTCCCTGACTAAGCACAACTAATAGAAATGTGTATTTAGTTGTTACGCAAACATTGCAGTTACGCTTAGAAAAGTGAAACACGTTTTGCATTACAAAAGACTTCAGTGCGTGTGTTTAACATAAAAAATAACTACACAAAAGAGATGAAGGTTACCCGACTGAAATCTAATAAGGAAATTACAAATAGTAAGTAAAGTGAAATAGTTAGAGCTAACAACGATTACAAAATATTAATTATCACTGTTATTCACAAAAACATACCTCAACATATTAAAACATTCACTTAACCAGCTTTAAGGAAGCGATGTAGGTCTGATACATATAAAAATACTTAGGTCGTATTTTAGCTACACAAACGTTTAAGATTGAACTAGAAAGCATTTATTACAAAAAGTGTCATTTTCAACTGCGAGTTAACCTTGCGCACTAAAGAACATACACCTGACTGCGTGTGGCACTGCATTACTGTATATATATTTACCGATATATATATATATATATATATATATATATATATATATTTAAGGCGTAAATTTTTTTAAGGAAATCATAATGATTTTTGGCAGAGCACATTTCATTTTATGATTGTGCTTTAAATGACATATATAAAACAAACAAACAGAAATACAATTAGAGTTTCAACGTCTGCAATATATATATATATATATATATTTCTTTTAAATGCAATTTCACGAAATATTTAGTATCCAGTGTACGAAATTCTACAACGAATGATACATATAATTTTTTATTTGAAAAAAAAAAACATCTGCTGAAGTATCAAATGGGTCAAAATCACGAAAACAAAACTCCAGAAGACCGCTGTTGTTTACCGGTAAATTTTCAGTCTACATTTTGCTAGCCATTTTAAAATATTCATGAATCAGTAGTTCCTCAACAAATGGGCGAATGGCATGTTTTTAATGATATTTCTGCAAAAGATTCCATAAATCGTGGAATAAAACCGAAAATTCAAATTTATGAGAGTTCACGTATTTGCAACATTGATTTGATATCGTTGAATAATATCTTAACGAAATATTTTCTCCAAACCCCTTACATTCATCCCTCCTGATTTTTCAAAATTTAAGCCATTGAGCAATTAGAAATTTGTTAGAGTGAATGTATATCAATTCCCTGAAAACTAATTCAGTATCATATGCTATCTGTTTTGACAGGTGCATAAAGAACGTTTAGTCGTGAGATTGGTAGCCGAGCCACAGCTGAACAATCCTCCCCGTCATAAATTATTTGGCCATCCGTTCATTTCATTTCACGGCTGAATGAACAAACGCTCTTACCCTTCTTAATTAAAGCAAAAGTTGGGCAAAGCTTTTATGAAACTACCTTCACTTTCTCGGCACTTGCCTCTCTTCTTCTCCCTTCTTATCCAAACAGAAGCCAGCCCCCACCTGCTCCGGCAGAAATTGAAAGGTGATATGAATCTAGAACAAAATTTAAACCGCAGTCGGGCGGGAGAAACTGGCTGGAGATTATTCCGTAATGCCCGCTTTACCGTGGCCAGATGGGTGGCTTCTGGCGGCGAAGTAAATTTGTCGACTGGGTATGCAATAACCAAAGTTTGTGCCCCTAATCCCCCGCAAAGCCCGTAACGAAGTAGACGGCGGTACGTCGTCCTATTAATTGATCTCCCAGTCGCCGCAGAGCGCGGAACGACGCTGCTACCGATGTATTTCACCGGCTTTCGCCCGCCGCCGGCGACTTAATTTGTAATTTACGAATTGCGGCGGCCCAGTGTGCAAATACAACGCTAGGCCGGCGTGTTGGCACGCGCTAACGTGTCGCCTATTTAATTCCCACTGTGACAAAAAAATTTTCAGACCATAATTTTATTTTGCAGTGTTGCCACCGTTACGATCGATCTGGTAGGTGAGCGGAAACGTTCGGTCCTCGCATTCTGAAGGATGTGGGTTCGAATCCCTGTCCGTACATCCAGGCGAATGCCGAGATCATTCCCCTAAAATACTCTAACCGAATTTGTGCCTGCGATCCTTGCCCACCACTGATGATTTTACGTCGAGAGCCATGATGAAAAATAAAAAAAGTATAGCAGATATTGGGAGTACTGACAGAAGTGAAAACTTAAAACTATTAAATAACAGCGTTTTTTCGGATCTTCAAATTAATTGAAGTAGCATAAATTATAATCTCATTTGTAGATTAAAATCATTAATATAGTCTGTTTTCACATCTGTGTCTACAGAATATAATACGACTTAAGTGATATAATAATATACATTTACATTATTTAAAGATAGTATTTGTATTTAAATGAAATTCATCGAACTTAATTCTCATTGTTTGCATCATCATTATCATCAATTCCAGCAATACTTAGATTATTCGTACTGTCAATTATTTCATTATATTCTAAAAAGGATACAATAGGCTTATTGTAACTGAAATAAGAAAAATACGCATATTTTCAACATAAAATTTCGATAATGTATAATTAAATTTGAAATAAAAGTCAATTTTTATGTTTAAGTTTGAATTGCAAATTTAAGTTTTTTTTTGTACATTTTGCAATCCGAAATTTCGAAAATTTAAAGCTAATAAACAGTAATTGCGCATTACTAATTGTTTTTAAAATTAAAAAGATAATCATAAAATATTATAAAATTTTATACAATGTTTAATTTTAAAATCCGCGACAGTAAAAGTATCGAACACTAGAAATCTGTTTACCACACTAGTAAGATAACTCCTAAGCCACTATGAATACACCGAGCAGGGCCGGCGGTGTAACGGTTAGCGTTCTCGCCTCGCATTCGGGAGGACGGCGGTTCGAATCCCCGTCCGGGCATCCAGATTTGCGTTTTCCGTGGTTTCCCCAAATCACTCCAGGCAAATGCGGGATGCTTCCTTCAAAAGGCCATGGCCGAATTCCTTCCCATTCCTTGCCCCCATCCTTGCCCCCCCATCCTTTCCCGTCTCTAAAGACCTCGATGTTAAAAAGAGACGTAAAGCAGTTACAAAAAAAAAAAAACCTATGAAAAGAATCAAGTCGATACCAGGATTTGAATCGGGGACGTTCCGTTCTTCATTCGGACACCTTAACCAACTGAGACCCAGATTGCTGTCCAACCCAATCACATTTATACCTGCAGACATACTGTTAACATTAACATGTCGGTGATGCCATCTCATATGATTTTAACCAGCCACAAACCGCCAACGCGCCTTAAGAAGCTTTCACTTCAAAAATCTAACTTAGTCCACAACCCGAAGGATGGTCAAATCTTCCAGAAGGAGATGTACCAAGCTATTGTGTGGACGCAGGAAGGTCAATTCCATCCTCATGGCATACAGTTAAACGTGGAATCAGAACCACGGAACGTCCGGTGTAGCTCATATAATCAAATACAACTCCTAAAAATCCTGCTCTCCACGGGATTTGTTTTTCTATTTGTTTTAAGTATTAATATGCAAAGTTCCATCAAAATCTGCTAAAAACTGTGTGTGTGTTTGAAGAACATTGTCAAAAGAAAAACTATAATCATAGGCCATCACGTCATTTTTATAGCTACAGATATAACAAATCTATATTTTAATACGTGAAGCGAAAATTTCGGATCCTTTTTTAGAATATTGCACGTGCGGAGGAGTGTGAGAGTTAAAGTTTATATGGAGGTGAAGTGCAGAAAGCTAAATGTATAATATATATGCGTTAAATAAAAAATAAATTCGGCGCGTGTGTGTGTGTGTGAAATAGGATCGCGTTGGAGCTAACTACCTGACGAGTATTCTCAGCATTAAGACAGTATGGTATTTGGTTAAACAAAAAAGTCGCTTAGAGTACAGATTAATCTATGATATTACAAAAAAAAGGTTAGAAATAAATATTTCTTTATATAGAGAATTATTATCCTAGTACATACTTTGTATTGACATTGTAATTCAAACACATTCTTCTTACAATTGTTGCCTGCTTCCTCGACTTTTCGTTCTCCATTTGTCCGTTTTGTCTTGCTAATCATGCTACCAACTACCTCCACTGCCAGGATTTTCCCCAGATCTTTTCTATTTCTAACAACCTACCCGTCAAATTTGTGAAAAAAAATTTCAGTGACGATGTGTTTTCACTTCCATAGAATGTTATTTTCTTAAAATAGTTATGCTACATTTACCAAGACCTTTCTATGTGTGAGAAACTGTCGAAGTTCTATTTGGACTCTTGATTCCAAGAGCCCCACATCATTCCACAGTTTAATTGACTGATTATGACCATTCTAAGATCCCTAATAGCTTTGCAAATGCATCTCCATTCTGGATGAGTTCCACATCAATCACACGACTCATATTTTCCTTCCGAGATACTTTAACTTACTGTCATCTTCTGATACATTTCTTTTGTTTTTACATTAGATTTTTAAAGTAGTTAATGTTTACACGACATATCAGATTCTAATGAAACTTCCATGGAAATGTTCGTCTAAATATTAAGTATCTATAGCCTGTTTACATGAATCTTTGAATTTCGTTCATGTCTATTTTTCCCTGATGAATGCGAACCCCTGCATCCTCGTCATAATTATTCCCGAAACACATTTTCGCAATCTAGGAACGACCACGCAGCAAAACCACGTCTGAATCATACCGCCATCCTCAAGATGCCACCTGATTCTCTTTGAACCTTATCCTGAGATCGCATTGTCAACATAATGTGATATTATTATTATAATACTTAACTCATTCTAAGTAATAATTATTTGTTCTTATTTTTCGTTCCAGGAATTTTAATCCTTAAATTGAAACTGTACTTACAACTTAAATATGAGGGTGAAATATTGAACTATCTTTAATACTAAAGACGAGCACGTCTCACTTTTGAATAGATTAACCAGCTTTTTATTCTATATCAAGTGGTTTATTCGTCCTTTCCAGCGATATATGTAAAACTTCCCATTGTGATATCTCTCAGTCGTCACTTTAAAATAATATCGCACTGTAATAAGTTAGATACAGAGGATCTAATGAATTGCACTCAAATCACGTCACGTTAATTTCATGAGTCATTCTGATTTTGTAGAATGTCATATCCAAATAAGCCTTTCAGCAAAATATAGATTTCGTAATGTATTGGGCATTGAATGCTTGGCTGCTAATCAGTTAGAATTTGGGGTACGATGTTCAGAAGTTTACATCA
>CM061921.1:303498656-303523431 GCA_031002005.1 Vandiemenella viatica | reverse complement strand
ATCAGTTTGCAGCTATGCCTCGTCTAGTGTTGTTGTTCTCGTCTGTGTATCAGCTCAACGCTGGTGACTCAAAACGTTTGACGATAGGTTTATCGTCTAAGCATGAGTTTGAACCTGTTGTGGTTCTCGAAAAAGTAGGACACAGTAAAATTGTGCTGACATATGAAGAATGGAACGTCCTTATCCAGGAACTGGACGTAGTGTCGGATTTGTTCAACACTGGCACCAACAACATCCCACTCGGTGAGCACACAGTCTCCTGCAGAACGATTGCCGGCGTGAAAACTGTTTGTTTTTACACTAATGATGATCCTGCTAGCGGCGTCTACTTTGGCGAATCGACTTGGAGGAACTCATCGACGCGCAGCCGGCAGTGACCGGCGCCTTGACCATCAAGCAGAAGTGGGGCTACTTGGTGCAAGATATTACACTGAGTTTGTGGACATTCTAGCTAATAAAGTGTGCTGAGACTTCAATATGGCTACAGTGCAAAAATGATTGACATGCACATTAATAATGTTCGAGTAGCTCAAGTGACACAGTTCATCATTGGATTATGCGCAATTAAGACTTGAACTCATTGCATATAAAAATTTGTTAGTATCTGATGATGTAAATAATATTGTAATTAAGAATTATGAACCTGGATATGATGTTTGTGGACCTTATTAACTATGTGTAAATGTCTGAATAAAATAACATATATTATTTGATTTATTTCTTTTTATTTCACCCACCATTGGGCAATTAAAAATACATTTTCAGCTGCGCACATAGCATTACAAAATAAATGAGCTTTACAAAGTTTGATCAAATTATTTTTCTTGAGTTCTTGTAGTGGCGGGCATCCTAAATCTTCTATGTTGTAGCAGACTTTCTTGCGGATAATTTTCTGGAACCATCGAGCCTTCTCTCGTCCTTTAACGTAAATAATGGAGTCATCTTCATTGGTGATTGCATGTAGAATAGTACATAGTTTACTAAAGGTTACACCATCAGTGTTCCAAGGTATTCCATGGTAATTATTTGTCAACCATCTGACTGTTGGCTCATCACCTCCACGTGATGGTGAAGATACAGAAATGCAATGTGTAGCGATGATATTGTCAGATCGTATTACACACACAGCAACTTCCTTGAAAATGAAGACACCGTCCTTCGTCTTGAAGCCCTGTGCATCCAGGAAGATGGTCGGCATGGTAATGAGCTGGAACGTCGGGGTGCTATCCTATTTTATGTCAGCTTCCGCACCACACCAGTTAGAGGTACGTATTCTACAACACGATCGTGCAAGATCAAGCAGTATGCAGACGTGTAGGCAGGGAAATTTTCACTGCTATCAAATTCCATACGTATATCTACAGGTCCTGTCTTAACCGTTTCATTTTGTTGTAAACAGTCAATTACAACTAGAGGTGCAGTTGCATCAAATTCTTCACGTTTTAGTAGTGGTGAGGGATGATCATGTTCATAGTAAGACTGCTTGAATCTGGCATACTTGTCATACAGTACAGTTGTTCTGTTTTTCTTAAAGTCTAAATTCATGTTCTCGTAAGGAAACGCTACCTCGTTTAGGAAAACTTTGGCATTACGGAGGTGGCAGTGGTCAAACTCAGCTGCACTTTTTTCTGTGTTACGTTTCCTATTTATTTGAAAACACAGAACTACTGTCCTAGGTTTCTCCAGTTGGGTTGTTGTCTTCAAAGTCCAAACTTGTGTCTTGCTTACGGGAAGTACAGGATATTCAAGAAGGTCCCAACTTCTGAAATGAATACGTAGTGGTTTCCCATTTTCAACAATCTTAAGCAAAGCTAGTTTCTCTCTGTCGCCTACTTGCACGTGCGGCATCACCCACGCGACTTTACTAAGGCTGAATTTGCTGTTTTGAGGATTTGCATTGGCTTGTATGTATGAATTTGTGTCATCCCTAGCACGAATCAGTACTAGTTCTTGTTTTACATTTGCAAGTATCCTTTTATAGTCTTCACAAAAACCTAAAAGCATACTCAATGGTATACATACATCAAAGTGACCATCCCCAAGATCGCGCGGACTCCATCCTGCATTGTTCAGCACCCCAATTTGTTGAGGATCGCCAGAAATTAGCGTCTTTATTGTGCTTGTGATGCCAACGTTTCTATTTCGATCAATTTCGTGTCCATTAAGTTCTAGACGAATTTCTTCAAACAGAAATGCAATAGCATTGGTTGTGAGAAGTGAATTTGTTGCTCCAGTTCCATCTTCTTTGACGAATCTACCTTCAATATGCAGGTAACTTTCGCTCGGCACGTATATGTATCTTGGTTCAGAATAGGTATTCGAATCTCGTCATTGTTATTAAATGTGGATGGAGTATGCGGTTGATGAGTCAGGAACTGTTTACGAGTCACTGATTCATCGAATTCCACACTAGAAGTTATATCAAGTAGTTCATCCATTCTTTACGGTATAGCCTAACGACTGTAGGAAGAGCACGTTAGCAGGTGTTAACCGTTTCACTGTCGGTTCACGACTGACAACTGCACGAGTTTGTCTCTTCTTGTTATAACGAGCGCCCATTCTTTATATGTAGTCTCAAAGTAATGGTTTCTCCTCTGAAATCAACCAATTCTCCGTCCTGGTCGACAACTCTAATGTGAATATTGTTGAGTGTTTTCACCGTGATGGGTAGATATATGACATTAGCAGGTACTTCTACAATCTTATAACCTGGCGGTACTGTTGGAAAAAACTCGTGTAGTGTATGGCCCAACTTATCGTTGACGTAATTTCCTGTACACACACTGCACTCTATACGTATGGCGTTAACTTTAAATATCTGTACAGTGTAGTCTGATGAATGAAATCCAGGTTTTAATACACGTTTCGAAAAACCTAGCAATGATCCAATTGAGTTTGGTTTACTGAAGTCAATTTCCACAGGCGTTTGTATCTCACACTTGAGCGAATTGTTGTTTGCTCTAATAACCAATTTCTCGTTATTTGTCTGTTTAACTAAATAATTTGCCAAGTCGTCAATATCGTATGATCCTGTGGGTATATCAATCACCCTTTTCTTCAAGTAATGAAATTTGCAATTTGACTCGTCAATGTTCGGGATCGAGTTGTATGTTTGAAAATCTACTAGCCCGATTGTATATTCGTCTTGACTCAAATCTATCGGTGGAAAGTAATCACAACTCAAGACTGAGCTATTACCAGACAGGCAGAGTGTCACAGACATGTGTTACTCTGACGGAGGTTCATGCAAGACTGATGTCAAATATTTTCATACAAGAACTTTAAACACAAGTGGCCACATACGTGTGTGCCGTATTCCTGGTGACGTTGTACGTTGTACAGTATTCTGTTGCCCGCAAAGTATCGCTGCAATTCCAATGGTGGGGGTAAGTCACCAAAACTGTCGAAATATTTAACTACACCTTCTTTGTACTTTATATATGCAACCCAATGTGTTCCGGCATTTTCAGCACTGTCCAAGTTCACTATTCCACATTCATGATGACGAATTTTTTCAGGTAATTCATCACGCATGAATACACCTCGAAAATGAGGTATACGCAGACGCTTTACATATCTATATATATCCCTGTCCGTCAGCGGCTGGACAGAGTTTTTTTTTTTCTTCAATCCTGATCCGTCTTTTCTGTATGGTTTCAAATAAAGTCCTTTTCCTTTCAGCGCAATAGCTTCCATAGTTTCATTGTGTCGTTTCTCCTCAGCCAACTGCTTTTTAGCTTCTTTAGCTGCTTTGACAGCTCTGACAATACCCGAGACTCCTCCTGCAAGAGCTCCAGCAGCCGACAATCCTGCAAAAATAGGTATTAAAGGAAGGATACCACCCTTCTTCTCCTTCTTTTTCTTTTTAATACCTGCACCCAGCTTCATCTTAGCACGCATGGTTCTGTTTACTAGAAAAGCAGCAGCTCGTTCACCAAACTTTGCGTCTTTAGCCTTCATTCTGTTTGAAGCCTTTTCCACGAGAATACGATCAGCATTACGTCTGTCCGCACCCTGTGCATATGCAATGTCATGCTCCCTGCATGCTGCATCTAGTGGATTGATCCCCGTCTGACCAAGTTTCAACCGTTTTTCCAGTTTTGTCCCAGGCCCGCAAAACTGGTATGTAGGTATGTGTGCCTCAAATGGCATTTTATCGATGAGCTTGTTTAAGAAGCCGCGACCCTTCTTCTTCTTCCTCGTAGGAGGCATTGTTGTCGACTGACTATTTTCACATTTTAGCTCTCCTATATATAGTCGGAGCAGCTTGAAAACCCCGTCAATATGCGCTTCGTCAAACAGCAAGCAACATTACCCGTGGGTAATGCAGATGTTGCGGACATCAAGCGGAAGAAGAAGAAGAACGGACCTCTGTTCCCCGAGACAGTGAGGGCGATAGTTTGCGGACCGTCAAACTGTGGGAAGACTAATCTTGTGCTCTCCCTGCTGGAACACCCCAATGGTCTCAGATTTGAAAATGTATGTGTTTTCAAAGTCTTTGTACCAACCAAAGTACTCTTGCTGGGTGAAATATTAAAGCCCATTAAAGAAATTCAGTATTTGACATTTAGCGATAATCAATGTGTGCCTCCGCCTAGTGAAGCTCTACCAAATTCAGTGTTTGTGTTTGACGATGTTTCGTGCGAGAAACAGAATAATATACGAGATTACTTTTGTATGGGAAGGCACAGGTCAGTAGATTCTTTCTACTTGAGTCAGACATACAGCCGTATACCGAAACAGTTGGTTAGAGACAACGCCAACTTGATTGTACTCTTTAAACAGGACGATATGAATCTCAAACACATTTATAATGACCACGTTAATACCGATATGTCGTTCAACGAGTTTAAAAACTTATGTGGATGCTGCTGGAATTCGAGTAAACATGGATTTGTGGTTATTGAAAAGGACTGTGATATGTATCAAGGTACGGTACCGCAACGGATTTGATTCATTTTTAAATAAATAGTCAAGCACACTAGTACTATCATCATTACAGCCATGGACAAGTTTGGTAGAACATCATCGATACAGGGCAATAGGATATTGGTGCACCCACCTCAAACATATACTTCTTACAAAAGAAGGCAGTTTGGATTGTCAAGGTCGAAATATTAAAACATGTAGCTGACCCCATCGATGATGACGATGTGGTAACAAAACGATATGCTAACAAAGCTATTAATGATGGTTTAATGTTTTAAAATCGATGGAAATGACTATGGTTGAAACTATAATTGCAACTAGGTGATAATGCATACATACTAGATACGGGTCGAAAATTATCGTGAAATTCAAATCAATGGTATGATCCTCTCAGTAGACAAACCAAAAAGGGTATACGTTAACTATCAAGGAGGGGTACTCCATGTGAATCGAGGCAATAAACTTAGTTTTTTCCCCGCATTTGAGACCCACGAGCCATTTACAGCACATGTGACTTTAACATATAAAATAATACAGTAACCTGTAATAAGCTTCATTCTGTGTATAAGCATGGATACTACAACAACTAAACGCGCCATTATAAAGCCAGGAATGCTATTCGACGCACGTTACTCGAAGCTGAAGACTGGTCAGATCGACACTGAAAATTTTTTCGTGGATTCGTTAAGACCTGCGACGGATACTATAGAACAAGTTTTCTTACCTCAGCGACTTCAGCAGCAGCAGCAGCAACAGAGTTCTGAATCGATCAAAGAGTTCTTGAGTTCTCTCAAGCGAAGTCAACGAGATTATGATTCAGTGTATGGTGTTCGAAAGAATAATGATTCTCTATTGATTGGAAATTCACCCTTGTCTTTTGGAGAAGATGTTATTATAATTGATGGCACTGATTATGTGAGGACACAAGGGTTAATGGAACTGTTGTTTTTTAAAAAAACCTAAAATATATACCAACAAGGACTTGAAAAGCTATTCAGAAATATTAAACACCACAAGTGCCCACAGAGTAAAATTTAATTCATCCAGTAAAGTTCGGATCCTCGCAAAACAATAACAGTATAAAAACATAATCGCTAAACTTGTCAGTCAGTCTGGTTCCGGCCTTCTCCCCATGAAGGAATATGTGTACTGGGACGACCCAAATGAGCTCGTTGAACGACTGAAGCTACTTACATCATCAACATCAGCAGGACATACAGCACACACCAATGAAATATTGTCAGTGATTAAAGAACTTCGTGAGAGAAACATCATATTGTAACATGGATCAAGTTCAAGCACAACTCCATACACCTGCAAGAAGAATTTTCCAAGACGACGTGTAATCATCAAAGGACTTGACGATCTCTGGCAAGTTGATATTGTAGAAATGATCCCTTACTCCCGTAAAAACGGGGGTTTCAAGTATATACTGATGGTGATCGATACATATTCAAAGGTTTCATGGGGCAGTGCCTCTCAAGACCAAGACGGCTAGTGTTGTTGTCGATGCTATGAAGAATATACTAAGTGATAATCGTGTTCCTAAAAATTTGCAGACTGACCACGGAAAGGAGTTTTACAATTCAAAGTTCAAAACACTCATGACTGATAATGGTATTAATCATTACTCGACATATACTCATCTGAAAGCATCAATAGTTGAACGACTCAACAGAACTATTAAGAATGTGATGTGGCAATAATTCAGTAGACGTGGTTCACATCGTTGGATTCAACTTCTTCCTCAGTTAATATCTAAT
Source organism: Vandiemenella viatica (assembly GCA_031002005.1). Taxonomy (NCBI): domain Eukaryota; kingdom Metazoa; phylum Arthropoda; class Insecta; order Orthoptera; family Morabidae; genus Vandiemenella; species Vandiemenella viatica. The sequence goes on along the minus strand of CM061921.1, from coordinate 303,516,739 downwards.
TACAATAATAAGTGGCACAGAACCATCAAAATGAAACCTTGTGATGTTAAAGATAACTCCCTACTTTCAACAGTGTACAGTCATATTAAGCTTACTACTCCAGCAAAATTCAAAGTTGGTGATCATATTAGAATTAGTAAGTTTAAAGAACAGTTTGAGAAAGGTTATATGCCAAACTGGTCAACTGAAGTGTTTACCATCAGTAAAGTGAAATTAACAAATCCTGTAACTTATTTGCTTAAATATTATCAAGGTAAGAGATTGCAGGCGAACTTACCAGCAAGAATTACAACTAACAAGAATTACAAGTACATTTTTAGTTGAACGAGTGATAAAGAGAAGGAAAAATATGATCTTGGTGAAGTGGTTAGGTTTTGATAAATCACATAACACATGGATTCATAAAAAAGATTTAATCAGAAAATATAAAAAAATAATGTACAATATTTCTTTTTAATAAACATATATATCTACAAATATTGTTTTTTATTTATATAAATCGTAATGATACTCCTAGAGCACAGCAGTAGCCAATTTATTTCTATATATTTAGCAAACTTTATGATATTTTAGAATTTACAGATCATATCTGCAATATACGGATTTTTTTTCACAATATTCTGTATATTAGGCAAACTTACAGAGCATTTCGCTCAACAAACTTATAGTTTAACAGTGTTTTCGGGCTATGCACAGCTTATTGACTTTCTGTACACATCTACAAATGACTCGATATAAACCAATGCACTGCATGTAAGTTTCTCTCTCTGTACAACACATAAAAGTTTTTTTTTTTATATATACCAAAAATTATTTACACCAGCGGTCTAAGCACAAAACAATAGTGCACCGCATTTACATTTATATATATGTACAACACATCTATTTACAATTTTTGCAGCAGTCTATGCAGTGCACTATGTATATACACGGATAAACGGTATATTTTATCTTCACTCACAACACTATTTACAAACATTCACTCATTATTTACAGAATCAGGAACACACTTGTGCACCCACGGTAGGGTCTCTATCCCGTCGGGGAAAATATACCGCTTATTATCCGTCCTAGACAGACCCAGTTTGGATATTTCTTGAGTATTCACAATACGGAGGAAGGAGCCTATTCTTCGCTGCAGATGGAATTTTGGTGTGGCTCCATGAAGGCAATTTACATAGTCTTCCATCAGCAGCTTGCGTGTGACGGAGTGAGCCAAACCCTTAGCCCGTCTAGAGGTGTCAGACGTGTCAAACTCATCCGTGTTGTGGAGCATTACTTCATATGGATCACAGTTCATCATATAAATGAAGCTGTCCGTGTCCATATAAAGCAGCTTGGGGCTTCCAAAGCGAGGAATAGCGAATTCATAATTAAATCGATACATCCTCACTTTGGAAAGGTCAAGAATATACATTCCGACATACACAGGTTTATTATATAGGATCCGCACTTTCGCCATTTCCAGAGCTACAAAGTCTTCACGAAAAACGGTCATGTGTTTCAATCTGGGTGATGCTACGTATTTGCGGGCACCGCGGCGACCCGGCCAACCTGTACACAATTTCACGTCGCGGTGTCTACGAATATACTCCATTGTTTTGCCGAAAATGGAATTGTTCATCAGTTTATAGAAATGTCTCTCGAAATCTGTGTTAGCTTGTCGACGAGAATACGTGTTGAGAGAGATGTAGTCTTTCAACCACGGTGACTGGTTGAAAGAAATCGCGCGATGTATTTTACTCACTTGCAACCCCAAATCTACACATTGCTGGAGGACTCGGTAATGGAGGACGTACTGTACCTTGTTCTCCAGTGTGGTCATCAACTTGGGGAGCGTGGAACCTACTGGGGCTTTGTGCTCTGGACATGGCGGTAGGCCTGCTAGAACGTCGTGTTTGTCCTGAGGAATCGTAAGGTCTACCTCCAACACGAATCCCCTGGGTGAATCAGATGCAACGCTCATAAAATCTATGCTCGCCGACAACCACTGAAACCCACCAGAGGGTAGATACTCGGACATGGCCCAGCCGTACAAATTGTTAACATCGAAGTACATGATAAAATTGTCTAGCGCCTCGCGGTTGTACTCCAACATGTACTTGTTATTTGCCTTGGCGTACCTATGGACGCATTGACAAATACCACTGCGTATTCCACGTTCGAAAAGGAGCAGCATGTCAATATCGGTCATAAGGTCCAATTCAACACATGTGCTCTTTAACATGGCCTGCCACGAAAGGCCTGGGCAGGGTCCAGGGTGTATTTCCCCAAACATACACTCCTAAATTTCTCAAAGAGATCTGCAAGTAACCGCACATCTGTTTCCATGTACAGACTTGCATATTCACGAAAAGTATTGATCTGGAATGTCTGCCACACTTGTGTCGCGTGCTCGTAATCGGCATCTGAAATTTCAGACTCCGACAGCGAACTATAAAATTTTGATTTTGGAGGAAGCGTGGCATCGTCGAGTTTATCCCACGAATCCATATATTCGTAAGGGAAGACTCCTTTTGCGCTTAACTAATTGAAACTTCTCGGGGTCGGAAAAATGAGCACTAGTAATTCCCATGTCGCCGTCCCCAAGGGTACCAACCAGTTTGTCTAATGGGGCCTGCATAAAACGGTAAGAGTCCAGAAACCTTAACGTAATTGAAGTACGTTCAACCTTTTTTGAAAAAGAAATATAGCGTTCAGTGTTTATGGGAAGTACATCCATCCCATCGCCGTCGAGGTCGGATAATGCCATAACTATAAAATGTGCGTCATACCCAGACAGATTATGAAAGAAAATGGGTATGAACGTTTTAGTCTTAAACTGCAAATTGCAGTCATTGTGTGCAGCCCCCCTAAATTTACCTGTGATATGACAATGATCGCGGACTTTAACAGTCCCCGGTTCAATGTCTTTCTCACAGATGTGGCATACAGTAGCAGCAGCAAACTTTGCTTCTTGCTCATCTGTCATTACGAGGGGAATACACTCCTTGTAAATTTCATCAACCTCCTCGACAAGCTCGACAAATTGTTCCACAAGCCATTTCTCGGGGTTTGGACCCGAGAAGGAGTTGAATCGTGACAGACTAGGTACGCCGGCACAAACGACCTGGTATGGCGCAGCGAATGGGGTGTGTTTCTGGACATTGGTTGAGTGAGAGGCGTTGGGTGGGGGACTGCATGAATCAAAAGGTTCTAATAAACTTTCAAAATCCGCGTAAACGACGACGGGCACACGCTGCTTGTGTGCAAAATCCTTAAACTTTAAGGTTTTATCGTCATCGCCGGGCAAATCTACTCTTAGCTGCTGACCTGAACTTACCCTAATATAACGCAAGTTATGACGGCTCGTGTGTCTACTGATGGCTAGGCATTCGATAACATGGAGCTCTGTGATGCACACATCTGTCCAGTTACCATCCTTTTTCTTCTTCCTGGAGACTGCGTTATCAGCCGAACACGCAATTTACACAGATATCACGTTTTTCTTTAGTCCATTTCAGTGATGAATACACTTCATAAAGATGCCAGTTTGCTGTGTAATGCAGGCAGATGTAAATTGTGACTTTTTCGTGAAGTGAATTGAAATAATTTTTTTCCAACTTCTTCTATATTTATGCAATTGGTGGCTTAAGGTATTTTATTGATTTTTTTCACACCTTTTTAAGGAAATACGTGGGAAGTGACATATAGAACATGTTTACATGGGAAGTGACATATAGAACATGTTTACAATGTATGCTAGCGAGTGTTTTGTGTACGAAAATGCCCACTCGCGTGATGTCTATGTGGGACCCATTACGATTCTATCTTAAGATTTTTCTGTAATTGATGAAAACTTATGTGATGGTGCAGTCAGTATCTCCGTTGTACATTTGGTGTGCGTTTTAATATTTTTTTTATGTAACTTGGTGTACGAGCCTATGTATGTGTTAATGCTCCATGCCTTGTAGTGTGTACAGCATACTTTTTTGGGACGGTGGACGGAAATTGTCCGCAGGAAATGGGATGGGTAAATAACAGGGCTGAGCAAGCGGCGGAGTATAATCGCCTCTAATCGGAGGGCAGAGGCGACCTCCAGTCCACAATCGAGATAATGACGGAAATTTTGGCTACAGGTACATAATTGCGGACACTTGGTGCAGGATGTGGGGTGAGTAATAACAGGGACGGTGGACGGAAATCAGCCGCAGGAAGTGGGATGGGTAAATAACAGGGCAGCGGTGTATAATCAACTCTAATCGGAGGGCAGAGGCCGCACAGTCGGCGGGCGCCTAATTATAGGGGCAGTGGCAGCAGGGGAGCGGGGCGCGTGACCTATTTAATACAGTACGCTCGAGAGATAACTACTCATGGAAAACCCAAATCTGGATGGCCGGACGGGGATTCGAACCGCCGTCCTCCCGAATGCGAGGCCAGAACGCTAGCTGTTACACCACCACGCTCGGTGTGTTACTTCCTATGTACACACGTTTACAAATTATGAAAGCTGCAACGCACCCTTCACCGACCAGTTTGTAGTGAATCGAGGAGTAACAGTAATAGTAATATGAGAACTTCAGCACGTTTTGTGGTTCTGATTCCATTTTAATCCGTAGTTCCTGACAACTACGCCAGAGGTGGAACGTGTGCCAAAATAAAAATACGTCAGTTGGTAGCTAAACCCTTCGGCTATATTCCTAACAACTATGCCGTGACCGTTCATTTATTTTTATCTTTTTTTTTTTTTGTAACAGTTTAACGTCCCTTTTTAACAACGTGGTCTTTAGAGACGGGAAAGGATGGGGGCAAGGAATGGGAAGGAATTCGGCCATGGCCTTTTTGAAGGAAGCATCCCGGCATTCACCTGGAGTGATTTGGGGAAACCATGGAAAACCCAAATCTGGATGCCCGGACGGGGATTCGAACCGCCGTCCTCCCGAATGCGAGGCCAGAACGCTATCCGTTGCACCACCACGCTCGGTTTATTTTTATCATTGTTAATTACTTGTGGTGGAGCTCATGCGCTGGTGGAAATTTCCCAACACACATCTGCGTTCCACGAAATTTGGTCTCAATACTTTCAATATTGAGACTGTTCGTGGTGGTGCAACGTTTAGCGTTGTTGCCTCGCATTCGGGAGGATGCCGGTTCGAATCCCTGTCCGGGCATCCAGATATGGGTTTTCCATGGTTTCCCAAATCACTCCAGGCAAATGCCGGGATGCTTCCTTTAAAAGGCCATGGCCGAATTCCTTCCCATTCCTTGCCCCCCAATCTTTCCCGTCTCTTAAGTCCTCGCTGTTAAGAGACGTTAAGCAGTAAAAAAAAAAAAAAAAAAAAAAAGAAATTGAAGTAAATTGTTAAATATATTGCTTGGTAATATATTCCAGCCTGTGGCTCTTATCTTCAAAAGAAAATGCTCCTAGTCCTCAATGACCGAAATACAGTGCTTGTTTGCAATCGTGGTCAACTTATCCCTTCCGTGCACTACTCCTAACTGCTCTACATATTTTTCTTTTTGTACGCTTCGTCGACGTTGAGGACATTAATAGAGGCGTGAAAGCAGGGGCGGATCCAGGATTTTGGTTTGGGTGGGTGGGGCTTGGCTTGAATGAAATTTGGTTCAGAGGGCTTGCCTTCAGTGGATTTTGGGTCTTGAGTCGGCCCTGAGGGTAGTCTTCATAGCCTTCTCGGGCCTCAAATCCGTAGAGCTAAAAAAAAAAAGGTCTCCAAAATTACAATGTCGGGGGTGGACCTAGATACTTTTGGGGGGGGGGTTTTGAGCCCCCTAGCCTCCCCCTGGATCCGCACCTGCGTGAAAGCACTGGGAGGAATTCAGCCATAGCCTTTTGAAAGAACCATGAATTTTCTAAACGAATTCATTAATTCGAACCAACACGGATTTCGGAAGAAAAGATCGTGTGCAACACAGTTTGCCCTATTTTCGCATGATGTAATGAAATTTATTGATGCAACCTTATTTTGTTTACTTTCGTAGAGTCTTCGACTCTGTATCACACACCCAACTGTTAGCGAAGATTTGATTTTACGGTATACCGGTGCGGGCTTGTGAATTGGTACGAAATGTTCTAACTGGTCGCTGACGGAGATGTTACATAGGATGTCCCTCAAGGATGTGTAATAGGACAACTTCTTTTCTTAATTTTTTTAACGACTAGCTTTGCCCGGACTAATTGGGATTGATTTACACGTACACTATTTTTATTTTTTCAATGGGAATCATGTGTAGCAAGTTTAATTAATTTGGCAGCAGCTATTTCAAGAAGTTACATAAGTAATGATATAACCGAACAATTCCCAAAACGGGGTGAATTGTATGCTGTGATACGGAATGAAAGTATACATTTTGGTCCAGGCTGCATTTCAACCTAGTCACAACATCTCTTAAAGTAGTTGCTCGATAGTCAAAACATGTACTAACATGCTAGTATGTATCCGAACAATCTGAATCGCTCATCGCTATATTTCCTCCCAAAACTTATTCAACTTTTCCTACACATCTGCTTACACAGTCCTATACACTGCAGGTTGTATAATCACGTGAATATCCTAAATTGAGACTCACCCACATCACAAAAAAGTGATATATTTTAATATATTCGTTTTACAAACGAAAATATGGATTATATTTCGTTAATAAAATAGTTTTGTAGACATTGAATGCACTTCATTTTAGTTTTTTAAAACATTTAAGAGAAATTAGTGCCCCTACAGAACATAAAAATTTACTGTTTTCAAACAAAACGTTAATTTTGAACAAATGCTAGGATCAAAAGAAAGAAAGACATTATACAGATCATATTTCACTTAAAATAACTAGATATTAATGACAAAATCAATATTTGCGATGTTAAACTATTCTGGGTACAGATGGTTTTAAGTGAGAGCGTTGTAAAATAATTGCAGATTTTTTTTAATTTAGTTAATTTTGCGGTGTGTTATGTAGTTTTTTTTTTACTTCTACATTTAAACTTATTTTAGAAACCTACAGAAAAACATATAACTAAATTACTATTGTCGGTGACAGGAGATGTCGTCAACGCAGTTTGAGTTGACAGTATTTTAGCGTCAAATAGCTTATTTTCACCTACCATTACTATCGAAAGCTGCTTAAAGCGAACTGAATACTCCTTTTAAAACTAAAACAAAACACTATGAGGGTTCAGAAGATGAAGACACAATTTAACATAGTCTTGTCACCTTTGTGGTTTGAGGGGTGTTTAGTAAGCAGACAAAGAACAAAAAACTAATACGGCTTTTTCGTGATAGTGATATTCTGTGGGTGCTGCTCTTAAAACTCAAACGACAGATGAAACGTTGTTTGGCTGTTCTTTCAAAATAATAATACAGGTAATAATAATAAAAAAATGTATTGGTAAATATACAAGGACGTGCACTGAAAACATTTGGTAATTAACAAATTGCTGCGTTTGCAAGCGGACACGAAAGAAATAATTGATTCATTTCGCGATTTATACGCTTTTTGCTTCTTGAAATTATTATTGTAGACCAACTTTTTACCCCATATTGATGTTAATACTACGGTGAGCTCTTCCGACAGTAGTCCGTAAAGAACTGGCACTGATTTAAGGGGTAAAATTATTACCAGTCATCTGGTAACCCAGAATACAACCAGAAGTTATACAAGTGTGAAAATTTTACAAGCTGATACTAGTGCAGATCATAAATTCATAAACAATTGTTTTCATATTTTGCAACTGTTGTTTATGAGACTACACAGGAAACTGGGAACAAGGAAACGTAATACTGGTCAACACGTGAATAAGAGTTGTTGCCCCCTCTGCTGCCTTCTTAGTTGGTAGGTCAGCCGCTAGTCCGTAGGAGCAGCGGGTGCCACTGTCAACCCAGAAACATGGTGGCTAGCGTTCGATTATTTTCTGGAGTAGACGGTTAGAGTCCAGCCACAGACATAGGTGATTTTCATGAACTGTTACGTTCTTCTTGTGTTTTTTTTTTTTAACTGCTTTACGTCTCTTTTTAACATCGAGGTCTTTAGAGACGGGAAAGCATGGGGGGCAAGGATGGGGGCAAGGAATGGGAAGGAATTCGGCCATGGCATCTTTGAAGGAAGCATCCCGGCATTTGCCTGGAGTGATTTGGGGAAACCATGGAAAACCCAAATCTGGATGCCCGGACGGGGATTCGAACCGCTGTCCTCCCGAATGCGAGGCGAGAACGCTAACCGTTACACCGCCCCGCTCGTTCTTCTTGTGTTGACTGTACTGTGGATCACTAAAGCCACAATATATATCAATTGAGAAGCTAAAACAATGGAGAGGATGCAAGTATCGATAAATTAAGGCAATTACTTTCCTGGTCTATTTTTTATCAATTGATTCTTTAAATGTGTTATACGTTTTAAATTGTCGTGGTAAAGATTATTTTCCAAGGATTGGAAAAGAATCCGGCCACGGTATTTGATTATGAACTAGTCCTCTGTTAGTCTGAAATTATTTCGTTAATCCTCTGAGAACCAAAACATTGATTTTGTTGACTATGGCATACACAACATTGCTCACAAATATACTTGAAATTGGACATCTAAACTGTCAGTGCCAGGAGAACTGGTAATATTTTCAACGATTTCATGAAAAGAATTACGTCTTCCAATGCTTACTTTTTAAGTTAGAAAGCAAGAGAAAGTTTCCACATGATAAAACTAGTTTTCGTAGCAGTTACTGATTCACAATGCTATTCAGACCTCCTATTATCAAAAGAGATTGTTCTACTGTCCAGGCCTACGTAAGTCACGTTAAAGGCAAAATTATAGTAAGAACCGATAAACTTCTTGACCATAAAATGTCTAACAATTTCGGTTAAATCGCTTAAATCAATTAATGAAGGGCTTTCACAGAGACCTTAACTGCCTCCTGTATTATGCTTCGTACTGGTAGGAAATTATTTATTGATATTCACCAATCTAAACTATATATCAACAAATTTGTTGCCATCACAGCAATAGCAGAATGGAGTTCAAAACATTGAAGGCATATTCTATGGTCCGTCAAATTTGATGGAAACCACACATATATTATAGTATCGGAAAAAACGAAGAAGACAACTTGTGGTTGGCAATCGATTGGATTTCTATACTGTCTTGTCTGGAACTGATCTCACTGCCTTTCTCGATTAAATAAGCTGGTAAACATGAACGAGAGGAGTACAATTTGGAGGAATTAATTTTATAGTGCACGTAGGTAACTTTTTATCGTCCTCAAGCATCTCATCCTCTCATAACAATTATAATAATAAAATTTTTGCCGCTAGCGAGATTCGATCTGGTGACGACTGGCTTAAGAAGCAGAGAACTTGCTCGTTGAGCCACTCTAGCCTTGACGGTTATTTAACATAGGAAGCATTTGAACGCAACCAAATATTTCAATGCCGATTTTCTTGACAATGGCGAAGAATCGCATGTTACTGCTTTGCCACATTACACCTCTGGCTATGAGCTTTTACTACGCAAAGTATGAATCGAATCTAAATTTTACTGCTAGTTCCTCTGGTTTCTATCTGCGTCGAAAACATGTCGTCTGAACTTTCTCAAACTGCACACATGTTTCGAAAATAATTATTTTACAATAGAACTAAAATCACATTTCAGAAACAAATAATGTATTGTATGAGTTATATCTCTCATTCTGTAGGTCGACAATAATTATAATCCACCGTTGTCAAAGGAAACAAAAATATTATGTAGGAACATGAGAGGAAATCGCATGGAACTAAATATTAGCATTGTATAAAATTAAACGACCATTGTTATTCAATAATTTACAGCCAAATTGCTATCGTAGAACAAACATAAATTCTTATATAACTGATATAAGTAAAGAAAGTTCATTGAGAATCTGGGTAACAAGCAGAGGGTTCTTAATTAACCGTTTTTTTCCGTTTTCTGCAATGCTGTTAGTAGTTTCCGCAGGGCCGGCGTTAGGAGGGGGGTAAGCTGGTCAAAAATACCCGGGCCCCACCGGCTGATGGGGGACCCGATCACCGACTATAGGGACCCTCAGGCCATAAAGCCAAGAATACGACCATTGTCGCCTGGCCATTCTGTACACATTACCATATGTGAGTAGGTGGATAATAAGAGAGCAAGCCTGATAAGCTCTTTGGACAACCGTAAAGAGACTCCACTCGTCCGCGTGACGTCACAGTTGCATGGCGTGAAATTCTAAAGGACCAATGGCGGACAAGGTTGTATGACGTCACAAGATGGCGGATCGTTAGTTCTTTGGCCGGCCGCCCAGATGGCAGCACCGGGCGGGCTTGCGCTGGACCGTTAGTTCCTCGACCGGCTGCTAGATGGCAGCCACCGTTAGTTCCTTGACCGACTGCTAGATGGCAGAACCTTGCCCTCGGTGAAAGTATTTCCTCCATATTTCTGTTCTGGAATGCGCGCTCACTCGACTGTTATCTATGTTTGCTTATCCATTAAGCATTGCGAAATGTGTACTCTTCGCGTCGGCTACCAGTTGTGCAAGCGCTATCTCTTGTGTAAGCGCGGAGTTATTCCCAGCTCTGGTGTGAAATGCTCCATGCGACGGTATAAAAGGAGCGCACGTGTCTAGTTCTTCCTCTGTACCGTTGCGAACCTCGCAGTGTGCGCTTCTAGAAGTATTCGATTCTGTACCGTTGTGAACCTCGCAGTGTGCGTTTCTCGCAGTGTTCGATTGTAGTCCGCCACAATGTCTCAGTCTTATGAAGGTAATAAGTTATAATAATAATTATTATATGTGTGTGTTTGTGTGTGTATCAGTGATACTAAAGATGACTTTTCTTTTACAGAGCTCCCAGTTCTATCTGCTGCTGATGTAGAAGAATACCTCGCAAACAGTAAGCTAATTTCCTTATTGTTAGTAGTATTAGTTTAAATTATTACTAAGACTAATTTTTCTTTTTCTCTGTTTCAGATCTACAACAGATCTCACCGCTTTTTAGCGATGATTTAGTGAATGGTAAGTTTTTGCAACTAAACTGGAATATTTTTGCTGTAGATGTTTACTTGTTGCATACTATATTTTTTTCTATTATAGAACCACGAGTTGTCTCAACTCCTGAGCTGGTGTTGCGTTACGCTTTTGCTGGAGGTATGTATTTGACTGTAATTATTTTTTTTATTTCTCGTGAGTGTGATTGATACTACAAAATTCTATTTTCTGTTGTAGAACTAGCAATAGAACCTGTGAGTGCTTCAGCTAGTGACTATCTGGCTGAAAGTAATATTTCTGGCAATGATTTTGCAAGGGGTAAGTACTATAGATATATTCTTATTTGTTACTAAAAAAAATTTCTGTAACCAACTAAAATTTTAATTTTTTTTTCTGTTGTAGAGCCTGTTAGTGCTCCAGCTAGCGGTGTTAATGCATCCTCTGAGCTGGCGAGGTATTTTGCCAACTGTAAGTTTAAAAAAAATATTTTCTTAACTGAATTACTTTAAACCTTTTGGCTGTGCAGTAAAAGCTGATTTTTTTTCCACAGATTGTCCTGAACATGATTCCAATCTGCCTGGGGACATCTTTGTTGGTAAGTGTTTAGATTTTTTTTTGATTGAGTTTTTCTCTGTTTCTTTTCCTTGTCTAACTAAATTTATTTTGTTATAGGTCAGCATGATTCCTCGGGTCCCCTAAAAAAAAGGAATTTGACCACGGATAATGACAATGGACCATCTAAAAGGATTAAAATGACAGGTAAGGTATTTCTTCTCTTTTTTTATTATTATATCTCTTAGACTTTTAACCATGAAATTTGATTATTTTTTTTTTTTGGTTGCAGATATGTCGCCACCGGACCTGGAAGCGTTGTGGGGCATTCCCACCATCGCAGACGTGCCGCAGCCAAGCACCAGCGCATGGGCAGAACCGTTGGAGGATGAACTGCTTGCTACTCTATCGCCAATTGAAGCTCTCTGGGCGACAGACGAACCATCCTCCCAGTGGCTGCCCAACACTCAAGCGACCGGGTCCGGTGTTAATGAGGGTGGGGAGAAAACAGGTAAGCCGGATGCTACGCGCTTGAAGCCAACTATCAGGGCAAGTGCTTACGGGAATAGGTTGCTTCACATCACAGTTATAAATACTGAAAATTTTAAAGATCCTGGTAATTTTATTTGAGCATGTTTCAAAATTTTTAATGACCAAATTTCCGCGATCATTCGCAATCCTTCAACACTTGCTGTAAAATGACAGGTGGGGTTTGGTTGCCTTTTCCAAATTCAGAAGAACAATGTCACTAACGTCAGCCGTATTTGTTTTATGCCCAAGATGTGCGAACTCACATTAAGCGCTTCCCTGGAAGAGTGGTATGAAGTCTATGTGTTTCAAGATATCAAGAAGAGATTTAGTGAATTCCAGGACCGGGATAGTGGTAAAAACCTCGATCAAATTAACTCCCTCGACATCCATGTAGCTAAATTCGAACCGCTGTATCGAGGCTCTTCATTTATAGCACTGCCATCCGATATCGAAGCAAAGATGAACAGTGATGAATGTTGTTTTCTTTGGACGACCCTGGCTTTTCACGAACAGGTGCACCACAACGCGCAAGAAGTTAGCAAGTATATTACAGTACGTTCCAAGTACCGTTTAGATTTTGCAGGCAACGACTTCCCTGTAAAATTGTCAGACATTTATAAATTTGAGAGGCAAAATCCTGAATATTCGATCAATGTCTACGGCTTGGAACCAGATGGTAGAAAACATAGAGTTGTAGGCCCCCTCCATCATGCTGCAGTCAAACGCAGTTTCCATATAAACATGTTGTTGATTACAGAGGGTGAAGATAAATTTCACTACTGCTGGATCAAGAACTTGTCCAAGTTAGTCAGATCTTCAATCACTAGGCATGAAAATGCAATTTTCATATGTGATAGATGTCTGCAGCATTTCAGTCGCAAAGATCTCTTGGAACGCCATGAGGTCGATTGCGCAAGGGTTGGCGCTGTAAGAGTTGACCTACCCGGCGACGAAAACAAAACCTTAAAGTTTAAGGATTTTGTACACCAACAGCGTGTACCATTCGTCGTTTACGCGGACTTTGAATGTTTGTTGAAACCCTTTGATACGTGCAGACCCGACCCCAACGCCTCTCACTCCACATCAGTCCAGGAACACATCCCTTTTGCTGCGGCATACCAGGTCGTTTGCGCATACGACCCTCAGCTGAACCGATTCGACTCATTCTCGGGTAAAAATCCTGAGACGTGGCTGGTGGAACAACTCGTGAAACTGGCCCATGACGTTGATAAAATTTACAAGGCTGTCACACCTCTTGTAATGTCGGCTGATGATGAGGCAAAATTTACCATTGCCACGGTATGCCACATCTGTGGTAACGGCTTTGAATCGGGGGCCGTTAAGGTCCGCGATCATTGCCACATCACAGGTGCTTTCAGAGGGGCTACACACAATAACTGTAATTTACAGTACAAGAATCAAAGGCACATACCCGTCTTTTTCCATAATTTGATGCGCACTTCATTGTTAGGGCCTTAGCACACCTCGATGAAGATGGGATGGATGTCCTGCCCATCAACACTGAACGTTATATTTCATTTTCTAAAATGATTAAAGGTTCGTCAATCACATTGCGGTTCCTGGACTCGTACCGTTTCATGCAGTCCTCGTTAGATAAGCTGGTTGGAACCCTTGAGGAGCGTGACATGCACATTACAAGTAAGCATTTCACGGACCCCGAGCAGTTCCAACTGGTTAAGCGAAAAGGAGTCTTCCCTTACGAATACATGGATTCGTGGGATAAACTCAAAGAGGCCACGCTCCCTCCCAAGTCTAAATTTTATAGTTCGCTGTCAGAGTCTGATATTTCGGACGACGACTACGAACACGCGACACAAGTGTGGCGGGTTTTCCAGATCAAGAATTTAGAAGAATACGCAAGCCTGTACATGGGGACAGATGTACGGCTTCTTGCGGAACTGTTTGAAAAATTTAGGGCTGTATGTTTGGACAAGTACACCCTGGACCGCGCCCACTATTTCACAGCACCAGGCCTTTCGTGGCAGGCCATGTTAAAGAGAACGCGTGTCGAGCGGGATCTTCTGACAGATATCGACATGCTTCTCTTTTTCGAACGTGGAATTCGTGGTGGTATTTTTCAGTGCGTCCATAGGTACGCCAAGGCAAATAACCGGTACATGGCGGAGTACAACCACGACGCACCTGAAAATTTCATCATGTATTTTGATGTAAACAATCTGTACGGCTGGGCAATGTCGGAGAATCTACCCTCTGGAGGGTTTCGATGGTTATCGGCTGAGCAGATTGCTAGCATAGACTTCATGAGCGTAGCAGCCGACTCACCTAGGGGTTTCATTTTAGAGGTAGACTTGGCGATTCCCCAGGATATACACGACAATCTAGCAGACCTACCGCCATGTCCAGACCACAAAGCCGCCCCTGAATCTACTTTCCCCAAGCTGATGACTACGCTGGAGGATAAGGTTCGGTATGTTCTCCATTACCGAGTCCTCCAGCAATGTGTAGGCTTGGGGATGAAGTTGGGCACGGTACACCGGGTAATTTCTTTCAACCAGTCACCGTGGTTGAAAGAAAAACATCTCTCTCAACACGCGTTCTCGTCAGTCAGCCAAATCAGAATTTGAGAGAGACTTTTTCAAACTTATGAACAATTCAATTTTCGGCAAAACCATGGAGAACCTTAGAAAACACCGCGACGTGAAATTGTGTACAGGTTGGTCGGGCCGCCGCGGTGCCCGCAAGCATGTGGCTTCATCACACTTTAGGCGTATGACAATTTTCGAGAAAGACTTTGTGGCTCTGGAGATGGCGAAAGTGCGGGTACTTTTCAACAAGCCGCTCTACGTCGGGATGTGCATTCTCGATCTGTCTAAACTGCGGATGTACCGATTTCACTATGAATTCGCCATTCCGCAGTTTATACGCCCCAAGTTACTTTATATGGACACAGACAGTTTCATCTATTTGGTGAACGGCTGTGATCCATATGAAGTGATGAAACGCAACAGGGAGGAATTCGACACATCTGGATATAATCCCAACAATCGTTTCGGTATAGACCCCTATAACGAAAAGGTAGTTGGGGTTATGAAGGATGAGGCGAATGGTTCCCTGATTGTGGAGTTCGCGGGCCTCAGGTAGAAAATGTACGCGTTCCCACTAGAATCCAACCAGACCTCAAGGCGGGCTAAGGGTCTGGGACGCACTGTCACCAAAAAACTTTCAATAGAAGATTACATTGACTGTTTGCATGGCGCTTCATCTAAGTTTCACACCCAACATCGATTTCAGTCTAATCTACATAGAATTACTACTGTTGAAGTATCCAAGCTGGGTCTGTCTAGATTGGTTGATAAGCGCTATATTTACCCCGACGGGATTGGAACCCTACCTTGGGGGCACAAGTCTGTACCAGAGTGAATGAGAGTAACTATTTTGTAAATACATGTGTGAATGAAGATTAAATATAGCGTTTATCCCGTGTATATATATTACAGTGCACTGAAGGGTGGGATGTATATAGTAGTTTTGTTCATGTGTAAATAGCAATTGATGAAGTTGTGTAATATGTAAATAGCAATTGATGAAGTTGTCTAATGTGACAAACATGACATATAAATATCAATTGATTAAGTTGTCTAATGTCGATCATGACATGTAAATATCAATTGATTAAGTTGTCTAATGTGACAAACATGACGTGTAAATAGCAAATTGATGAAGTTTTATAATGTAAATAGTGTCATATTTTCTCTGGGGTTTTGTCAGTGCACTGTATTTAGTATTAGTCATACACTGTAAATGATCTCTATATTGTAAAATTGACTCAAAGTCTCTATATTGTCAAAGAAAATCTCTTAACTGTGGATGAGGAGAGAGAAAAAAAAACAAATATATGTTGTACTGATGTTTATTGAAGAAGAATCATAATTTAAATAAATCTTTTACATTTATCCATGTGTTATGTGATTTATCAAAACCTAACCACTTCACTAATGCCATATTATTCCTTTTCCTTATTACTCGTTCAACAAGAAATGTACATGGATGTTTTGTTAATTGTAATTCTTGCTGGTAAAATGCTCCTGCAATATCTTTACCCTGATAATCTTTAAGTAATAAGTTACAGGATTTGATAATTTCACTTTTCTGATGGTAACCACTTCAGTTGACCAGTTTGGCAGGTAGCCTTTGTCAAACATTTCTTTAAACCTACTAATCCTAACATGGTCACCAACTTTGAATTTTGCTGGTGTGGTAGTCTTCACACGGAAGTACACTGTAGAAAGTAAAGAGTTGTCCTTTACATCACAAGGTTTCATTATAATGTGTGCTATGCCACTTGTTGTTATAATTTGACATTAACTGAGGAAGAAGTTCAATCCACCGATGTGAGCCACGCCTGCTGAATTCTTGCCACATTGCATTCTTAATAGTTCTGTTTAATCGTTCAACTATTGATGCTTTAAGATGGGTATATGTTGAGTAGTGATTAATACCATAGCTAGTCATGAGATTCTTGAACTTGGAATTGTAAAACTCTTTTCCGTTGTCAGTCTGTAAGTTTTTATGTACACGACCACCACTTAGTATTTTCTTCATAGCATCAGCAACCACACTAGCTGTCTTGTTCTTGTGAGGTTAAGACCAAGCATACTTTGAATAAGCATCAATCACCATCAGTATATACTTGTAGCCACTATTTTTACGAGAGTATGGGATCATTTCCACAATATCAGCTTGCCACAGATAATCGAGTCCTTTGAATACTACATGACGTCTTGGGTAATTTCTTCTTGCTGGTCGATGGAGTTCTGCCACAACTTGATCCATGTTACAATATAATGTCTCTTTCACGAAGTTCTTCAACTACTGATAAAATTTCGTTGGAGTATGCCGTATGTCCTGCTGATGTCGATGCGGTAAGTAACTTCAATCGTTCAAGGAGTTCATTCGGATCGTCCCAATACACATATTCCTTCATGGGAAGAAGACCAGAACCAGACTGACTGACAATTTTAGAGAATATGGTTTTATACTTAATATTGGTAGCAGGTTTCAGAATTTTACCAGATGGACTAAATTTTACTCTGTGGGCACTCGTGTTGTTTAATATTTCAAAGCAGCTTTTCAAGTCCTTGGCAATATACTGTTTTGGGTTTTTCAAAAAACAACTCCGTTAATCCTCTAGTTCTTTCATATTCATCACCATCGATTACAATCACATTTTCATCAACAGTAATAGGTGAGTTTCCAATCATTAGTGAATCATTCTTCCATCGAACACCATACACTGAATCATAATCTCGATCACTTCGACCAAGTGACCTCAAGATATCTTTGATCAAGAGAGGAGACTGCTGCTGTATATGTCGCTGAGGTAAGAAAACTCTTTCCACAGTATCTGTCACAGGTCTTAATGAATCCTTGAAGAATCTCTCAGAGTCAATCTGGCCCGTCTTCAGCTAGAGTAACTTGCGTCGAATTGCATTGCGGGCCTTTATGATACCACGTTTGGTTGTTGTTGTTGGGTCCATGTTTAAGCATCGAATGAAGCTTATTACAGGTTACTGTATTATTTTATATGTTAAAGTCACATGTGCTGTAAACTGCTCGTGGGGCATATATGCGGGGAAAAAACTAAGTTTATATTGCCTCGATTCACATGGAGTACTCCTCTTTGATAGTTAACGTATACCCAATTCAATTTTACGTCAACCCTTTTTGGTTTGTCTACTGAGAGGATCATACCATTGACTTGGATTTCACGATAATTTCGGCCCGTATCCAGTATGTATGCTGTATTAGTATACAATTTTGGGAGCTCAGAAAAAGGGAGGGGGGAATTAATATTAACTCTGAAATATAATTCCTGAAAATGAAAATTACATATAATAATGATGTTAAAAGGGGATCTAATAGGTTACTAACTAGAACCATGAATTTCAGACACAAAATAAAACCTCATTTATTGAGTCTTATGGCCTTACAAGGTCGGGTAGTAATTAACGTTACGTTAAACACAATTAGATCAGCAAAAACAAGCAATACCCGACGTTTA
>CM061921.1:303434616-303497656 GCA_031002005.1 Vandiemenella viatica | reverse complement strand
ACCTAGTCACAACATCTCTTAAAGTAGTTGCTCGATAGTCAAAACATGTACTAACATGCTAGTATGTATCCGAACAATCTGAATCGCTCATCGCTATATTTCCTCCCAAAACTTATTCAACTTTTCCTACACATCTGCTTACACAGTCCTATACACTGCAGGTTGTATAATCACGTGAATATCCAAAATTGAGACTCACCCACATCACAAAAAAGTGATATATTTTAATATATTCGTTTTACAAACGAAAATATGGATTATATTTCGTTAATAAAATAGTTTTGCAGACATTGAATGCACTTCATTTTAGTTTTTTCAAACATTTAAGAGAAATTAGTGCCCCTACAGAACATAAAAATTTACTGTTTTCAAACAAAACGTTAATTTTGAACAAATGCTAGGATAAAAAGAAAGAAAAACGTTATACAGATCATATTTCACTTAAAATAACTAGATATTAATGACAAAATCAATATTTGCGATGTTAAACTATTCTGGGTAAAGATAGTTTTAAGTGAGAGCGTTGAAAAATAATTGCAGATTTTTTAAGTTAGTTAATTTTGCGGTGTGTTATGTAGTTTTTTTTTTTACTTCTACATTTAAACTTATTTTAGAAACCTACAGAAAAACATATAACTAAATTACTATTGTCGGTGACAGGAGATGTCGTCAACGCAGTTTGAGTTGACAGTATTTTAGCGTCAAATAGCTTATTTTCACCTACCATTACTATCGAAAGCTGCGTAAAGCGCACTGAATACTCCTTTTAAAACTAAAACAAAACACTATGAGGGTTCAGAAGATGAAGACACAATTTAACATAGTCTTGTCACCTTTGTGGTTATGGGGGTGTTTAGTAAGCAGACAAAGAACAAAAACTAATACGGCTTTTTCGCGATAGCGATATTCTGTGGGTGCTGCTCTTAAAACTCAAACGACAGGTGAAACGTTGTTTGGCTGTTCTTTCAATAATAATAATAATAATAATAATAATAAAAAAATGTATTGGTAAATATACAAGGACGTACACTGAAAACATTTGGTAACTAACAAATTGCTTCGTTTGCAAGCGGACACGAAAAAAATAATTGATTCATTTCGCGATTTATACGCTTTTTGCTTCTTGAAATTATTATTGTAGACCAACTTTTTACCCCATATTGATGTTAATACTACGGTGAGCTCTTCCGACAGTAGTCCGTAAAGAACTCGCACTGATTTAAGGGGTAAAATTATTACCAGTCATCTGGTAACCCAGAATACAACCAGAAGTTATACAAGTGTGAAAATTTTACAAGCTGATACTAGTGCAGATCATAAATTCATAAACAATTGTTTTCATATTTTGCAACTGTTGTTTATGAGACTACACAGGAAACTGGGAACAAGGAAACGTAATACTGGTCAACACGTGTATAAGAGTTGTTGCCCCCTCTGCTGCCTTCTTAGTTGGTAGGTCAGCCGCTAGCACCGTAGGCGTAGCGGGTGCCACTGTCAACCCAGAAACATGGTGGCTAGCGTTCGATTATTTTCTGGAGTAGACGGTTAGAGTCCAGCCACAGACATAGGTGATTTTCATGAACTGTTACGTTCTTCTTGTGTTTTTTTTTAACTGCTTTACGTCTCTTTTTAATATCGAGGTCTTTAGAGACGGGAAAGGATGGGGGCAAGGATGGGGGCAAGGAATGGGAAGGAATTCAGCCATGGCCTTTTTGAAGGAAGCATCCCGGCATTTGCCTGGAGTGATTTGGGGAAACCATGGAAAACCCAAATCTGGATGCCCGGACGGGGATACGAACCGCCGTCCTCCCGAATGCGAGGCGAGAACGCTAACCGTTACACCACCCCTCTCGGTCTTCTTGTATTGACTGTACTGTGGATCACTAAAGCCACATTATATATCAATTGAGAAGCTAAAACAATGGAGAGGATGCAAGTATCGATATATTAAGGCAATTACTTTCCTGGTCTATTTTTTATCAATTGATTCTTTAAATGTGTTATACATTTTAAATTGTCGTGGTAAAGATTATTTTCCAAGGATTGGAAAAGAATCCGGCCACGGTATTTGATTATGAACTAGTCCTCTGTCAGTCTGAAATTATTTCGTTAATCCTCTGAGAACCAAAACATTGATTTTGTTGACTATGGCATACACAACATTGCTCACAAATATACTTGAAATTGGACATCTAAACTGTCAGTGCCAGGAGAACTGGTAATATTTTCAACGATTTCATGAAAAGAATTACGTCTTCCAATGCTTACTTTTTAAGTTAGAAAGCAAGAGAAAGTTTCCACATGATAAAACTAGTTTTCGTAGCAGTTACTGATTCACAATGCTATTCAGACCTCCTATTATCAAAAGAGATTGTTCTACTGTCCAGGCATACGTAAGTCACGTTAAAGGCAAAATTATAGTAAGAACCGATAAACTTCTTGACCATAAAATGTCTAACAATTTCGGTTAAATCGCTTAAATCAATTAAGGGCTTTCACAGAGACCTTAACTGCCTCCTGTATTATGCTTCGTACTGGTAGGAAATTATTTATTGATATTCACCAATCTAAACTATATATCAACAAATTTGTTGCCATCACAGCAATAGCAGAATGGAGTTCAAAACATTGAAGGCATATTCTATGGTCCGTCAAATTTGATGGAAATCACACATATATTATAGTATCGGAAAAAACGAAGAAGACAACTTGTGGTTGACAATCGATTGGATTTCTATACTGTCTTGTCTGGAACTGATCTCACTGCCTTTCTCGATTAAATAAGCTTGTAAACATGAACGAGAGGAGTACACTTTGGAGGAATTAATTTTATAGTGCACGTAGGTAACTTTTTATCGCCCTCAAGCATCTCATCCTCTCATAACAATTATAATAATAAAATTTTTGCCGCTAGCAAGATTCGATCCGGTGACGACTGGCTTAAGAAGCAGAGAACTTGCTCGTTAAGCCACTCTAGCCTTGACGGTTATTTAACGTAGGAAGCATTTGAACGCAACCAAATATTTCAATGCCGATTTTCTTGACAATGGCGAAGAATCGCATGTTACTGCTTTGCCACATTACACCTCTGGCTATGAGCTTTTATTACGCAAAGAATGAATCGAATCTAAATTTTACTGCTAGATTCTCTGGTTTCTATCTGCGTCGAAATCACGTCGTCTGAACTTTCTCAAACTGCACACATGTTTCTAAAATAATTATTTTACAATAGAACTAAAATCACATTTCAGAAACAAATAACCTATTGTATGAATTATATCTCTCATTCTGTAGGTCGATAATAATTATAATCCACCGTTGTCAAAGGAAACAAAAATATTATGTAGGAACTATTTGTGATTACTGTGTCCGTTGTATAGTATAACTTCTCCATTGTGCTGAAAAGAACGTTCCTGTAGAGTCATAATTAACAGGCTTACCGCCATACTCGCGTTACTGTGAAAAATGGGGAAACCAGCTAAGCAGCGCAGAGGCGGACCCACGGAGGATGAAGCTGCCCCGGCCATGACGGCCGCTCTCGCCGGCATCCCCGACCTGGTGCGAAAGCAAGTGGAGATGGTGCTACAGGGACAAGACACCGTCGACCTCATAGTGCGTGCCATCAGTGAAGCAGTCACTGCAGCAGTTGTGGAAAATCTACGAAGCAGCATTGACTTCAGTGGTGAGAAAATAACTCAGCTGAATGAGTCGTTTACCAAGAGCGAGAAAAAGGTATGTGACTTACAAGATAAACTCGCCAGTGTCACTGACGAACTCGAGCAGTATCAAAGGCGAAATAGCCTCCGCATATTTGGTGTTGCTGAAGAAAAAGGGGAGAATACCGACGCCATTGTGATGGACGTGTTAGAAAATAAACTTGGGGTTAACATTAATTTAGCAGATATTGACAGAAGCCATAGGGCTGGTCGACAAAGACCTGGCGCTAAAAATCCTAGAGCAATAATTGTAAAATTTGTGTCTTATAGGAAGAGGGCAGAAGTTTTTCGCGAAAAACGTAAATTGGCAAAATCTGGTGTCACTATTCGTGAAGACCTCACTGCTGAACGTCTGAAACTGCTGAACGCAGCAATTGATAAGTTCGGAGTTAAAAATGTTTGGACATACGACGGTCGAATTATAATAAACAATGGAAGTGCAAAAACCTCCATCTGCACACTAGCGGAACTGAAAAATATCAAATAAAATTTGCGAGTTAGTACTATAGTAATTTTTGTTTTCTAAGTTTTACAACCAATATTAATTTTAAGTAACATAATTAATTCAATCACTTTTTATTTTTTATTTCTTCTTATCGCAACTAGTTTATATCCCTATTTAATTTAATATTTGTATTAGCTAAGTTATTATTTCTGTAAAATTAATTTTAAAAGTGTTGGTGGACAACTGTGGGATATCCAAGCACATTGCAAATTTTTCGCTCTTCTTCCGACCGTTACAGCTTCTTGTTTAGTTTGGACAGCCCTATTAATGCCGCCAGTCACTCCCCCACCACCACATTCCAGGCGCGCTGACATAACAACTCACCCCAGCTGTGTGTCACTGCAAAAAGTCACGGAGATAAGTTCACAAGCACTTCACGTGGCACATAGTAATGCACAATCTCTCGTCGCACATTTTACTGAATTTCAATATATTTTTGAAAACTCCGGATTCGATGTAATTCTTGTCTCGGAATCATGGTTAAAGCCATCGATTAGCAACAACTTCATAGAGTTAAATGGTTACACTCTCTACAGACATGATAGATTAAAGAGAAGGGGAGGTGGAGTGGCAGCTTACGTTAGATCTAACATAAAAGTTACAATTAGGATTGCCTCCGATAGTACCAGGGATAAATACCCCGAATTTATGTTTCTAGAATTAATTATACAAAATAAAATGTGTTTAATTTCTGTGGCATATAAACCCCCAAATGCTGGTAATTTAGATTCATTTTATGCAGCCCTATCCTCACTTGTACCAGAATACGAACATGTAATTTTAATGGGTGATCTTAACACAAACTTATTAAATAATCAACCCTCCACCATAAATTTAAAGCGAACCATTGAAGCTTGTGGTTTGAATATTCTCCCACTTAATACCACTCACCATGTCAGAAATAGTCAAACATTAATTGACCTCATTATAATAAAGCAAAACAATAAGATTTTAAACTACGGTCAGCTATCCGCCCCAGGCATATCCGGACATGACATCATACACACTACATACCATCTAGAAACTCCGAGACACCAACCAAGAACAATAACATACAGAAATCTTAGACGAATTAACTACGAGGCGTTACTGACGGATGCGACCAATACACCTTGGAACGAAATTTACACACTGACTTCTATTGACGCTTAAGTCGCAAAACTGACCGATTTGATTACTAAACTGTATGACAAACACGCCCCACCTAAGAAAAAGAAAGTTAAACGAGCTCCAGCACCATGGCTAACTGAAGACATAAGACAACTTATGACCGAAAGAGATACCGCTCATAGACTTTACAGACGAAACCCCTCAGACGATAACTATCAACACTATAGAAAACTGCGCAATCGCACTAAGCAAGGCATGAGAAACGCTAAACTTCGTTACGCTCATAAGGTCATTACTGAAAGCACAACCCCTACTGCTTTGTGGAAGAACCTTCGCGCCTTTGGAATCGGCAAAAGAAATTACGTTTCAGATATTCATATGCCACTAGACAAGCTTAACAGCCACTTTTCCACTCGAACAGTCGAAATTGATCCCGCATTAAAAACACAAGTAATTATTCACCAAAATTCGATAGTAAACAACACCCATCAATTTCACTTGTCACTTGTAACCACAAAACAGGTGAGGAAAGCTATTGCGCGGATAAAATCTAATGCAAAAGGGGTAGATGGCATTGATATCAAAATGTTGAATAATATATTGGATGTAATTACCCCATTTATAACACATATCTTTAATTTTTCTATCCTTTCTGGAACATATCCAAAAGTTTGGAAGATGGCCTTAATCCAACCATTACCAAAGAAAACCTCTCCTGTTGAACCGTCAGATTATCGTCCAATAAGTTTATTACCAACCATTTCAAAGGCTCTTGAATACGTAGTTCATGACCAAACCACTAAGCACCTTAATGCGCACAACAAACTAGATAATTTTCAGTCCGGTTTTCGAAAAAACTACAGTACGGCGACTGCACTAATAAAGGTAACAGACGACATAAGACTTGCTATGGACAGACGAAAAATAACAATACTGATACTTCTTGATTTCAGCAAGGCATTTGACACCGTCGACCTTGACATACTCCTGTCCAAACTGAGGGGATTAAATTTTTCCAGCGGCACTGTTGACTGGTTCGAAGCGTATTTGAGGAACCGTCAGCATTGTGTTACGGATCCCAACGGAAACAGATCGCCATGGGAAACTGCAAACAGTGGTGTCCCCCAGGGCTCAGTCCTGGGGCCACTTCTTTTTTCTATTTATATTAACGATGTGGCTAGTATCTTACGTTACTGTTATTACCATCTGTACGCTGACGACCTACAACTATACCTTAGTGCATCACCAAGTGACATACTCACGATAATACAGAAAATAAATTCAGACCTTAAGAATCTTTGTGATTGGGCAAAGAGACTTGGATTGAAAATAAATCCCTCTAAAACTCAGGCTGTTGTTATTGATAGTCCAAAACTGATAGGCAGCAACTTCACATCAAACCTCCCAAAAATAAAACTTCAGGGAACAGAGTTAAACTATAGCGAATCGGTAAAGGATCTTGGAGTCCTAGTAGATAGTAATTTAAACTGGTCGGAAAACACTGTTTCAGTATGTCGCAAAGCCTTCTCTTCTCTTCATGCTCTGTATAAATGTAAAAAATTCTTCCCCATTCATTTGAAAAAGAAATTGGTGCAGACTCTGGTGCTACCACATCTCGATTACTGTGACGTTGTTCAGCAAAATTTGAGTTCGGCAGACATAAGGAAACTTGAACTTGTTATGAACTCCTGTGTAAGGTTCATCTGTGACCTACGACTGTACGACCACGTATCACCTTCATACGACCGCTTGCAGTGGTTGCGCGTTTGGGATCGACGACGATTCCACACTCTATGTCTCCTTCACCGCCTCATACATCTGAAAACTCCCGCATACCTTTGTTCCAATATCTCATACCTAGGACTTTCCCATAATATTAACACCAGATCCCTGAACTCAAACATACTAACCATCCACTCCCACAGCTAGGAAATCCTAGCCAATTCCTTCTTCATTTCAGCGGCTAGACTGTGGAATGATCTTCCCCTAAAAATTAGAACTACCCAAAAATCGGCCCATTTAAAACTCTTTTGAGAAAGCATTATTTATTGGAGCACTAGCTAAAAGATATCTCCTTCCATACATAACCTAATTTTTAGATTTGAATAATATTGATGTATACAGTGTCCACCTCTTTATTCTGCCTTCCCTATTATTAGTTTGTGTCTTGTCTCTTCATCCTACTATTATTAAGTTTGTACCATTTACTTCTTTAACTTCCACTTGCATTAGTTTTTAACATTAATTTATTAACTAGTTAAACACGAATACTATTAAGTTCTAAGTCAGTATTTTATTCATAAATATTATTAAGTTTTTTTTTGTTAGTATTACTCTTGAATTTGATTTAGGCCAAATGTTACATTAGTGTTGTATACTGTTAGTTTGTGTAAGGTGTATATTATTTATTGTAAACACCTGGTATGATGTAAGAGAGGGCTTGACAGCCCTAAACTTGCCAGGCTAAATAAACCTTTAAATAAATAAAATAAATAAATATTAGCATTGTATAAAATTAAACGACCATTGTCATTCAATAATTTACAGCCAGATTGCTATCATAGAACAAACATAAATTCTTATATAACTGATATAAGTAAAGAAAGCTCATTGAGAATCTGGGTAACAAGGAGAGGGTTCTTAAATTACTGTTTTTTCCGTTTTCTACAATGCTGTTAGTAGTTTCCGCTGGGCCGGCGTTAGGAGGGGGGTAAGCGGGTCAAAAGTACCCGGGCCCCACCGGCTGATGGGGGACCCGATCACCGACTATAGGGACCCTCAGGCCATAAAGCCAAGAATACGACCATTGTCGCCTGGCCATTCCGTACACATTACCATATGTGCTTTACAGCATTGCGATTTGATACCTACGGGGGTTCCTATCTTGTGCTAACCTCTTCATCTCTACATATCCCATACAACCCATGTCCTCAATTATCGGCTTCATATATTCTAATATCTGTCTTCTTCTACAGTTCTTACCTTCGACTGTTTCCTCCACCAGCAAATTAACCAGTCCAGCATGTCTAAAAATATGACCTACCATCCTCTATCTTCTTTCTGTAGGCTTCTTCCACAAACTTCTTTCCTCACCCATCATCTCCAAAACTCGTTCATTTCTTACTTTGTCTGTCCACTTAATTTTCAGCATTCTTTTGTAGCACCACATTTCAAATGCCTCAATTTTCTTTCTTTCAGGTATTCCTAAAGTCCATGTTTCGCTACCATAAATTGCTGTGCTCCATACACAGAGTTTTAAAAAGTTCTTTCTAATTCTAAGATCAATATTTGAAACTAAAAGATTTCTCTTTCTCATGAAGGCTCTTTTTGCTAGTGCTATTCTGCCTTTAACATCATTCTTGCTTCGGCCATTGGTTGTAATTTTGCTTCCCAAGTAACAGAATTCACTTACTTCTCCTATTGCATCCGATCCTATATTGTATTTAATCTACTGTGCCTGGTATCATTTCTGCTACATTTCATCACTTTTGTCTTGCTTTGATTTATATTCAGTCCAAAATCTTCCTTCAGCATTTTGTTCATGCCATTCAGTAACCTCTCAATGTCATCAGCAAATCGTAGCATACTGATTTTTCCTCCCTGAACACTTATGCCACATGGAAATTTTTCTTTTACTTTCTTTATTACTTCTTCTACATATAAGTTGACGGGGATAGACTACAACCTTGTCTCACACCCTTTTTAACTGATGGATGTCTCTCATGATTATCTACTTTTATTATAGCCACTTGATTCTTATATAGCTTATAAAGTATTCTTTAATCTCGATACTTTAAACCTGACTTCTTTAAAATTTTAAACATCTTGTCCCACCTAACATTATCAAAAGCTTTTTCTAAATCAACAAATGCCACAAAAGTATCTATTTTTCTTGATCCGCCCTTCAAGTATTAATATTAAAGATAGAATTGCTTCCCTTGTACCGCGATTTTTCCTAAACCCAAACTGATCTTCACCTACTATCTCTTCTAGTACCCTTTCCATTCTTCTGTATATTATTCTGGTCAGTAATTTTGAAGCATGTGATGTTAGACTAATGGTGCGATAATTCTCACATTTGTCGGCTTGTGCTTTCTTCGGAAGTGTGAAGATGAAATTTTTATTAAAATCAGTTGGGATTTCTCCTGTTTCATAACTTTTTGATATCAACTTGGATAATTTTTCGATTACTTCTTCTCCTAGGGATTTGAGAAGTTCTGCAGAGATATCATCTATTCCAACTGTCTTATTTGCTTTCGAGTCATTCAGAGCTCTATTAAATTCTGTTCTCAAAACAGGATCTCCTAAGTCATCAATGTCGATATCGCCATTATGCTATTGTTCAAGTCGTCCCCATCATACAGTTTCTCAATGTATTCCTTTCATTGGTTAGCTCTATCGTCTGAGCTTAAAAGAGGTTTCTGATTGGCAGCTTGAATTTTCATACCTCTTTTCTTTATATCTCCAAAATTCTGTTTGATCTTCCTATATTCAACATCTACTTTACCTACCACCATTTCCTTTTCTACTTCTTCACATTTATCTTGCAGCCATTTTTCTTTGACTTTTTTTGGATTTCCTGTTTATCTGATTTCTAAATTGCATTAGGAATCGCGTATTGCGTTAAACAGAACAAAAGCCGTTACATTAGCTTTACTGAATAAATAGAACAATGCAATAATCACTGCCCACTGTGCTTAAACTGATATCACATCAAATGTTCACGCTGATAATTATACAAGCAGAAGTAGGACCAACCTTACGTCAGAATATTCTGATCTCCCAGACGCATAACATTCATATAATATGCATCTAAGCGAATTTTAACCAACTTAAAAATGTGAATCATTTCATTAACTGAATATATTTACAACAGTTAATATGATGCAACAATCGATTATACTCCCATTGCCAAACATGTAAAGTAAAAACATTTTTTTTTTAAGAAAGTGACGTCGTCTTGTACAGGTATATGTATTGTCATTGTTCCAGAAGCAACTGTACATATGTGGCAATCTGTTGTTAAGACAACCTATAACAACGCTGAAAAAATGGGGAATCATTTTAAATGTAGAATTCACAATAGATTATGTACATTAGATATAGTCATATTTTCCTTGTTAGGGCATGATCACTAGCAGCCTGATGTCTCAGCCAACTTAGGAGAAGAGGGAGCTTTACCACGGTTACAACTGGATTTGTTAACCCTCGGAAAGAGTGTTTGTGAAACATGTAACTTAAGTTTTGTGTGATAACTGTATTTTTGTTCGTGAAATATGTAATTTATGATACTGAGTTTGGGGACCATCCCAGTGTTTGCCTAGGTCAGTACTTCTCAACCACAAGTGGTCCACAAAGATAGTTCTGTTCCGCAGGCAGGAATTTAAATATCGTATTCATACTGTATAAGCTTATAAGCTAGTAAAAACTTTTTAAAAGCTACGAATATTTTAATGACTAGGCAATTTTCTGGCATTTCCAGGATGGGCGTAGAACAGCATTGTTCCTACATTAGTCTATTCATTTTCAGTTCGCATCTAAGGATTAAATAATTGACTGCTTTCTGAGGGCCTTTTAGCAGGTGTGAGGTACTGCGGTATGTGGTAGGGTTGGCTACATAAGGGTGACGAAATAAACAAAAATAAAAAGTGTAAGGTCTAATGTCTTTTATTTTGTCCATGTAGCTCGGTGAGAGTGTAGTATGCAGCCTATACCAACATTACCTTTCATCTGTTTACTGAATATTATGAGTCTGCTCAATATGTAATTGACTTTTAATCGTTCACTTCCAGTTTCATAACTGTGTATCTGTAGAAATTCAGAACATGCTTTTAGAATTATTATGTTATCATGGTACAGTAAAATATGTTGCGGATGTTAATAATATACACACACGTAGGTAAAAAAAAAGAAAAATATAAAAAAACAGGTCCATACAAGTTAGTGGTCTGCAGCACTATTTTTGACAATCTTATTATTTTTGAAAATTTACTGGTCTTCGAGTTGAAAAAGGTTGACAAGCGCTGTCCTATGTGATTGAGGGAAACTCTATAAACCGCGATCACGGTGGTCGGTACGCGTGGACCAAGACTTGAAACTAATTCTCTTGTACCTCTCCGCTCCAAGGTGGAGGGCACTTGCGGGTCATGCTGTACTTTATTATTGGTACCATCGATATATTTCATTTGCGTTTACTCGAAAAATGAATGTGGCATTTAAGTATCCTACTAATGCTGTAAAATTACTTCTTTCCGTTTCTGAACGTCTAAAATGTATAATCTCTAAACCATTGTAACAGCCCTAATACCTGAATTTTGAATAGTATTGTACTGTGTGAAATATTTGTAGTGAGCCAAAGTTTGCTTGAAAGTGATTTGATATGTTTATTTTGTAAATTCTTGTAAATAAGTGTATATAGACTTTGTTTTATGTAAGGAAATTATTTAAAGTCTATTTAATATGTTTAAGAACCGAATGGTGCAAGAGAATTTCTTAAAAGTTTGTAATTCCATGTATAAATGTAAGTTACGATGTCTACAGGACAATTTTCCACCATTTGAAAGGATTTCTGTAAATAATTTTGTATTTAAGTATCTCTAATTACCATTTCTAATCATTTTGTAATGTTATTAATTAATTTTGTATCATTTCCGATTGTTTTTAATATGTTTGATTGTTTGAGTGATTGTTAATGATCGAGAAATATCGGGCGGATGCCTTTGAAGAATTCTCGTAATTTCGATAGACTCTATATAAACAGATCGCCTGGACAGAGAGTTTAGTTTGCATTAAGTATTAATTCAGAGTTACAGAGACATTCATGCAAGTTTTCATTCAGTTTTCGATTCAAGTATTCAGTATTGCATCTTTGGATTGTAACAACTATGCTTGTGAATGTCGCAGACTTGTTTTGATTTGTTCAAAATAAACGAACATCTTCACATAACCTTGTTTTTTGGTGGACTTTATTAATTAATTAAAGCAGTAAAATTAAACCACCCAAAGAACCATAACATGGCGACCGTTGACATGACGAGAAGTTCTTAAACATCTGTGGGATGTTTATCTTCTAAAAAGAATCTGCAGAAAATTTCGACGGATTATCGGCGATAAACCTGAGAGGAAATTTCGACCGGCGACGACACGGATTTGACGGCCTAAGGCGGAGATTTTTTATCGGCAATTGGCTGTAATCTTCCGACGACGAGTGGATTTCCTTCGGCCTCAAAATCGTCTTCCTACAGTGAATTGTGAAAAGTGTGGTTAAGTGTTTGAAGTCAGTGTGGTGCTTAATGATCAAATAAGTGCTTCTAAGTGAAATTTAATGTGATACAAAAGTGAGGAATAACTGTAAGTACGGCATTGAATATTCAAGTGATTTATTTTGCATGTTATAGTGTGACAGATTGGAAAGATTTTAATTTTACTTAATTTTGTTTTTTATATTGATTTGGCTGATTACTAAAAATGGCGGATAATCAGAACCTGCAAGCTTTTCTAAAGTCATTTGTAACCAATTTTAATGCAAAATTTTCTGAACTTGATGGTAAACTTGATAGTAAGTTTTCTGAATTTAGAAATGAGTTAAAAAGTGATACTGACAGTAAGTTTTCCGAAATTGATGACAAATTTGATAGCAAATTTTCTGAAATTAATTCTCAGTTTGCAGAAATCAATGGTAAATTCGATAACAAATTTTCTGAATTTAAAACTGAGTTAAATCTTGACAGCAAATTTTCTGAATTTAAAACTGAGTTGAATCTTGACAAAAAATTTTCTGAAATTAAGTCTCAGTTTTCCGAAATTGATGGCAAATTTGATAATAAGTTTTCCAAATTCGATAGCAAATTTTCTGAAATTAATTCTCAGTTTGCTGTAATCAATGATCAGTTTTCTCAACTGCAACAAAACAATGACAAAACATTCTTTGATTTGACTAATGTTTTGATGTTAAAATCGCAGAGCAATTTCAGGGTTTTAGCTCTCAATTCAAGGAAGATATTAACAATTTAGATTCTAAATTGGGGAAGGTAGTAACAGAATGTCAGGAGAAATTTGAGAAAGTTACAAAATTTTGTGAACAGATTAAGGCTGAATGTGAAAATTTGATTTATAAAGAGGTGAAGGAAGTCAGTGAAAATTGTGATAAGATGAGGGAGGAATATGTCACTTTATTCCAAGCCAATGATAGTAAAGCTGCTCAAAGGGTCAATGAGTTGAGACAGGAAGTGGTTGGTATAGGGAAAAATGTTAATGCATTGGCAAATCATCAGAACAACTTACCCAGGGATTGGAGACAACCCAATCTAACTTTAATCAGTTAGAGAAAAGAGTTACTGGGTTGCAGATTCAGTTAAGTCAGGTTCCCTTAACAGGTAATCCAAATTTCAGTGTCGATGTAAAAGAAGAATTTGAATTCTATGATGATAGTGGGAGGCTTCACCCTATTGAATTTATAGATAATTTTGAAAAATCAGACTATTTTAATTTGTTACCCGATAGTAAGAAAATTGCACTTGTGGGTAAACATCTAAAGTCTTATGCTAGGGCATGGGGTGATAGACAAGCTAGGGAAGTGACTGACTACAAGCTGTTTAAAGAAAACTTTTTGAAACATTTTTGGTCGACAAGCAGGCAGATTCAAGAAAAGAGAGAGTTGATGACTGGAAGGCCCTATAAACCTGGTCGGGAAACTCAACATGATTTTTTTCATAAATGTTGGATCCGTTGTAAGTACTTAGACCATCCTTATGGAGAGGAGGAATTCATTGATTTGATAGGAGCTAGGTTACCCCAGCAAACAAGAAATTTAATTGCCACTTTGGATGTAGTAAATGTGGATAGAGTTTCTGAATTGTTAAGACGCTTGGATGCCCAGGAGTCATTCAATGAACAACATTACCACCATCAACACCATAGGAGGGGCAGCAGGAGTCCCCCTAGAAGGGTAATGGGTCAAGAGATGGTAGATCGAGGGGAAGGGTTCGTGATAATTACACAAGGAGGAATGATAATGGGGAAGTGAGAGAACAGAACCCTCAATCTGAAAGGGAAAGGCAGCATGGGGGGCAGACAAACTAAAGACCACCCCTGTGATGGGCCCCGCAGTGGTGGACAAGAATGTGGGTCCAGGTACCAACTGCTATAGCGTTAATACCCTTTTTATGAATAATCCCCGAGAAGATTTATTGGAAGAGGTGGGGGTAGCAGCAAGTGAATTTCAGGATAAGGTTATGATAGATGTAATTAATGAGGTTGATGATGTAAAGGTTGATAATAAGATAAAGCGGGAAGGGGACCACCATAGTACCTTACATCACTAGAATCAGTGTGCGAAAGTAATCATTTTCATGTAGAAGATTTTCGAAATGGTCACTGCTTAATTACAAAAAAGGGGTGCAGAATTTATAGTGCATACTACAGTGTGGCTATCAGAAACTTGTAAGGTCCAGAATGGCATAGTTGGGACTATGTGTGCTAGCATAGGTGGTAATGAAGTTTGTAGAAGTGCTGAAATTGAGGAGTTTCTCAGATATCTTGAAGATGAAGGTGATACAGTAGTGTGGATAGGAGACCCAGATGAGGAGGAGAATTGTAAGTCAAAGTATTTGTCTTCTGAAAAGAGAGAGGTTGAAAAGCCTTATGTACCAATCCCTAAGTTGGAAAATTGTCCTAACTTTGACCTAGCTGATACGTTATTTAGCTCTGTATTTGGTGTAGATGATGACAGTGAAGAAAGGGGTGGGAGTAAGGATTTATCTGAATCAGTTTCTTATCTGGAAAATTGTACAGAATGTGACTTAGATGACACTATGTTTTGTACTCTCTTTGATGTGGAAGCTAATAGTGAAGTAGTAGTTGCTGAGAAAAACAATTATTTTGTGGAGGAAGTCAGTAAGCCAGATGTTAAAACAGTTTTAGGAACTGATTCAGATAAGTTGGTAAGTTTAAGTAGTAATGATGGACTAAACTGTAGTGGTGAGAATAATAAATTTGTATTACCAGTTGAGTCAACAACATTGCTTTTAAGTGAAAACCAATTTGCTAAAACAGACCATTTTATGTCTCAGCTGTTGTGTGGTTGTACCAAAGTCTGTTGTCCGAGATGATTGGAAGTTTGTGTTTCTGTATGTATATAATGAAGCTTTGTGAAAATAGGAATGTAATATTAAATGTGTATACAAAAGTTGAAGAAAACTGGAAGGTTAGGAAAAAGTAACTTACATGGTTCTGGGTTTCCAGGGAAATCCTGAAACCCACTTATCAGAATTAATTGAAATGCATGGTTTGGGGAGGGGTCAACAACATGTAAATATCTAATTTTGTGAATAAGTATGTCAATTGATGCATGTAAATAGCTTGTGTGAGTACTTAAGTTCAGATGCAGATGTAAGCATTTCACTGTATACAGCAATTTGTGACAGTTTTGTGTAGAAACTTTTGATATTTTCATGATGTTGTGACTTTCTACATTTTGGTGACAAATTATCTGCTGTAAAATGTAAACAGACTGGTGTAATTAACAAGCAAACATCAAGTGTGTAATTTGGAGTGAAAATAATTGTAACTTAAGGTGATGGCATTGAACGTTTGTTGGGTAAAAAACAGTAACTGAAAAAATGATTGGACCTGAGAAAAGAAAATTATTGTAACCAAAATCAGTGCCATGGACTATGTGCAGATGTTGTATGAAGAATTGTATTTGTTCATTGTAAAAGTCATTATGGTTGATTGATTGTAATCTGTTCGTGTCTGCATTATGTGTACATTCAACCTGCTTAGATTCGTGACGGATTCAATCAATTTTATCTGCGTAAAATTAAGTGAATCCTGGGGAGGGGTTGTAACAGCCCTAATACCTGAATTTTGAATAGTATTGTACTGTGTGAAATATTTGTAGTGAGCCAAAGTTTGCTTGAAAGTGATTTGATATGTTTATTTTGTAAATTCTTGTAAATAAGTGTATATAGACTTTGTTTTATGTAAGGAAATTATTTAAAGTCTATTTAATATGTTTAAGAACCGAATGGTGCAAGAGAATTTCTTAAAAGTTTGTAATTCCATGTATAAATGTAAGTTACGATGTCTACAGGACAATTTTCCACCATTTGAAAGGATTTCTGTAAATAATTTTGTATTTAAGTATCTCTAATTACCATTTCTAATCATTTTGTAATGTTATTAATTAATTTTGTATCATTTCCGATTGTTTTTAATATGTTTGATTGTTTGAGTGATTGTTAATGATCGAGAAATATCGGGCGGATGCCTTTGAAGAATTCTCGTAATTTCGATAGACTCTATATAAACAGATCGCCTGGACAGAGAGTTTAGTTTGCATTAAGTATTAATTCAGAGTTACAGAGACATTCATGCAAGTTTTCATTCAGTTTTCGATTCAAGTATTCAGTATTGCATCTTTGGATTGTAACAACTATGCTTGTGAATGTCGCAGACTTGTTTTGATTTGTTCAAAATAAACGAACATCTTCACATAACCTTGTTTTTTGGTGGACTTTATTAATTAATTAAAGCAGTAAAATTAAACCACCCAACGAACCATAACACCATGATGACACAACAGTCACGAATCTTATCGCAATGAGGGAAGAAATCACTGGCTCCAGTTCCATATCTGAACGCAGGAGGTCGAAGAACAAAAAATGTGGACGAACACAAAAGAAACATATGTTTGGACTGCCCGGTTGACTGGCCAAAGATGGAAGAGAGGCGGTGTGTAACTGCAGCATACAGGACTAGAAAAGAAAATGGTTTGATTTTTTTTTAAAAAGAATTGGCATTTGGCCAATTTATTTTGATATCCAAAGTTGACATGCGTGTTTGATCTTATCATTATTTCAGTCACAGTAGAAAATCACAAGATGACCACGACACATCCTTAAAACCATTTATGCGAGAATCATCTTAACCGGCGAGAATCAGTACCCAAGCAACGCGCGTAGTCGCCATCCAGATGCTTACAGCGTGTCATCAGTGTATGTCGCATTAGCACCGCCAAGTTATGCTGCGGCGGCCAACAGTGCAAGAAGTTTTGCAAACAATAAAATAACATTCGCTAAACAAGTTCTCTGTTTGCGAATTCAAGATCTGGCGGATACCTAAAGATAATAGTGGAGCAGGCATAAGACAAAATTAACGTAATAAGAAGTACTACTAACTCTTTAATTATTGACGAAGTAACTAAAGAGGATGTGAACACATTAATGGTGCACGAAGAATTAAATCAGAAGTTGAAATTCTAGCTTCAGAGAAAGAGGAGACAATTAGTAATTGTTTATGTCGGACCAAAAAATCTTGAGGTAGACGAATTAACAGACAAAGTATATGAACAAACTTTAATTAACAAAATTATCAAAGGAAAAATTAATAAGCTGTTTCTGCGCCAAATTTAAGACAGGATCCCGTGAAATGTCCGCTGTATCTCAAGTCGTAGAGGTAAGTTCATCAGTGCGCAGACTATAATTAGAACAACATATAGAACATGTGGGATTCAGTTCAGTCAATTTCAAAGATTACACCGTGGTACCAAGCTGTCTTCACAGCTGGGCACAAAACAGTTAATCCGTTAATCGTTAATTAACGAAGTTAAAAAAATTGCGAAAATTTAACTTTAAAGTTAACCTAAAAAATCATTAACGGTCTTCTTAACTTCCGTTAAATTGGACTTCCGTTAACTTTAGTCCATTACATAGGTTGTTGACGTCTTTTCGTTTGTTTGTACTGTGCGCCACGCCACCGCTCGTATGTCGTATGTTCGGTGTAGTAGTGGGCGCCGCCTGCTAAAATCTTGGCGGCGGCACGCCGAGCATTTTCAGCAGGCGGCGGCGTGATTATTTTATATTGTGAATTCTGCAAACGTAAATAAACTAAAAAGCATCATAACCTATCTTATTGACAAATCAACATTATTATCTGTAATGAGGTGTATTTATTATTACAAAATGTATGTCGTTATTATACGCTTAGTAAAAACATCGCGTTCAGTTGGTGTTGAAGCAACAGTGACGGATTGGCAATGTGTGTCGGAAGAGATTAATCGGACAAACTGTTCGGCCGTCAAATCGGGCATTACTCGGACGAAATTCTGTGCCAGTGGATGACCGGCCGCCTGATCGATAGTTAGTATCGCACTGGAGTCTGCAAACAGTGTTGCAGATCAGCAAAAAACTCAACTTTCAGTAACCAGTGCGAAAAATTCAAAGAAATAATACATAAGTTACGAAAAAGGTGATGTGCAATTTTAATTCGATAACATTTGTGTGTCTTTTTTTTTTTTTTTTTTTTTTTTTTTTTTAAGTAGAAGCTAGTTTGGCAGTTTCGGCCGTGTAAAGTAAAAGGATGTCGCTGACTAACTTCCATTCTATTTGTTCACGTAAAAACATGCAGGCCATGATTTAGTGAAACCAGGCCGGGTCGTCTAAAGGGGCCTTTAGGTCACAAGTAGGCCGTGGCACAAAGGTAACCGTAACAGGCATTGGTCGTAGATTTTTGGTTGGTCGCAAATTTTTTTTTTTTTACAAAGTCGCGAGTACCTTAATTGCCTCTCGTAAGACAATTTGCAAGTGTTATGTTGATCACAGTCTCAACAAAGATAAAAACAGACAGGAATACCACTTCGTTGTTGTGGCGATAGCGTAACCACAATTTGTTAATTTTTATGAATAAATCCACACTTGCATCATGGTACATAACACCTTGAGATAGAGAGCAGTTATACCTACCATACTATAATACTTGTACATCAGTACAACTTTTGACTAGTTAACTTTTAACGGATAAATTTAACTTGCGTTAAATTTATAAACATTTAACGCTTTAACGATTATCGAAGTTAACTTTTTAAGTAGCGGAATAATGATTAACGAAGTTAACGTTTGGATTAACTGTGCCCACCTGTGGCTGTCTTAAATGCCAAGACTCAGGTTATGTACGTAAAGGCTGCCTAAAAGACGACTTGTTGTCACTCTGGATTGAATGGCTAGAAGTGTGACCAATGTGATAAAAAGTTTATACCTCAAACATGTACCCCTGCCAGAAAACAGGAAAGTCATGTAAAATCAAAGGGAATGATTGCCCCCACATACAATATGCTTTTGCAACACCAAGACAACAGACCAGCTGTGGTATGTATGATTAAGAATATAGCAGACCTCATATACAAAGCAACTGAAATGGTGGTTGCGAGAGTAAATTTGAAGAATCAAAAGAGCTGAGGCAATCCCCCATTTAGTAGACGAAGAAATTCTGCACTAGCTGAAACATTTAGAAAGAAAAGGGAGACGTAAATGTAGAAAATTATAGCAATCGATGGCGTGCGAACTGAAGGGCTGCAAGTGAAAAACTAACAACTGGATGAAATCTCTTCTCCTCTGATTTGCCATACTGCCGTTATTTTGTTAGAGGAAGCGGTCTGGAATATTCTAAAGAAAACCAATCGGGTCTTCACAAACGAAATACGAACACCAGGTCATCAAAAGAACTCAACTTTGTCTCAAGTAAACCGAACCCTAGCCGGTCGTAATCTATTACTCTCTGAAGCCAAGTATACCCGAAAAAGTGTAGACACTTATACTTAACCTTCGGCATATGATTCTGGCTGAAAACATGTAACGTTTCGGCAACCAGAGGCAGTAGACTACAACTGGAATTGTTAAATCAACCAATAGATCCATACCAACTCCCAGCTCTAGTTCACAACGGAAAATATTCGATTCTGATTAAACGTATAAACAGTTTATCTTAGCCCATGGTGCACACTTATTGATATATGATTACCGTGGCCCAAGCACAAGTACACTGAAGTGCCAAATTCATGGGACAGGAAGTTGCAAATAGCTAGAACTTACAAATGTGCCGTGCAGTGTCGGGCTTTCATTTCCACTCTTGTGAGTCGTGTGAAAGGTCTTCTGACGTGATTAAGGCCGACAACAAGAATTAACAAACATTGAAAGCGGGATGGTAGTTGGTGCTAAACGCATGGAGTATTCCAGTTCGAAATTTTTTCCTAAATTCAACGTTTCTGGATACACAATGACAATAGTGTGCTCGAATATATAATTTCAGGCATTACCTCCCTGCATAGACGACGCAGTGGCCGACCACTTCTACTTAGAAACCGAGACCAGCAATCTCCGCGTCGTTGTGTTAGTTTTGGCATACAGGCAACACTGCTTCAAAGAACAGCAGCACTCTATGTGGGAAGTACCACAGACGAGTCCATGTGGGCAGTGCAGCGAAATTTGGCGTTTATGGGATATGGCAGCAAAAGATAGACGCGAATGCCTCTGCTAACAAAACGCCGTCGGCTGCAGCATCTCTTCTGTGCTTGTGGACATGTCGGTTGGACCCTAGATGACTGCAAAAAGGTTATGTGGTCAGATGAGTCATGATTTCAGTTGGTAAGACCTGATGGTAATTTTCAAATGTGGCGCAGAACCGACGAAGCCATGGATCCAATTTTTCCGGTAGGCACTGTGCAAGTTGGTCGCAGCTCAATCCTAGTATGGGATGATATTACATATTATGGACTGTGACCACTCGAAATGGCCATGGAATGGAAATGGTGACGTTCAGCTACTTGGAGAATATTTGCAGCCATTCATGGCCTTCAAATTCCCAAACAACTATGGACTTTAACAGGATGACAATGCGCCGGCCCAAAATCGTTCACGATTTGTTTGAGGGACATTTTCGACAATTTCACCGAATGATTTGGCCTAGGTCGTCATACATGAATCCAATCTAACGTACCCTGGACATAATGGACTTTCGCAATAATGGTTGGCTGTAGAGGAAGCATGGCTGAAAATTTATTCGGGGAACTTCCGCCTACTTAATAAATCAATGCCACATCGGGTTGCTGTACTTCACCGGGTTCAAGGAGGTCCCACGAGATTTTAGCAGGTATCCCATGATATTTCGCCCTATAAACGAGTATCCGTAACTAGAATGTTAAGAGCAATTCAGTTGAATGTCAGGAGAAGCGTCATGGTAACGTATGAAATTAGAAAGCAGACTGAGAATTTTAGTTCTGATATTATATGTCTCCAAAAGCCATATTCCCGGCAAAGTAAAATCTTGCATACCCCTGTTACGCCACAAATAATTACAGAAGGTGCAAACACAACGGTAGCAATAATTGATTTGAACCAACAAATAACAGTTACTAAAATTACTCAATTTTGTGACGAACGCGTGGTTTGTCCTGAGATAAATACAGCATGGGAAAACTTTGAAATAGTAAACGTATATTTCCATTTGAGTGATGAGATCTATCCCTACCTAGACGAAATAAGGAGGTAAATGCAGCTACTGTAAACTGAGCAGTAGTGATTCCCTGACACAATAAGGCCTAAAACAGACGAAGCGACTTCCTGCTGCGTGACGGTCCAGGTGGCGGCCACCACAACTGTTCACAGGGGAGCGTGCACAAACTACGTGGCTTGGTCCAGGGGGGGGGGGCAAGAAGTCTACGCGGGGCTACGTGGGGGAGGGGGGTTTCCGAGCCAGGCTACGTAGCTTTCTTTTCATAACATTTTTCACAGTTAAAATGACGAATAGAACTCACAACAGCATGTGAATATTTATTTCCCTCAGTTAAATATCTCTGTATGTAATTTACAATAGTCTGACTGGAGAAAACAGTAGAAAATGTCTTCTAGAATCAAAAGGGTAAAAAGCTACGTGCTACGTGTGAAATGGGGAGGGGGTAGACGCAAAAGCCACGTAGGGCTAAGTGGGGGGGGGGGGAGGGATTCACAGAAGGCAAAAATGGAGCTACGTGGTTTATGGGCGCTCCCGAGGAAGGGACTTCCAACCTGAGGCCGCGCGGCGCTCGCCGCCTCGACCGACATGTGGACCGTCGATTTGGCGCGCATAGCTCAATTCTTTGTAATACAATGGATACTGAAGACGCGAGTGAAATGCTTCTGTGTTTACTGTACCGATGGTGGAACAGGAGAATAAAAAAAATTGGCGATATCAGAGCTTCTGAATCAAATTCATAAATTTTTCTTTAGTAAAATGAAAAATATGAGAACGCTACTCATAAAAAAATACGATTGCCACATTTCTTGGAACCAATCACACACGCAAACTGTATTTTATTGTTCAAAAAGTATAAATTAATATAAGCTTTAGGTGCTGGATCAATAGAAAAATATTAATTTTCAAAGTATGTAAAGTGTATTTTTAAACGAACGTGAAATCTGGAAAATAACTACAAGAAAAGTAAAAAAATTAAATTTGAGTTTTCATTTTTCATTTAATGTAATTGTGTATTACGTGTTTTAAATTTAAACACTAAAGTGTAATGATACAACAAAGGGAAAATATTTCAATTTCTGATTCATTTTCTTCATTTGGCCGTGTCGCCTCCACGCCGCGTGTAAGGGAGCGTCCATAAACCACGTAGTTCCATTTTGGCCTCCTGTGAACCCGCCCTTCCCCGATGTAACCCGTTGTGGCTTTTGCCTCTATCTCCCCCCCCCCCCCCCCCTTTTCCACGTAGAACGTAGCTTTTTTCCGTATTGATTCCAGAAGACATTTTGTACTGTTTTCTCTTGTCAGACAATTTTAAAACACATATGGAGATAATTAAATGACGGAAATATATATTCACATGCTATTGTGTGTTCTAAACCTTATTTTAATTGTGAAAAATAATATGAATGGAAAGCTACGTGACCTGGCTCGGACCCCCCCCTCTCCTTCCCCCTCTCTCCCCCCCCTCTCCTT
Organism: Vandiemenella viatica; assembly: GCA_031002005.1. Taxonomy (NCBI): domain Eukaryota; kingdom Metazoa; phylum Arthropoda; class Insecta; order Orthoptera; family Morabidae; genus Vandiemenella; species Vandiemenella viatica. The sequence continues at coordinate 303,474,568 of CM061921.1, read as the reverse complement.
CCCCCCTCTCCTTCCCCCCTCTCCTTCCCCCCTCTCCTTCCCCCTCTCCCCCCCCCCCCCCCCACGTAGCACGGCGTAGCTTGTTTATGGACGCTCCCTAAGTCTACATCTACATCAATACTCTGCATTTTCACAAACAATGTGGATGGCACCAATCCTGATTCTGCGCATTCCAGTCCCGAATAGCACGTGGAAAGAAAGAATACATAAAAGCATCAGTACGGCATCTTATTTCTCTAATCTTATCCCTCCTGTCATTGCGACCTAAATGGGAGGCGGAAGAAGTATTTCATTGCATTAAAGAATTTCGCATATTCTCCAATAAATTCAAACGCAAACGACGTCGTCTGTCTGCCAGACAATTCCAGCACAATTTATGTATCAATTCTGCGATGCTTTCGTAAGTACTGTAACTAGCAGTATATAAAATGGTAGTTTGTAAACGGGTAAAGTTTTTGTTTTTATTCCTAAACTATGTAGCACAGAGATCTCCATTTGTTTTGTTAAATTTATTGTGTGTTTGTGAAATTCACCATCTGCGGGTGAAGGGGGGGAGAACTTTTAGATCACCTTTATGGCGTAGTATTGGTGGAGGTAGAGCTCTGCATTCGTCAGCTCGCCATTACGAAGACACGGCGAGGTCACTATCATATTCACGACGCTTTACCTTCCTGAGATATTCATTTCATGTCAGGTAGAGTGGTCTCAGAATTTAGGAGGTAATATTTCCGACCAATGCTTCGGGCTATGGCAGTAATTGCCAGTATCAACTTCTCTTTGTTCAATATTGGAAGGATGGAACCAATACGACAAATTGTAGGCTGAATACCTGAAGTGTATAGATAGTTAACTACGTAATTGTTGTATCTCCAGATTTAATGGCATTCTAGTTTTATCTGACGGTCCCAGGCTCACAGTAAATGTAATCTTTGGAACGGTTGGCACTGTTACACGGCCAACTAACTTTAGTTGGCCGTGGCACTGTTAGCTGACGTAAGGTTAACTGATTTGTATGACGGCGAGTAGTTATTGGGGAGCCACCAAGAATTGTGACGAGAGAAGGAATTTAACGCAGACTCGGGTAGGCTGCGCGGACACTATATAATGGAACGACTGTAACAGTGTCGAGAAATTTTTTGGCAGGGCGTACAGTGGAGATGTTACTGTGCAATGAAGAAGTAAAATAATGAGTCTATGGTAATAAACGGAAAATGTATATCTGCAGACCAGCACAGTAGAACTGTTGCAAAGATTGTATAATGTAAAACAAAATAAATAGTTGTTTCAAAACAATTTTAGTTTTTCTTTTGGTAGAACGGAGTGAAACAAAAATAAAAGTATCTTTTTCTGTGCGGTGCACTGAATATTTTCTCACATGTTTGATGGAGAAGTATAAACAAGAGGGAGACCCATGTTTCGTAGTTTTTTTTTTTTTTTTTTTTTGGCCGTTTGAAAACTTACAAGGGCTCATTGATCAACAAATGTAAATATACATATATTCGCACATTATAGATTGTTCTGTCAACTACTTTTTTGTTTTGGCTATTGTTTGGAAGTGATAAAAATATTTTTAAAATTATCCTCTTCAAACAGTCTTTAAAAAATTATTTATATCCCGGAGAATTACAAAAACTATCTAATTTATGCTTTTCTTTGCAGTATTTCAACTTTTTGTGGTTTTATATATCTCTGTATTAATTAAATTACTTAGCTTGTTAGGGTAAGTAGCTTACTGTCTGATATGAAATCCATTTCACTGTATTTTTTAAAAGGTTTTAATACCTTCTAACATAGGTTTCCTGCTATTGTGCTTATGAAGTTTGACGAGTTGATTGAAAAATAATAAAAAATGTTGGTTAGTTAAAGCATCAACGATTCAGCTAGATAGAAAACGTTATGATTACAAAGGTTCTAAAATATTAAAAAGCAAATGTTCCTTTACACTTCATGAACAAACTGCAAGTTTGTGTTTTCTTTCTTGTATATTGTTTTGGAGGTATCAAATGTTACATCAATAACCAATGAGAGGATAATTTGTAAGAGGTTCAGAAGATCCAAAACTCCACCAATATTCTACAAAGGAGTTCCGAGATATTCGTGATTTAGACCGTGGATTGCGATACCGTATTTTCTGTGTCGTGATAATAAACTACTCTGCAGAAAAGTATAATAACGTTATGTGTAGAGCGTTATGATACTCAGATTTTTGTGAAATTACGATTTTAGTTATTTTCCGATTGGATCTATGCTTGAGGTCGTGAAGTTTTCAGGTAACCCTTGCATGGGAAGTCATTCTAAAAATATACAGAAACACGTAATGTTTCACAGTAGCGTCGATCGTCATACTGATATGCAGAAGTTCTGAGAAGTCGCTAAGCCACTTTTCTTGCCCGTTATTGCTTTGTTCAACGGAAACCAGCTCTGCTGGTGGAGAAAAATCGTTGGAATTCCGTCGTGAGTAATACAGCGCCATTTTTGTCGCTGCGATATTACATTTTACATGAATTGCTTTATGCTTTTCTATGAAGCTGGAAATAACTTTACTGCACTATTTATTGTTTGCTGGATTACATGTTTAACAGTTTACACAAACGGTATGTTGTAATACATACTTTCTAACCGAAGAAGACATTCAGGACAACACAATTATATTTCAGTCTGGCTACCCAGATTTCGGTTGTCCATATTTAATATACCCGGAATTAACTCAGTCTGTTGTTGGTACGATTCTTTAATACTGGCTATAAGCGATTATTCTTCCATTCTTAATACTTGACTCTAATCACTGTAATATCGACGTGTCATAAAATTCTAGTCTCCCTACCTGTGCTATTTCACCATCATTTTGATATCTGATTAATCCTAGGAGTAATTAAAAATTAATGGAGACAATGATCACATTTTAAACTGCTTAGGTCTATTATCGTTTAGTGTAAAAATAATACCATTACCTTTCCAAGTATAAAATTAAGACATACCGATTTTCGACCTGTTAAGATCACCATCACGTAATGAAGATTGGAAAGATGCATCTCAAGACATGCCACAGAAAACAGCAATGCGATGTTTGTCACCAGTTTCATTTACAAATTTGCTTCAGTATACATGGGAAGCCTCCGTTCGCAATATGCAATATGGAGCAATTGTAAAAAATATAATTAATACTAACACTTCAAAAGCGATACAAGAACGAATTATTTCCCAGAGTTGAATACTGATATAATATTTTCATGTAATTGTCAAAGTGCGCACCGTGCTTCACACAATGTATCAGCGATGATATTCACGGTTACCATATTCTGGTGAAATAAACGGGCCAGCCTCCCAGGTTCCTCAAATACTATTCATGATTTAAAATGTTTCATACTCTAACTTCTGATATGCTTATGGCCTGAGTTATGCCATACACCTTTAATCTCCTATTGTCCATTATGATATTATCAAGCTTCTTGGTATTTTATTTGAGTTGCAAAAATTTTATGACGACGCCATATTCCGGTTAATACATTTCAATGAGACACATGCACACAGATTCAAAAAACTGTGGAAAGAAAATTATTTCGCAGATGAAGTTGCAACTTGAAATTTGTTTTTGCTATACTTGCACCAACTTCACAGAAAACCGTTATTTGAATAACCATCTCAATGCCAGCCGAGAACTTTTTACAATACTCTTGTATGCAACCATAGTAGTGTTAATACCTGCGTCACTTGCCAGTTTTTCCCCATGTATTTCATATGGACCTGCGTCACTTGCCAGTTTTTTCCCCCTCCCCCCCTCCCCGCCACGCACGTGCCGCCAGACCACCCACGTCGCGCAGGTGTTCGCCTGGCCACGTGCCCACCATAAATCATCAACACCTGTCATCAAGCTGTCAAGAAGGCCACGTGCCACGTTGTTACGGGTCAAAAATCGTACTCTAATGTGAATAATATGCTAATGAGGCTACGCGGCACTTCTTAACCTAAGTTACAGGTCATAAATCGTATTCTAAAGAGTATTGTGTGACCAAATCGTCTAAATGGCTTTATTATTTTATTTTTTAAACCTCAATTACGGTACAATATTCACTTTTTCTTTTTTATTTTATTACATTCTTGTGGTGTGACGTATCTTTTAATATCTAAATTTTCTGAGTATTAAAATGCAGTATATTTCATTTAAATCGGACTACTGGTTCGAAAGATACGAATTTTTAACTGGGACAGCGCAAGCGAATTAATCCCTAGCTGTCGCGGCGGGCTCACGCCCCTAATGGCCCGTCGCAGCGGACGCAGGTGTTCACCTGGCCACGTGCCGCCAGCGTAACCCGACCCGGCGCACGTGCCACTTCTTAACCTGAGTTACGGGTCATAAATGAGTGTCGTGTGACCAAATCGTCTAAATGGCTTTATTATTTATTTTTTTTAAACCTCAATTACGGTACAATATTCACTTTTTCTTTTTATTTTATTACATTCTTGTGGCGTGACGTATCGAAGGCGGGCCGGCGCCAACTTGTGATCAGTTTGTGGTCATTCCCGCCCCCCTCCCCCTCCCCGCCGCGCACGTGACGCGCAGGTGTTCGCCTCAGATCATAAATGGGAATAATATGCTAATGAGGCTACGCGGCGGGGTCGTCGCGGGGATTACGTAATATTTCCGGCAGTGCAAGACCCTACCCTGGGGGGGGGGGCACAAATCTGTACCTAGGTGAATGTGTATGAATGTTTTGCAAATAGTGTGTGTGTGAAGAGGAAATATACCGTTTATCTGTGTATCTAGTTGGTAAATATATACAGTGCACTGCTTAGGTTGCTGCAAAAACATGTATACCAGTATAGTTCAAATATTTCAATGCTGTACATATTAAAAAAAAAATTATGGGAAGTTAAAATTTATTCACAAATTCGCCTATTCCTCTTAGGCAGGTGGTCGTTGGGTTCAAAGTTCTAAACATATAAATTAAGATTTAATCTTTAAATAGTGTTACGACATATCAATTACAAGTAATTTTTCTACCAGTGCAGAGAACTTTATTCTATGAGAATCTGTCGAGCCGTTTTCGAGATACTAGTTTTTAACGTTATATGATGTTGAATATGCCGCCCGCCCGCCTGACTTGAATGAATTTCATATACCCCGCAGCCGGCAGGCCACCCCAACCCTACCTGGAGCCGCAATGTATTATACTGTTTGGGCCCGCACGAAAAAAAAAAAATCCCATCGACCGCCATTAATTTCTTTGTCCGCCATCTGTTTTTGAGAGGTGTCCTCCTAACAAAACGTTCTTAGGTGCCGCCACCCCTTCATGATATAATAATTGTAGATTGCACTTGAATTCAGAGTACAGATACATTATTTTTTATTCGTTGAATACGAAATAACGAAATCCTTGATAATTTTCCAACATGAATACGACAAAAACATTCTGAAAGCTGTGAACATTTCAACGATTGGGCAAATAAATCTGGTATTTCAGATAGTGTACTAAGTACCTAGGTTATATTCCCAAACATCGCCACAGTATGTGTGGAGTAAGAACAAACGACATTATTGATACTGGCTGGTACTGTGAGTAAGCATTCAGCCACGGCCTTTTGAAGGAATCATCCCGGTATTCTCCTGGAGTAATTTCGGAAACCATGGAAAACCGAAATCCGTATAGCCGGAAGAGGATACGAATCTTGCGTCCCTCCCGAATGAGAGGCCAGAGCGTTACCTCTCACCCACCACGCTCTGTCACAGAATTCTCACATTTACTCAATAAAGAGGGCGACGGCTGCAGAAAAACCTAATTAACCCACAGAAAGACTTGGGATATCAGCATCGAAGGGGTCAGAACCGGGAAAAAGCGTTAATAAGCTGACTCTGTCGAAATGAATTTAAATAAAGTCGGTCGTTTCACAACACCTTGTTTACAATTTAACAGTGATCAAATTCCTAACAGAAAATCAGTTATGAGGACGAAGTGATACAGAATGATGTTCGATGTGCAATGTCATGCTCTGCAGATTTTTTTTCGTTCTTCTGTCTACTGAAACAGAAAATGTATATGGATGTGTGTTATTTCGTTCTTATCACAGCGTGCCAGTAAAACTTAGTAAAATTTTCGTCATTGTTTACTGCATAATGTTAAGTATGCCAAAACGTTTCAGTCTTTCGGATTCCACGTTAAACCCAGGAACCTCGGTGCCCTGTAGTGTTACCAGATCATGTTAGATAAGCATTAAAAGAGCTGGTCGTCCCACATCTCATAAAAATTTCCGAAATGTTATGAAAACTATAAAAGATAGTAAACACAGATAAAAAAATCACAAAAATGATGTAATATTCACTCCACGAAAGAAGTCATCGATTGACATGGTTAGAAGGTGACTGAGGATGTATCAGTTTCATTAAGAATTCGCCATTCCTCAGTGGTGCGGTAAAGCGTGGACGATTCGTTGAATATGTCTCAAGGGAGTTCAGAGGACGACGAGGGGTTCGACTGATGCCGCGGGAACTGGAGTAGGGCATTCTGCCTTTTTAAGGTGCCTTATTATCAGAGAGTCAGTGCACGCGGTTTGTTGAATATGGCAGCAAAGAGTTGGAGGGTAGAAGAAGCTTCCTTTTAACAGTTAAATAGGAGCTATATAATGTTTTAGGTACATGTTAAAGACACTCAAAGTGGTTATTCTTTTGCTATTTCGCAATCATTTTTGGATAAATTCGAATCTACAAACACAAATAAATGGAAAACTAATCTTGCTGTCTCATTGTCGAGGTGAGTGGTGGCTTTTAGTTCAACTGCTGTTGTAAGGTGAAGAAAAAGAGGACGTTTCGAGGACCCTTGCAAAGAATTAGGTTTCGTGCAAGCATCTATGCGAGAAAATGGATATTGGGAGCCGTAAAGAGGGCATTAGCGAATATTATTATCTGAAATTTGTGGTTTTCGCCCGACAAACATGTTACCCAGGGAGCAAAAACTTTTCAACATCTTAATTTACCATCATTTCCTGCACTGTAGTGTGTCCTCTTGCAAGTTTCAGTGTAGTTTAACTCACTGTGTCTTTTTCAATGATGTCACCGACCGTGGTGAGTGAGTGGTAACGTTCTGCCCTTGCATTCCAGAGGACGCAGGTTCCAGTCCCCGTCCTGCATTAGCATAGGGTATTACGTTTTCTACCGGTAAATACTATATTACTAAGAGAATATGATTACACGATCAGATACAGGAGTTAAATGAATTCGGTTTTGGGGGGAGGGAATCCTGCACCGCCCCTCCATCACACATCACGTTATCGCCAGGGAGTGCAAAGGATGAACACTACGGATGTTATCGATAAAAGCGGTAGGCATTACATATACTAACACAAAAGCGAACATTAACTCTATGAGGTATAGCTAAAACTACTACTACAATCTTCCCATCATGATAGGGTAATCGAAGTATGGAAACAGCATAACTTACATTAAAAACAGGTTACTGTTATTTCGTTCTTATCACAGTGTGCCAGTAAAACTTAGTAAAATTTTCGTCATTGTTTACTGTATAATGTTAAGTATGCCAAAACGTTTCAGTCTTTCGGATTCCAAGTTAAACCCAGGAACCTCTGTGCCCTGTAGTGTTACCAGATCATGTTAGATAAGCATTAAAAGAGCTGTTCGTCCCACATCTCATAAAAATTTCCGAAATGTTATGAAAACTATAAGAGATAGTAAACACAGGTAAAAATATCACAAAAATTATGTAATATTCACTCCACGAAAGAAGTCATCGATTGACATGGTTAGAAGGTGACTGAGGATGTATCAGTTTCATTAAGAATTCGCCATTCCTCAGTGGTGCGGTAAAGCGTGTACGATTCGTTGAATATGTCTCAAGGGAGTTCAGAGGACGACGAGGGGTTCGACTGATGCCGCGGGAACTGGAGCAGGGCATTCCGCCTTTTGAGGTGCCTTTGACTTAACTGAATGTGGATACAATTTTTATACATATTTTTTTTTAACTATGTGAGGAACACTACGATGGACAGCGATTCCGATTTCCACGTTAAACTTCAGGTTCATTCATGACAAGGGGAGAGAAGCAAAATTTTGTGAAAAATACACAATTTCAGTGAGAAGCATGAAAATCCTATATATTTCATAAATTTCATGAAAAGCGGTAAAAAAAAATGATTAAAATACGTAAAATAATGCCAAAAGTACCTAATTTACTCCAAAAAAAGACGTAGTCGATTGACATGAGAATTACACCTGCGTGCATCACAGAGTACAGTGCCCTACTATGTGATCTGTTTTCATTACCACAACGGGCTACAGAAAAGTGTCATATGCTTACCAAAAAAGTCTGTTTTGGCTGTCATTACAGTTTCCAGAGAAACCTGCACCACCCCTCTATAACACAAATCACGTTATCGTCAGCGAGTGCAAAGGATGAACACTAAACAAAACGCCTTGTACATTATTCTCTTTTAAATCAAAATATTAAAACGCACACCAAATGTACAACGGAGATACTGACTGCACCATCACATACGTTTTCATCAATTACAGAAAAATGTTAGAATGAATCGTAATGGATCCCACATAGACATCACGCGAGTGGGCATTTTCGTACACAAAACACTCGCTAGCATACATTGTAAACATGTATTATATGTCACTTCCCCCACGTATTTCCTTAAAAAGGTGTGAAAAAATGAATAAAATACCTTAAGCCACCAATTGCATAAATATAGAAGTTGGAAAAAATTATTTCAATTCACTTCACGAAAAAGTCACAGTTTACATCTGCCTGCATTACACAGCAAAGTGGCATCTTTTTATGAAGTGTATTCATCACTGAAATGGACTAAAGAAAAAGCGTGATATCTGTGTAAATTGCGTGTTCGGCTGATAAAGCAGTCTCCAGGAAGAAGAAAAAGGATGGTAACTGGACAGATGTGTGCATCACTGATCTCAATGTTATCGATTGCCTAGCCATCAGTAGACACACGAGCCGTCATAACTTGCGCTTATATTAGGGTACGTTCAGGTCAGCTGCGCTGGATAAATTGTTGCATTGTGTTAACAAGCGAGCTTGGTGTTACAGTCAATTCTCACTATTTGACCAAAGTCGCAAGTGCTGTGGATATGATGTTTGTGATGTTCTGATGACATCGTTGAGACATGGAATTCCTAAGGTTCTTCACCTTTCCGAAGTGGCTTGGGCCCTTAAAAAACACGATCCCTTGGACCAAGCGTTTTAAAATCGCATTTATTCATTCATACTGAAAATACGCTTATAATAAAAAGTGCTGTACCAATTCTATCATGTTAGGAAATCTATGTGATGCATATTTTCCACACATACCACCTTTCCATCATGATAGTGTGCGCATTGAGATCAGTGATGCACACATCTGTCCAGTTACCATCATTTTTCTTCTTCCTGGAGACTGCTTTATCAGCCGAACACGCAATTTACACAGATATCACGCTTTTTCTTTAGTCCATTTCAGTGATGAATACACTTCATAAAAAGATGCCACTTTGCTGTGTAATGCAGGCAGATGTAAACTGTGACTTTTTCGTGAAGTGAATTGAAATAATTTTTCCAACCTCTTCTATATTTATGCAATTGGTGGCTTAAGGTATTTTATTCATTTTTTCACACCTTTTTAAGGAAATACGTGGGGGAAGTGACATATAATACATGTTTACAATGTATGCTAGCGAGTGTTTTGTGTACGAAAATGCCCACTCGCGTGATGTCTATGTGGGATCCATTACGATTCATTCTAACATTTTTCTGTAATTGATGAAAACGTATGTGATGGTGCAGTCAGTATCTCCGTTGTACATTTGGTGTGCGTTTTAATATTTGATTTAAAAGAGAATAATGTACAAGGCGTTTTGTTTAGTGTTCATCCTTTGCACTCGCTGACGATAACGTGATTTGTGTTATAGAGGGGTGGTGCAGGTTTCTCTGGAAACTGTAATGACAGCCAAAACATACTTTTTTTGTAAGCATATGACACTTTTCTGTAGCCCGTTGTGGTAATGAAAACAGATCACATAGTTGGGCACTGTACTCTTGTGATGCACGCAGGTGTAATTCTCATGTCAATCGACTACGTCTTTTTTTGGAGTAAATTAGGTTAATTTTGGCATTATTTTACGTATTTTAATCATTTTTTTACCGCTTTTCATGAAATTTATGAAATATATAGGATTTTCATGCTTCTCTCACTGAAATTGTGTTATTTTTCACAAAATTTTGATTCTCTCCCCTTGTCATGAATGGACCTGAAGTTTAACGTGGAAATCGGAATCGCTGTCCATCGTAGTGTTCCTCACATAGTTAAAAAAAAATATGTATAAAAATTGTATCCACATTCAGTTAATCGTCAAAGGCACCTCAAAAGGCGGAATGCCCTGCTCCAGTTCCCGCGGCATCAGTCGAACCCCTCGTCGTCCTCTGAACTCCCTTGAGACATATTCAACGAATCGTACACACTTTACCGCACCACTGAGGAATGGCGAATTCTTAATGAAACTGATACATCCTCAGTCACCTTCTAACCATGTCAATCGATGACTTCTTTCGTGGAGTGAATATTACATCATTTTTGTGATATTTTTACCTGTGTTTACTATCTCTTATAGTTTTCATAACATTTCGGAAATTTTTATGAGATGTGGGACGACCAGCTCTTTTAATGCTTATCTAACATACACTACAGGGCACAGAGGTTCCTGGGTTTAACTTGGAATCCGAAAGACTGAAACGTTTTGGCATACTTAACATTATACAGTAAACAATGACGAAAATTTTACTAAGTTTTAACTGGCACACTGTGATAAGAACGAAATAACAGTAACCTGTTTTTAATGTAAGTTATGCTGTTTCCATACTTCGATCACCCTATCATGATGGGAAGATTGTATGTATGGTGAATACTCAGCACATAGTTTTCCAAATCTCTTGTGACAGCCAGAGTTTACTATAAGATACAATGGGTCGTTCGCATACTGATAGTAGTAGTTTTAGCTATACCTCATAGAGTTAATGTTCGCTTTTGTGTTAGTATATGTAATGCCTACCGCTTTTATCGATAACATCCGTAGTGTTCAATCCTTTGCACTCCCTGGCGATAACGTGATGTGTGATGGAGGGGCGGTGCAGGATTCCCTCCCCCCCCAAAAACCGAATTCAGTTAACTCCTGTATCTGATCGTGTAATCATATTCTCTTGTAATATAGTATTTACCGGTAGAAAACGTAATACCTATGCTAATGCAGGACGGGACTGGAACCTGCGTCCTCTGGAATGCAGGCAGAACGTTACCATCACTCACCACGGTCGGTGACATCATTGAAAAAGACACAGTGAGTTAAACTACACTGAACTTGCACGAGGACACACTACAGTGCAAGAAATGATGGTGAAATTAAGATGTTGAAAAGTTTTTGCTCCTGGTAACATGTTTGTCGGGCGAAAACCACAAAATTTCAGATGAATAATATCGCTAATGCACCTCTTTAACGGCTCCCAATATCCATTTTCCTCGCATAGATGCTTGCACGAAACCTAATTCTTTGCAAGGGGTCCTCGAAACGTCCTCTTTTCTTCACCTTACAACAGCAGTTGAACTTAATCCACCACTCACCTCGACAATGAGACAGCAAGATTAGGTTTTCCATTTATTTGTTGTTTGTAGATTCGAATTTATCCAAAAAATGATTGCGAAATAGCAAAAGAATAACCACTTTGAGTGTCTTTAACATGTACCTAAAAACATTATATAGCTCCTATTTAACTGTTAAAAGGAAGCTTCTTCTACCCTCCAACTCTTTGCTGCCATATTCAACAAAACCGCGTGCACTGGACTTCTCTGATAATAAGGCACCTTAAAAAGCAGAATGCCCTACTCCAGTTCCCGCGGAATCAGTCGAACCCCTCGTCGGTCCTCTGAACTCCCTTGAGACATATTCAACGAATCGTCCACGCTTTACCGCACCACTGAGGAATGGCGAATTCTTAATGAAACTGATACATCCTCAGTCACCTTCTAACCATGTCAATCGATGACTTTCTTTCGTGGAGTGAATATTACATCAGTTTTTGTGATATTTTTACCTGTGTTTACTATCTCTTATAGTTTTCATAGACATTTCGGAAATTTTTATGAGATGTGGGACGACCAGCTCTTTTAATGCTTATCTAACATAGACTACAGGGCACAGAGGTTCCTGGGTTTAACTTGGAATCCGAAAGACCTGAAACGTTTTGGCATACTTAACATTATACAGTAAAACAATGACGAAAATTTTACTAAGTTTTACTGGCACACTGTGATAAGAACGAAATAACAGTAACCTGTTTTTAATGTAAGTTATGCTGTTTCCATACTTCGATTACCCTATCATGATGGGAAGATTGTATGTGTGGTGAATACTCAGCACATAGTTTTCCAAACCTCTTGTGACAGCCAGAGTTTACTATAAGATACAATGGGTCGTTCGCATACTGATAGTAGTAGTTTTAGCTATACCCCATAGAGTTAATGTTCGCTTTTGTGTTAGTATATGTAATGCCTGCCGCTTTTATCGATAACATCCGTAGTGTTCATCCTTTGCACTCCCTGGCGATAACGTGATGTGTGATGGAGGGGCGGTGCAGGATTCCCTCCCCCCCCCCAAAACCGAATTCATTTAACTCCTGTATCTGATCGTGTAATCATATTCTCTTAGTAATATAGTATTTACCGGTAGAAAACGTAATACCCTATGCTAATGCAGGGATGGGGACTGGAACCTGCGTCCTCTGGAATGCAAGGGCAGAACGTTACCACTCACTCACCACGGTCGGTGACATCATTGAAAAAGACACAGTGAGTTAAACTACACTGAAACTTGCAAGAGGACACACTACAGTGCAGGAAATGATGGTAAATTAAGATGTTGAAAAGTTTTTGCTCCCTGGGTAACATGTTTGTCGGGCGAAAACCACAAATTTCAGATAATAATATTCGCTAATGCCCTCTTTACGGCTCCCAATATCCATTTTCTCGCATAGATGCTTGCACGAAACCTGATTCTTTGCAAGGGTCCTCGAAACGTCCTCTTTTTCTTCACCTTACAACAGCAGTTGAACTAAAAGCCACCACTCACCTCGACAATGAGACAGCAAGATTAGTTTTCCATTTATTTGTGTTTGTAGATTCGAATTTATCCAAAAAAATGATTGCGAAATAGCAAAAGAATAACCACTTTGAGTGTCTTTAACATGTACCTAAAACATTATATAGCTCCTATTTAACTGTTAAAAGGAAGCTTCTTCTACCCTCCAACTCTTTGCTGCCATATTCAACAAACCGCGTGCACTGACTCTCTGATAATAAGGCACCTTAAAAAGGCAGAATGCCCTACTCCAGTTCCCGCGGCATCAGTCGAACCCCTCGTCGTCCTCTGAACTCCCTTGAGACATATTCAACGAATCGTCCACGCTTTACCGCACCACTGAGGAATGGCGAATTCTTAATGAAACTGATACATCCTCAGTCACCTTCTAACCATGTCAATCGATGACTTCTTTCGTGGAGTGAATATTACATCATTTTTGTGATTTTTTTATCTGTGTTTACTATCTTTTATAGTTTTCATAACATTTCGGAAATTTTTATGAGATGTGGGACGACCAGCTCTTTAATGCTTATCTAACATGATCTGGTAACACTACAGGGCACCGAGGTTCCTGGTTTAACGTGAAATCCGAAAGACTGAAACGTTTTGGCATACTTAACATTATGCAGTAAACAATGACGAAAATTTTACTAAGTTTTACTGGCACGCTGTGATAAGAACGAAATAACACACATCCATATACATTTTCTGTTTCAGTAGACAGAAGAACGAAAAAAAAATCTGCAGAGCATGACATTGCACATCGAACATCATTCTGTATCACTTCGTCCTCATAACTGTTTTTCTGTTAGGAATTTGATCACTGTTAAATTGTAAACAAGGTGTTGTGAAACGAACCGACTTTATTTAAATTCATTTCGACAGAGTCAGCTTATTAACGCTTTTTCCCCGTTCTGACCCCTTCGATGCTGATATCCCAAGTCTTTCTGTAGGTTAATTAGGTTTTTCTGCAGCCGTCGCCCTCTTTATTGAGTAAATGTGAGAATTCTGTGACAGAGCGTGGTGGGTGAGAGGTAACGCTCTGGCCTCTCATTCGGGAGGACGCAAGATTCGTATCCTCTTCCGGCTATACGGATTTCGGTTTTCCATGGTTTCCGAAATTACTCCAGGAGAATACCGGGATGATTCCTTCAAAAGGCCGTGGCTGAATGCTTACTCACAGTACCAGCCAGTATCAATAATGTCGTTTGTTCTTACTCCACACATACTGTGGCGATGTTTGGGAATATAACCTAGGTACTTAGTACACTATCTGAAATACCAGATTTATTTGCCCAATCGTTGAAATGTTCACAGATTTCAGAATGTTTTTGTCGTATTCATGTTGGAAATTATCAAGGATTTCGTTATTTCGTATTCAACGAATAAAAAATAATGTATCTGTACTCTGAATTCAAGTGCAATCTACAATTATTATATCATGAAGGGGTGGCGGCACCTAAGAACGTTTTGTTAGGAGGACACCTCTCAAAACAGATGGGCGGACAAAGATATTATTGGCGGTCGATGGGATTTTTTTTTTTTTTTTCGTGCGGGCCCAAACAGTATAATACATTGCGGCTCCAGGTAGGGTTGGGGTGGCCTGCCGGCTGCGGGGTATATGAAATTCATTCAAGTCAGCGGGCGGGCGGCTTATTCAACATCATATAACGTTAAAACTAGTATCTCGAAAACGGCTCGACAGATTCTCATAGAATAAATTTCTCTGCACTTGGTAAAAAAATTACTTGTAAATTGATATGTCGTAACACTATTTAAAGATTAAATCTTAATTTATATGTTTAGAACTTTGAACCCACGACCACCTGCCTAAGAGGAATAGGCGAATTTGTGAATAAATTTTAACTTTCCATAATTTTTTTTTTTTAATATGTACAGCATTGAAATATTTGAACTATACTGGTATACATGTTTTTGCAGCAACCTAAGCAGTGCACTGTATATATTTACCAACTAGATACACAGATAAACGGTATATTTCCTCTTCACACACACACTATTTGCAAAACATTCATACACATTCACCTAGGTACAGATTTGTGCCCCCCCCCCCCCAGGGTAGGGTCTTGCACTGCCGGAAATATTACGTAATCCCCGCGACGACCCCGCCGCGTAGCCTCATTAGCATATTATTCCCATTTATGATCTGAGGCGAACACCTGCGCGTCACGTGCGCGGCGGGGAGGGGGAGGGGGGCGGGAATGACCACAAACTGACCACAAGTTGGCGCCGGCCCGCCTTCGATACGTCACGCCACAAGAATGTAATAAAATAAAAAGAAAAAAGTGAATATTGTACCGTAATTGAGGTTTAAAAAAAAATAAATAATAAAGCCATTTAGACGATTTGGTCACACGACACTCATTTATGACCCGTAACTCAGGTTAAGAAGTGGCACGTGCGCCGGGTCGGGTTACGCTGGCGGCACGTGGCCAGGTGAACACCTGAGTCCGCTGCGACTGGCCATTAGGGGCGTGAGCCCGCTGCGACAGCTAGGGATTAATTCGCTTGCGCTGTCCCAGTTAAAAATACGTATCTTTCGAACCAGTAGTCCGATTTAAATGAAATAAACTGCATTTTAATACTCAGAAAATTTAGATATTAAAAGATACGTCACACCACAAGAATGTAATAAAATAAAAAAGAAAAAGTGAATATTGTACCGTAATTGAGGTTTAAAAAATAAATAATAAAGCCATTTAGACGATTTGGTAACACGACACTCATTAGAATACGATTTATGACCTGTAACTTAGGTTAAGAAGTGCCACGTAGCCTCATTAGCATATTATTCACATTAGAGTACGATTTATGACCCGTAACAACGTGGCACGTGGCCTTCTTGACAGCTTGATGACAGGTGCTGATGATTTATGGTGGGCACGTGGCCAGGCGAACACCTGCGCGACGTGGGTGGTCTGGCGGCACGTGCGTGGCGGGGAGGGGGGAGGGGGAAAAACTGGCAAGTGACGCAGGTCCATATGAAATACATGGGGAAAAACTGGCAAGTGACGCAGGTATTAACACTACTAACCATTGTTGGGTACATAAATGTGCATCAAATGCAATAAATAATATACTGGACCCATAACAACTGTGATAAATGATTTCTGTTCACTGATGAAATTGTTTCTGTACAAAACAATAATAGATATGCTATTAAACCAGACAAATAAAAAGTTTTTTGTGAAAATAAGCTATTATTAAAGAAGTGGGTGCCACTAAAACAAGATTTTGATTCAAACATGTTTTGCTCAGAGTGCAGAACAGTATGTGTTGAAACTTTGATTCACTTTCCTCTCCACCAACATAACACACACTGGAAATCTCAAGGGATTTAAGTCAAAACAAGTCAAGAAAAGTGTTATGCATGACCATTAAGAGAATAGATTAAACTGAAATAGCTGTCTCTATGTAAGCTATGGATTCTGCTTATTTAAAGGATGGATTTAAATTTGTAATCAAAATATTTTCAAGATATTAGGTAATTGAGCATATGTAGCACATGTGAATGTTTTAATGATATTGGATATTTGTTTATTCGAAGATCAAAACTGTATGCAATGAAATATTGTTTTAGTACAGAATCTGATATGTTATCAAATAAACTACAAGTTTGATTCCTAAGACTTCCGCGGCCGCCTTTGTTTATGATTAATAGACTTTCGGGTTATGCCACGCTGTTTATTTCACTACCCAAGCTTTCGGCTGGTATCCTACAGCCTTCTTCAGAGATACTGTTTATATTGACATAGCAACGAGCACCAAGCATCGCAGAGTAAAAGGCCGACATCTTCATTGATGTTGTTCGTATTCTTTAAACTTTCTGCTTTCTCTTTCACACGTCCAGGCCACCACTGGTTTTCTCTCCACAGTAGTCTCGTGTCTTGAAATTTTATTTCATGCCCGGTATTAATGGCATGGCGAACTACCATACATAAATGGTATCACTGACTGGACTGGGAAACTGTTAAAGCGGGTGGGGTGCGAATAGTATATAAGGCTAACTGCAAACTTGACCAGTCATTAACCGGAGTAAAAGACAAAATACACCCACACCAGCTTATGGGTGTTTATGAAATCCCCTGCAGCTGTGTTAGTGTTTACATCGGCGAGACAGGCCGCACTGTGGCGGAGAGACTTAAGGAACATATCCGCCACTCTAAAGATCACAACAGCGACAAATCCGCCGTAGTTCGCCGCGACCGTCCATTACAGACTGATTTTTTTTTTTTTTTTTCAAAAAAGGTTTAACAGTTGTATTTTGTCAGCAGGTAGACTAATGCTCCTGTGGACACCAATTACTTGGGTTCAGACGTGTGGCCTGTACAGACTCCAAAGATATCAGTTAAGAATAAAAACTAGGGTAAGAACCAGCCCAGCTATAGCCGTTGTTATTTTCCTGAATACCACTCATTGATACTCATTTCATTTTCAAAAATCTTATGTCACTATCTGTATGTGTTATATGCTGACGCAAATTCACAAATTGTACATGTATCGTTTTCTTATTTGTTTTAATTTTTTTAAATACTTACTACTTTCAAAAGTGTTTATTTTAGTTAGGTACAACGTTATTAAGCGTTATTGTTCAAGCTACGTGCTACGTAAACGGCTGGTCTTCGGCAGTAATCCGATTTTGTTCTTCATTAGCAGAGAACGCTTCTCTGCGGACCGAGCGTGGTGGGTGAGCGGTTAACGTTGTGGCTTCGCATTTGAGAGAACGCGGGTTCGAATCCCCGTCCGGGCATCCAGATTTGGATTTTCCATGGTATCCCCAAATCACTCCAGGCGAATGCCGGGATGCTTCCTTCAAAAAGGCCATGGCCGAATTCCTTCCCGTTCCTTGTCCCCAATCCCATCCCGCCTTTAATGACCTTAGCCGTCACTCTCTACTTGTTAGTGGTTTTGGTCTACTTTGGGACTCATTTACACATAGTGTTACAACGTTTCTTTCCTATCTCTCGGTATTTGAACAAAAAAGTAGGCAATTTGAGTCTGCAATATTCATTTATATGTAAAATTGAAGCTCGTAGTCTAATTCACAATGTTTAATATTCAAATGCTACTGAAACCATGGTCACCGGGGTTTACCAGTTCAGAGTAACACGCTGCACACACTTAATAGCCGTTGACATGACGCCGTCGGATATGGGCTCAGTTTGTTCTAATGGAAATAATGCTGTCAATTCTTTCCTACAATACTATTTTTTGTATAATATTTGATGATACAGTATACATACTGTTTACCGAGAATATAGACGTTCATCGTATTCATGTTAAAATCCTTGAACAAAGCAGTTCGACTAAGTGTTCACATGTTTCATCACGCTAGACTAGGGAACTTCAATATCTGAAGTTTAATTTCCGGAGCCCCTCGCATAGCATGATGTAAGCGCCTATTCCAACACCTTAAGATTTTTAAACTATTTTTGAAGCTTCTGAGAATAAAATTAAATAACTATGCATTCGAAAGTCATTTTCTGCATCCTGAATATTTCTAATATATCTTATATAATAGTTGCCTGCAAGTTGCAAGTGCAAACACATATAATCAGCATCAGGGTCATAAAAGAACAACACTTGAAGAATGGAGATCGATAGGAAAGTTGACAGAAGGTGCCTGGCCCAAGTGGAAGCAATTACAGAATCAGATGGGGTCCCATGGGTACCAATCCAGATCCCATGATCCACAAGTCGAGATCCCCTGGTAGATACTGTAGAAACAGAAGTAACGTCACACTAATAAATCCTATTATATATAAATAAAAATATATAGTAGCGCGCTTCGGATTTTCCTTTGCAATATCTGCCGGCTTTACATGAAGTACTCAGCAAATCACGGATTTCACTATCTGCTTGCGATATAATTCTCTCATTTGTTGCAACCATGAGATAACTAAAAAAAAAAAAGAGCTATTTTGAGTATGATCTTAGGATGGACCTTTTTCGTATACATGAAGTACTCAGCAAATCACGGATTTCACTATCTGCTTGCGACATAATTCTCTCATTTGTTGCAACCATGAGATAACTAAAAAAAAAAGAGCTATTTTGAGTATGATCTTAGGATGGACCTTTTTCGTATATACTACAATTGATACTATACACTTTCCCTCCTTTTATATTTTATTCTAACAATAAACTTTCCCTCCTTTTATTAAAACATGCAGTTATTACACATGAAACATTGGAATTGGTCCTCATGTAAAACTGACGTTTTTGAGTTATGTCACTTGCAGCAAATCAGCAGTATGTAGCTAAAGACATCGTATCTACCGAAGACCCGACACCATTTGTCAATTTGTCTAGCGTAGCACCTCAGCGCATAAAAAATTTACTTGTTGCAAAAGGCACGAAGGTGCTTTCAGTTTATGATTAAAGCTCAATTTTTTTTGTGAGGAACATAAATTCGATACCCCTGTCGATTTAAGGAACACAAAAATTTAGGTACAAAACCTATATTCGACACAATAACATCCATAATATAAATATTCTTCTCATATGAACTACTAATGCATACGCTTATTTATTTCATACTGACCACATTTACATATTCACTTCAGTAGAAAGCAAGTAAAACTTACATTAACTGATAGTTAAAGTACTTCCCAACATTACGATTTGGCTAGCAAGATACGCAATTGCCACCATTGGTAAACACACGCTCTACAATAACTATTAACCATCGACAGACGAGAACATTACCTACCATGTGGACCCGTACAGATTGACGAGTAAACCAGACATTGTTGCTGATTTTATGCACAGTTTTCTGCCTGCCTGAGCCTAACTTGCTTCTTCAGCCCGTAAGCTGGAGAATTCATTGTTGAAGTATTTGCCTAGTTGGCATTGCCTTCATTTTTACTGGTTGTATTTTTGTTTTTAACTTTTTTATTTTTCTTTTCTTTTTAGGCTTTTTTTGTTTAACCTTTAGCTGGTTCTTCTTGGTTGGTCGTATTCTTGCTTATTGATGATATTTACGGCGTGTCTTCATGAAGCGTTCTGGAGCTAGGTGTATCGGCCGAGCTCGTAATTATACTTGATACGAGTTGCGTCAGCAGCTCGATGATGTTATTCAGTTTCGGCCCCCACTGCAGGTCTGCTGCGATGTACTCGCAGCATCTATGCCGGCTGGATGTTCGGCCACGTGGGGTTGCGGTCTTCGCCTTCGTAGCTGGATGAGGCGGCATGCGGTGTCTTGACCGGTCTTCATCGCTGGGCGATGGAGCGTGCTTGGTTGTCTGACAACAAACTGCTCTGGAAGCTTGCCATGTTGAACCCTTTTCTACGGCTGAGTCTCCCTGCGGGTTGGGCGCCGACTCAGCACGAGAAGTTACTTGTCTCTTCTGCAATCGTCGTTTCCTGCTGGGACATCCGCGGTAGCAGGCTGCGTGATGTCCACCACAGTTGCAGCAGATCGGATCCTTCTTTGCTCTGGGACAGTCTGCCGGTAGATGTTGTTCCCCGCAGCGAACGCACCTTTGCCTCATAGTACAATGCTTCGCGTAATGATTGAAGCGCTGGCACTTGAAGCACTGCACGATTTCTTGCGTCTTCGGCTTCGTGGCAGTAGAAGTAGACTTATCGGCAGATGCGGGACAGTTGTCATCTGTTGTAGAAGTTGTCTTGACGTTCGTTACGTTGTGGATAGTAATCCTTCGCGGGTATGTTCTCCTCATGCAACATGTTAGTGACTGTCCTCCAGACAGTCAGGTTACAGGGCATGATGATCAGTCCGTCTAGTTGCGGCCATGCGAGCAGCGGTAGATCGGTGCAGCGCTGCAGCCGGCCGAGTAGTCGGATACCATCACTGGTGACAGCATAGATGGGATAAGTTGGACCCTCTTCCATGAGAGGTTCGTTGTCATCCATCTTGTCGGGAGATGCAGGAGATTCCGGCACTGCATCCGCAGCTGGCGTGAACTGCGGTGTCGTCGGCCAGAACCATGGCGGACGCCGCTTTGCCTCCTCCACCATCTCGTCCAGACGAGAATCGGCCTCGGCAGGCAGCCAACCACCGGCTCTTCTCCTGGCGACAGCTGTATACCGGCCACTCATCTTCTGAGTTGCGTGCTACTTGAAGTACGCGACACACAAGTCGAACGTGGAGCGAACAAGCTCTCGCTGACGGATTTCAGGAAGTTCCTCGAGGACAACAACAAGGAAGGAGATGTATTGAGGAAGTTTCCGCAGGCAGCAGACAATAAGCAAGGAAATGCTACGAGGAAATACTCGAGACGGAACAACAAGGAAGTGCTCTCCACGGCAGACAGGGAAGAACCAGAGCACTGTGTACAGTTTTCTGGATCATCGTATGTCCTTAAATCTGAACTTGATACAACTTCATTTCGCCTATAGGTGCACTGGTACGCACTTATTAAAACTAATTTTTTCACAAATAGAATAGCACAAAATACATCAGCGTGAAGCTTAGACTTTTCGCTGACAAATGACGAAACACACACTACTCCCCGAGTAATCGAAGCCGTTGACAGAACATTAAACGCTAGAAATGGAATTCTTAAAAAAAATCCAGTAATATTTCTTGATCCCATCAGTTTTGTGTTAAAATTTTAGGCATATTTTGTGTTTCACGTCATACAAAATGGTACGAATTAACTAATGCATTTGTTGAATACTTTTTTTTTTTTTTTTTTTTTTTTTGCTGTCGTCAGTCTATAGACTGGTTTGATGCAATCCTCCATCCCTTCCTATCCTGTGCTAACCTCTTCATTTCTACATACCCCTTACAACCCACGACCTCAATTATCTGCTTCATATATTCTAATCTCTATCTTTCTCTACAGTTCTTACCTTCGACTGTTCCCTCCACTAGCAAATTAACCAATCCAGCATGTCTCAAAATATGACCTACCAGCCATTCTCTTCTTCCTGTAAGCTTCTTCCATAAACTTTTCTCACCCATCACTTCCAAAACTCGTTCATTTCTTACTTTGTCTGTCCATCTAATTTTCAGCATTCTTCTGTTGCACCACATTTCAAATGCTTCAAGTTTCTTTCTTTCCGGTATTCCTAAAGTCCGTGTTTCGCTACCGTAAAGTGCTGTGCTTCACACAGAGTTTTAAAAAGTTATTTCTAATTCCTAGATCAATATTTGAAACTAAAAGGTTACTCTTTTTCATGAAGGCTCTTTTTGCTAGTGCTATTCTGTTTTTAACATCATTCCTGCTTCGGCCAACGGTTGTAATTTTGCTTCCTAAGTAACAGAACTCACTCACTTCTCCAATAACATCCGATCCTATTTTTATATTTAATCTGCTGCTATTGGTATCATTTCTACTACATTTCATCACTTTTGTCTTAGTTTGATTTATATTCAGTCCAAAATCTTCCCGCAGTATTTTGTTCATGCCATTCAATAACTTCTCAATATCCTCAGCCCTCTCTGCTAACAAGACAATGTCATCAGCAAATCGTAGCATACTGATTTTTTCTCCCTGAAAACTTATGCCACATGGAAATTTTTGTTTGACTTTCTTCATTGCTTCTTCTACATACAAGTTGAATATTAACGGGGATAGACTACAACCTTGTCTCACACCCTTTTCAACTGATGCATGTCTCTCGTGATTCTCTACTTTTATTACAGCCACTTGATTCTTATATAGTTTATAGAGTATTCTTCTATCTCTTCTATTTCTTTAAAATTTTGAACATCTGGTCCCACCTAACATTTTCAATAGCTTTTTCTAAATCAACAAATGCCATAAAAGTATCTTTGTTTTTCTTCATCCGCCCTTCGAGTATTAATCTTAAAGACAGAATTGCTTCCCTTGAACCACGATTTTTCCTAAACCCAAACTGATCCTAGAGAATTAAGAAGTTCTGCAGGGATCTCATCAATTCCAACTGCCTTATTTGCTTTCAAGTCATTCAGAGCTTTATTAAATTCTGTCCTCCTAAGTCATCAATGTCGACATCGCATTCCTTTTCCAATAGACTATTGTTCAAGTCGTCCCCAACATACAGTTTCCCAATGTATTCCTTCCATCGGTTAGCTCTATCTTCAGAGCTTAAAAGAGGTTTCCCATTATCAGTTTTAATGTTCATACCTCTTTTCCTCTTTTCTCCAAAATTCTGTTTGAACTTTCTATATGCAACATCTACTTTTCCTACGACCATTTCCTTTTCTACTTCTTCACACTTTTCTTGTAGCCATTTTTCTATTGCTATTTTGCATTTCCTATTTATTTGATTTCTAAATTGCCTGTACTGCTTTCTTCCTGTTTCATCCTGAGTTGTACCTTCTCCTCTGATCCATCAGCTCCAAAATTTCTTCTGTGATCCAAGGTTTTCGGGCAGCTTGTTCCCTAAAGCCTAATGTTTCCTTGCCAGCTTTCATTATTTTGGTCTTTAATGCATTCCATTCGTCCACGGTTGAGCTCCTTTCAAAGTTACTTCTTAGACCTAAGTCTACCATTTCTGCAAATTTTTCTCTTGTGCTAGATTGTTTCAGTTTATTCACTTCCAGTCTGAGTGCTTATGCTGCTCCTTATTCGCTTGAATTTCAGCCTGCACTTCATTACTATCAAATTATGGTCAGAGTCTATGTCTGCGCCTGGGTACGCTTTACAGTCTAGAACTTGATTCCTGAATCTCTGTTTGACCATGATATAATCTAGCTGATATCTGCCTGTATCCCCAGGACGTTTCCAGGTGTATATTCTTCTTGCATGGTTCTTAAACAGTGTGTTCGCCACTACTAGCTTATATCTTTCACAAAATTCTAGCAACCTGCTCCCTCGCTCATTTCTTTCTCCTAGACCAAAACTTCCTACAGTATTGCCCTCTTTTCCTTCTCCCACTATTGCATTCCAATCACCCATGGACTATTAGATTTTCCTCCCCTTTCACATATTGGATTGATTCTTCAATTTCAGCGTATATTTTTTCTATTTCTTCGTCATCTTCCTGTGACGTTGGCATATACACTTGTACTAATGTGGTTGGGACGGGCTTAGTTTCTAACCTCATCAAAATAATCCTGTCACTAAACTGTTCATAATAACTCACCCGTTTCCCTACTTTCTTGTTCATTACAAATCCTACACCAGTGACTCCATTGACAGCTTGTGTGCTAATTATCCTGTGTTCCCCAGACCAGAAATCTTGTGCGTCCTTCGATTTAATCTCACTAATTCCAACAACATTTAACTTAAGTTGTTCCATCTCCCTTTTTAAGTTTTCTAACCTACCTGCCCTATTCAGACTTCTAACATTCCACGCTCCGACTCGTAGAATGTTTCTATCCATTCTGATGACTCCTCCCTGAGCAGTCCCCACCCGGAGATCCGATTGGGGGACTATTTTACCTCCGGAATATTTTACCCAGGAAGAAGCCATCATGATATATGTAATTTGAGAGGATTACATGCCCTCGGGATACCCTTTGGGTCTTTAATGCAGTGGTTTCCCGTTGCCTTCTGCATCCCCATGCCGTTGATCATTTCTGATTCATCCGCCGTTAGGGGCCGTTTCCAACTCCAAGGGCAAGAGGGTGCCCTGAACCGCTCCCCGCTCTTCCGCCCTCCTTTTGGAGGCCGTTGGCAAGCAGTGGGTGACTCCTTATACCGGGAATCTTTCAGTCGCCAGAGCTTCGTCCGTGCAAACAGGGTGCACCACGTGAAGGAGAGGTTGACATTTGGTTGGAAAAGACGTATAGTCTCTCCCAAACCCTTACTGTTGAATACTATGATTTCGGAATTCTCACTGTGTCGCTAATGTCTTATTTTGGCATCGTCGTTGACAATAATACAGCGTTCTCCGGGAATGAAATGATCACTCGATTATATCCTTAAATGTATTCATGATGATATATTCGTAAATGGATTCTTTTGGGACATGAATAAATTACGTCAGGTGGTTCTTTTTCGGATTTCCGGAATCCCCGCCCCTCTGGTGAGACTTCGCGAGATCTGGCCCGACCCCCCCCCCCCTCTGGTGAGATCTGGTCCGTGAGACCCCCCCTCCCCCTAGAAATCGCCCTCACCACTTTTAGACCTTTCTTGTTTTTAGATCTCACCCTCCCAAAAGCCGGTTACACCCACATTTTTCCACGAAAATCACCTTTCGTAAACCTATTTTTTTTTCTTTAGCTCTACAGTTCAACAATTTTCACCCCCCCCCCCCCCCATATTTAACCTCACGTAATTTATGAATGCCCCCTTTGTCGACATCGATGCGGCTTAAAGGTGGTCAATTTTTCCTCTTCTTGTGGCTGTGTTCTTGTATGCCTGTGATGAGTGCGGTTTAGATTAGCGTGTGGCTTTCTATTGCATATATGAAAATAAATGAAGAAAGAGGAAGATACGAGTCCACAGGAAACTTGGAGAACTATCAAGGTTTTCGTCTTCATCGGACAGACGAATTAAAATCAAGATTGTTTCATACCCTCACTCCACACTCTGCGGAGAGGTTGCAACGGTAACGCTATGATTGCATCCTCAAGGACTCACCGATTTTTTTTTTTTTAACTGCTTTACGTCACTGAACAGCGAGGTCTCTAGAGACGGGAAAGGATGGGGGCAAGGAATGGGAAGGAATTCGGCCATGGCCTTTTTAAGGAAGCATCCCGGCATTTGCCTGGAGTGATTTGGGAAACCATGGAAAACCCAAATCTGGATGCCCGGACGGGGATTTGAACCGCCGTCCTCCCGAATGCGAGGCTAGAACGCTATCCGTTACACCACCACGCTCGGTCCGATGATTTGGAAAGAATCAAAATCCTTCCTGTGGTTCCTTAGCACAAACAAGTCTCAACTTGTACAACTCAGATGTCAGCTTACAGTCTCAACTAAGCCTGTTACTTCTTGCATTCACCACTTCAGGTTCAAGGCAGTGAAATGACCACATTATTTTATTTCAGTAATAAGAGCATTGCTGAATACACTCTACACTTGGTCAAAGCCTGAAAACATCTAACTGAATCCAGCGCCTCTCACCCTCTCCCCCGCCCCAGTCATTCCAACCAACCGCTTACTTAACGGTATCGTCCCTCAAAAGTCAAGGCGTTGTGTGCATACCTGTAGAGCAGCCGGGAGGCTATATGGTCACTCACAAGGTTTGAGATTCAATCCAAGCAATTAAGCATGGTACAGAATGTTGGTATTAATTAGGGGTTGAGCACCACCGCCTCTCAAAAATTCTTTCTACAATGCCGCCGGACGTTGCCATAGTTTAACGAGGCAGGCTTATGCCAAAATTATGCTTAGATAAAAGCATAGTATTTGTTTGAGTAGGATATAGAATATTTTGCACGACTACTGCAATCTACGTTCGGTTGAGAGAACGGGTCTCTCTTGTTTGTTATTACGTCGGATTGCACTGCGTTATTTCTTGCGTGAATGTTTCTCGAGAAGCCACGAGCATCTTAACAGCGGAGCCGTAAATTCTGAGAAGGAACATCTCTAAGGATGGGAGGATCAAAAATGTATTCATTCCATTTTGATCACAATTTTCAGTGTTGTTCTTCACAACTAAAAAAAAATTGTGTGAAGTGCACGTCACAACACTCAGGCTATTTTTTAATAAAAATGTTTTTATGTTATGACTACAGTGGATTATTGCTGTGTCAGGAAGATGGTAGGACACGGACTAAAAGACTCCAAGATATTTGGGGTTGTGAAGGAACTGACGCAGTGAACAAAGGAAACCACGAATTCCACAACAAAGATATCTAGTAATTTATTCTAGAGACGACCAAATTTCGCTTTTGTTACCTGAATTTTAAGATTTTTTTTACCTATTTAACCTCATTCAAAAAAATAGGTTATCAATTCGACCGTTGTGTGCATGTATATTTATTGATCCTGCTCATGCACGATTTCGGAACGCGTTGACATGTGGAAAGGATAGTTTTTTTGCTTGCAATGAATATTTTCTAATTGTTCTACGTAAATTCCATTTCGATCCGACCACGAAATTTGAAGGTGGAGCACGGAGTATCTCAGCAATAAACTGCACTGGTATCCCATTAGTATGTGGAAGATCAGGTACAGATTGTTAGGACTGTTCCATGGAATTCGAAGGCATACCACGAAAATACTTAATATAAACAGCATAGGTATCTTCCCATCTTATTTTTCATCGTGTAGTTTATTTAGTGCTTTGTTAGGCTCCAGATTACATAAGCCTAATCCTTTTTGGCACTTTACTCAGTGCTATATACGATTGTACCTTCACAAAAACCTTCTGTACTCTCATCAATTATAGCTTTATTGCTTATGCAATCAGAAATTAGGTTCTGAGAATTAAGTTTTTACCGGCGTATGTCTGACAAGAATTCTTCTCTGGTATTCTGCCGGATAAGTTCTTCTGTCCACAACGTTTCGGCATCAACTTCCACTGCCTTCATCAGGTGAGATGTTATAGCGAAGCTACCACTGCGACGACACAGTCGGCATGTTGTAGGAAGGTAAAACTAAGAAGCGACAGGATTTTTATCAGTTACAGACAGATTTTAACAGAATGTTTTGTATTTTAGATGAACATGTAATAAAAACAAATTCCAAAATGAGTCATCTTATTGATTAGTACGACAGAAATATAAAGACTTCGGAACATTCTACAATTGACTGGGAATTGCTTGTAGAAGCCATGAAATATAAATGGCATAAAATCTGATAATAAATTGTGTTGGATCCATTGTGGAAATGTTACCAACAAGATTCCTACATATATCGGAGAGGATTAAAAAGGGTTGTGTAAGAGAAGAGAGAGGAACTTGTTACCGAAAATTGGTCCTGACCTTCTTCGTTTTTTTCCGTTATGGATTTGCGCCATCTCGTCGTCGAGATAATTATGGGTGGGAAGGGAGTGGGTCAAGAAACAGGAAGGAACTCGATAAATTATGTAAAACCAAAATAGGTTGGCCAGACGGCGACTTGAAAGTGCTTGCTTCCGAATGCCAGTTCCGAGCGTTACCACCAGTCTCAGTGGAGCAGTTGTGTTTATTAGTAACAGTAAGTGAAAATCCTGGAAATACTTTAAATATAATTTATCTGTGACTTGCTTAGTTGGAGCATCATTTGATACAGTGTAGCTGTATTTTGGCTTTGCAGCAGGTACGTGTTACCAAAGTCGAAGGGTGAGCTGGGGTCTGGCATTCGGGTGGACACTTGATTCGATTTCCTGTCCGGACATCCAGCTTTGATTTTTCCAGTGTTTTAAAAGCAATGCTGGGACAGTTTCTTCAAACGCCCATGGAGGAACTCCTACTTATTCCTCATCCCAATTCTTTTCCCAGCTGTAATGACTTCAACAACGACAAATATAATGCATCAAGTAAAAAAGTGCGTGTTTTTTATGATTGGTGGCCACAAAGAAAGAAAGGAGAATTTCCTGTGATTGGAGATGGTATTTATCTCGATTCATAATGAAAATACTTTATGAGAAAAGCTGCTGGTGAACATCTGACCATTTGCGGACAGAGATTGACACCAAGTTTGCTGACCACGAAGACCCTAAAATACCTGCCGTCATTTCTTGTATCACTAACTCTTAATATTTCAATATTACCGCAATGTTTGAAAAACACCGCTAGTCAATTTTGTTTCGAAAGCATCAGTGCATTTAGTGAGACGTATGAAGTGTCAGGCTGCATAGGAGGTTGAACTGTATAACGAACTATGTCACAGCTACTAGCAACAACACAGTAGTAATCCGCTTGAAGCTCAGTGTACGATGCAACACTAAACTAACACAAAAATGTAAATGAATAGAAAACTTTCATTCACGTAAAAAATATCAAGATACTTCGTTATTTCAAGACACGAGTGGAGACTAACGAAAATTTGTTAATTAGGAAGATGGAAGTGGTTATGTTCTGGATCATTATAAAAAGTTTTTCCTTGACTTGAATAATCGAAATTACTTGTAATTTGATGTACGGAATACTTACACGATGTTTGCATCAACCAATTAGAAATGCTGAATCATCAGTGACATTGTTAATATATTAACTTCGCTTTGATCCCATGTTAGAACATGTTTCGGAGATGTGTAACTTCCGGTTGTAACTAAACAATGCTTGAAATCCGCGGATGCGGGTGTTTTGGGGAAGCGGATGCTGAAGTATAAAAATAAATTTATAATTATTTAGATTTTAATATTTTATCAAAAATAAACTTACAATCAAAATAAGTATATTTTTATGCCAAATTCTACATTTCTCGTAAGAAACGTCTATTTCCATATAATACTTCCACACTGATTTATTTTTTGGCTCATCTTTCAACAATAAAAACAACTGAATTAAATTACTTACATTACTACGCACGCGTCTAAAAAACAATCTCCGTCATATAAACTTTGAGCAGTTCGCGGTTCGACTAATTAAAGCGTCAAACACAAGGTCACGCCACTGCAGATCTCCGTGCCCGTCACCCGCCTTTCCACCGTTCTAGCGGCCCATTCACAGTACATCCGATTTTCGATAAAGAACTCTTGATGGACCGTGAAAGGGATTAGCGGACAACATGCATGACGTGTTGGATGTTGTTGGCTTCCAAACAACCAACTTGGGTCCTTGCTGTCCAACAAGCTATGGCGTTGGATCATGATTGGAAGAAACATCCTGCAAGTGGGCGATAAGGACACATGGTGTGCGGCGAAAAAATATGAGTGGAAAGGATTGCTTGTAACATTTTGTTGGACCCTTTTTACTAGCGTGAATGGGTGAGCGCATACTATGGTAGTTATACACGGATATCTTTTAAGTTGTACCGTAAACAAGCCACTTTACTTTATATGCAAGTTCAAACTTGTAAATTCGTAGCTTAGGTAATAACACCGTTCAGTTCATTTTTATTGCAAGATCGTCAGAAATAAAGAACCACGTTGTAGCTAGCTAAGCAACGATGGGCAGAATCTCGTATGAAGAGAAAAGAATAATATATATTGCAATGTAAACAAAACATCCACAATAAATATTGCAGATGCGAAAGCGGATGTAGGATTCCACGCGAAAGTTTCGCACTTGCGGATGCGGAGCCCCGTTACATCCTTATTGCATCTGTACAAATCGTTCGTAAGAAAAGTGTTGATTACTAACGTGTTAGGTTCTAATTAGTGATAACAGATGGTATATACTCTTGCAAATAAGTAAGCTGATTTACATGTCTCTATTTAAATTCTTCTGCCAAACTATACCAGTAATCCATTTTACACCTTACCAATGTGTAGTAAGCATGTTCATCGAGAATAATAACACTCTCCATACGTCTTAACTGTCCATCTGTCTCTTTAACTGCATAAACGCATGGAAGTATTCAACTGTATCTCTCCCATAGTTTAACTGCCTACTGCCTACTGCCTACCTGGTATTGCCCACTGATGGAGTCTGTCGTAACTTAACTGGACAGGACATATTTGACAGGTAGTAGGGAAAGTGTTCAATATCCTTCACCTGTTGGATATAGTGATGAGGGGATTGGGGTACAAAACTCTGGTCAGACCACTGCTGGAATATGGTGGTGTAATATGGGACCCACATTTTGGGTATCAAATACTGGCGTTGGAGGGAGTGCAGAAATGGGCTGCAAGATTTGTCTTATGAAATTAACACGAAACACAATTGGTAAGGTAACTAATATTATAAAGGAGCTGGAGTGGGATTCATTGGAAGATAAAAGGAAGGTGGAGAGAGTCATAAGAAATGAGAATGTACAAGGCCTATATTGGTGATAAAGCGTCGAAAGATATTGGTGGGAAAATTAAGAGAGGTGGCTGGAAGGGTAAAAATGACCATGACCACAAGCTGGCACTTGATTTCAGGCATAAGGGTGTGGGAAAATATTCTTTTATAGGAAAGTGAGTAAGGGATTGGAATAAATTGCCAAGAGAATTGATGAATAATTTACCGAAAACACTGAAAGAATTTAAAGTAAAAACTGGTTGGGGGCAAAAGTGGGCTGGAGGAGGAAGGGAGAAAAATGGGTGTGTAGGGAGATTGCCACCGGAGCATGTGCTCCATCTCAATTTTATAATTTATTATTTTTATAACTCAAGTAATCTGTGACATGACTTGAACTAAGGACGATACTGAGCCAACTCCTTAACTGTACGACTTGCATGACCCGTGGCATAGCAGTGGGACTACCCTCCAAAAGTCATAACTGCTCACTTCTTACTGCTAAAAAAAATTGAATTGCGTTGGCAGTATTCATTTACGATTATAGGTACAGATATTGTTCCTTTAAAACTGCAGTGCACCCTTTCGCATGAAATAATACAATAACATTTAATAATAATTTTACGGACAATGCGCACATTAATTAATTAAAAGGCTAGCAATTAAAGCTGGAAAGTAAAGAAGCTTGGAGATGATTGACAGTCATAATTATTTTAGCCAAGTACTAATGCAAAGATAGTTCCGTAAATAATGCTGACAGATGAGAGGCTACAGCCCAGTGTCTAAAGGCCTCCTGAGAATGTGTCACGCATGATTCAGAGATGGAATTTAGAAATGGGAAATCTCGAGTGATTCGCACACGAGTTTGACAAGGCCTGAACTACTCAAGTGCAGCTCATTTCCTGTTACGTTGCAAATCGAATTACAGGGTAGTTACTATATCAAGTAATAACCTGATTCATTTTTAATCGTTCTGTAGTAATTTACGAAGATCCATTATTATCATTAAGACAAATTTACCAAATTTAACACCAAAAGTCAATTATAGTATATGCTCATTTGTTAACCGTTGTAAAACAAGGGTTGCGCGTTTTCCGCTTTTTAAAATATAAAATTAGATTCGAAAATGAAGAAAGGTAGTCTCAAGATTTTATTACAAGCTACAATGACCACGGTGGCAAGGTGGCAATAAGTTTACTACAGAATACAGATATGTACGGTTTTGTGAAATAGATAGTTAACTTCATAGATAAGCTATTCTAAATAAATTTTATTGATGGAGGATTGCATCAAGCCAGTCAAAAGACTGATTGACAGCAAAAAAATAAAATAAAAAATTAATCGTTAATTTTCTGACAGAGCCAGTCTAATTATGGTCGATTCTATGAAATATTTGGGAGTAACGGTACAAAGGAACATGAAATGGGACATACACATTAATTCGTTAGTAGGTAGAGCAAATTCTAGGCTGCGATTCATAGGTCAAATCTTGAAAAATTATAATTAACAAACAAAGGAGATAACGTACCAATCTCTTGTGCGTCCACATTTGGATTATTGTTGTGCCATTTGTGTCCCGTTTCGTAAGGGGTTGATCGAAAGTACAGAGAAATTAAAGAGAAGAGCCGCTCGATTTGTGACCGCTTGCTATAGTTCTTATGAAAGCGTCACAGAACTGATTAGTTGACTAGGCTGGGAGTCTCTGGTAGATATATGACACACGTTTCGTTTAAACTTATTGGTGAACATGCGTACTCCCACATTCACTTTCGAGTGTAGTGAAATACTTCTTCCACCAACCTATCTGAGTCGGAAGGACAGGAAAGATAAAATTATAGAAATAAGGTGCCGCACAGATTCTTATATGAATTCTTTTTTTCCTCGTACCATTAGGGATTGGAATGCACAACAAAGAGATTAGCTTTGGTGCTGAGCACCCTCTGCCACCCACAATTTTGTGAATTGCAGAGCATATGTAGATGTAGACGAGATTACAAATTGCAGCATAAACAGTTATTGATCTTGAAGACTTCAACCTTATCCATAGTAGAGAGGTTGTACGACATATGCGCACAACCCAAGCGCGGTGGTTGGGGGCGGTTACACCTGCCCTCGACTACCTGAACTGATTCCAATGTTAAGATGGGTTTCCTATGCAACCTCAGACGCCAGCTGCTGACTCGCCAGCATCTGACTCTGGGCGTCAGCCGCGCAGTAGGCGCTTCCTGTAGCGCAGCGGTCGCCAAGCGATCCTGGTACTGGAAGGTCATTAGTGAGCGCAATTCCATGTTTCATTTAATGTTAGAAGATCGGTATAAACTCACAAACTAATAATTTGGCTATCGTTGCTTGCTGTTTGCATAATTTACTTAGAGATGCATTGCTCGAAAGAAATTACGTACCACATTATGAAATAAACAGAAATTAGAAACTACCAACCGAAAATCTTGGACCATTGTCAGGGGGTGACAGTTACGCACATACTGATGGGTTTTCTCTGACAGACCCATTCACAGGATACTTAAACAGTCGTGCAAGTGTAGAACTAACATCCTACAAGGCAATCATGTTGCAAGAACTCTTTATGGCTACTCTCTAATTGTTTAATTTTTAAAATATGTAGATACATTATTGAAAATTCACACTTGTATTTATATGAGCGAATAATATTAATTTATTGATTTGTGCTATGCAAGAAAATTAGGAAAATTATTAATTTTAATTTAATAACTATACAGATTTAGATGGGATAGATGAGTAAATGAAAGAATATTTTTATGAAAGTGTCTATAAACCACAGAGTTCGACCAGAGCAAACTTTGAGTTCTATTTGAAGTCCATTTGTTGCCTAAACATAAATTGGGTTTCTGTACAGATACGATAGTTAAATTTTTATGGAAGTAAAAATAATACGAATAGTGGACCGTTAGAATCAGTAATATAACTGCGAAATGAAGTTATAATTACAATTAACCACGTGGTATATTAGAATTACACAACGCGAAGTAGCTTGTATTTTTTCAAGGTTTACAAAACACTAACATTATAATAAGTGAGACGAAGGTAATAAACAATATGAATAAACTTATGTTAGATCATACTGCACTTTTGTTACCGTTTCCAAAAACGCGGGGCGCTGGAAGCGATTCCGTTGCTTTCCATTGCAGCAGTCATCAGCGGCTGTCGCAGACGTCCGACGCCACCGTTTGACGCTGCATAGGAAGCGCAGCTTGTCAGGGCTCGAATGTGCGTGCGTTTTTTCTGGCCACTCCGACCTTCCAGGAAGGTAGAGGATTAAAGACCCTTGTGCGCGTATATCTCCTGTGCGCTTTTAGTCGGTCACCTGGTACGTTTCAGTACTGCATTCCTTCGAGAAGAGTGTGTCATTTGTGAACACACTGTCTAAAAATACCGTGGTTGTGTGATCGCCCGTTTTGGGTATTCGAATTAATTGGATTTTTATAATTAAGGGGATTATTTAAAAATGCATAGGAATGAGAGAGAGATCAGCGCAAAAAAAAAAAAAAAAAAAGTCATAGCTCAAATATGCATTTTATTGCTCTCCCAGAACAATAACGGGTGATTTATTTAATTCGACATCATTAAACATGGAAAACAAATTATTAAACGAGTAATGAACACAATTATCTAATCAGGGTGTATTTTTCGGTCTGTTGTAACGTTGTGAACGTCCGATGGAATCCAGCGCTGAAATACCGCGTCCGATGATGTGCTGCAGTGACGGCTCCTCGAGTTCCCAGCTTGGTCTCCTCTCGTTGTCCACTTGCTGTCACCTTGGAGCACATCGCGCCGTTTTTTTCTTGTAAGCAGGTATCGTGCCGTCTAGTTCATGGAGGAAGGAACATATGGAGACGACGCAAGGGACCTTCACCACACACTAGAGTGAAACCGGGTAGAGAGAAGTGGGGTGGGGAGGCCGCCATATTGCTGGGCCGGAGAAACACGGGAAATGGCACAAAAACCTCAAGGAAATCATAATACAACCGTGGCACCGCAATTTGATGATGGATTATTATGTAACTCGACGAGACACATCAAAAATGAAGAATAATTTTTTTTGATATCTTGCTTGCTTCTCGAGATATACTGTCTCATAAGTTAAGTGTTTTGGGTTGAAATTCAGAAGAAACATTTCCCCAATGTCAAATTTGATGATAAATTCTTATGTATCACGACGATACAAATCGAAAATAAAGAATAAAATTTTTCGATATATCGCTTAGTTCGCGAGATATAATGTCTCAAAATTGAGTTTGTTAGGTTATGATGCGGACTCGACCAAAAGACAATTTTGCTGCACTTGCAGATTGGGTGTTTAATTTTTTTACTAATCCTTGTTGTTAGGTTCAAACGCGGCCTGGACCAGAATAAAAATGTCACCAAAGGCACAAGGAACTATACCTGTAACTAATTTTTGATAGTTGATATCTAGAGAACTAAGGGACATATAAAAAAAATTACTCTTGATTTTTGATTAGTTTCGTCAATTTGCATGAGAATCAATCATCAAATAGCATCACCATGGCCACAATAGAGCTGCCCACCTCAACACACAAAATTCAATTTAAGCTACAGTTCTAGCTACAACAACATTGACAATATCCGTACGCTTTCAGTGTAAACTGAAACTTGAGTAAAGCCTGCATAATACCATATTCACTGTGTCGCGATGTAAACATGACCCGCTTAAATTAAATTTTCAACACTTGTCTACAATAAGGCTAGCTTTTCAGGTGCAAAATAGTAATATATGCTATTTGTCTACACTATTACAACAAAAATTTGAGAACGATATGATCCTATTGAGAGCAATGAATAAATTTATAGCGAATGGCCCTAATGTTGCAGTTACCTGTCAGATACTTCAAGAACGATAATTACAATGTGACTTACTTATGAAATGCTATTCCAGGTTTTTTCCTATCTTGTCTGTTTGTGCAACCATATGCAAAACAACTTGGCATTATAGAAAACTTTAGAATATTAGAAAATGCAATATTCCCAGCAGCATACACATTGCAAACAGCCCAATGTTTTGGGACTCCTATGGCCGCCAGTAGCCGCC
Source organism: Vandiemenella viatica (assembly GCA_031002005.1). Classification (NCBI taxonomy): domain Eukaryota; kingdom Metazoa; phylum Arthropoda; class Insecta; order Orthoptera; family Morabidae; genus Vandiemenella; species Vandiemenella viatica. The sequence continues at coordinate 303,438,673 of CM061921.1, read as the reverse complement.
GCGCATGCGCTATAGGAGACGAGGTTTGTTTTATGAGGTTTCACCGATTTGGCGTTATTTCGTCTCCACATGTTCCTTCCTCCACGGTCTAGTCGGCAGAAAAAAAACGGTGTTGCCATCTGTGTTCCGGTAAGGTTGGTAACAGAATCTACCCCAACCGCGATGAGCTTCGACAGCTCTCGCCCCCGCAACAGTGGCCATATAAACAAAAATTGTGTTGTGTAGACAATGTCTGTGCAAGGACAAAAATTGTAACTAGCTGAAGGAAATGTAATGTATCCAAAGTTGATGTGGATAAGCGCCACGCTGACCAGTGTAAGGTGACAAGGTCCCTTACATATTTTTGTGAATAATTTTTGTTAAATAATTAATTAGATATTAGTCTTGCTTGTGTTGTGTAAACAAATGTGGTAAATTGGTATGAAAGAAAGAAAAAGGTAAGCGTATAGTAAAGTGCCAGAATATCTATGGACAATGGTCATCTAAGATAATGTATATCATTGGATAGCGGAAAAGAGAGAAGGGAATGTGGCGAGTTTTGGACGATAATATAATATTTAGCTGGCACGTAGTTGAATAAAAAACGGAATGTAAAGAAGTGTATTTTGTACCAAATGATTATAAATAAAAAAGTGCTTTCGAGTGTTTCTTAAAAGAATCCATTGTCGATATATATATATTATTTGTTTCTGAACTGTGAATTGAAATTATCTGCCGGCTTCTGAAGCTAATATTCCGGCTTGAAGACGGGCAGATTAAACATATCAAGAGGAGCTAAGGTAAATTACCTAAATCCAGGAAGATGGGATCTCTTACACCAGCTCTGTATGGACACTACAGTAGACCTACGGTCACTAACAGATGAGGACCAAACACTTTTGAGTAAATTATAAAAGTTTCCATTCACAAGTTTCCGAAAACTAGCAGCAATTTCTATTGTTCCAGTAATCTCAAGCACTATTATAAGGAGGATTACAAGCAGAATAATAGCTAAAAATTCTCATCGTATTAATCAACTGGCATTCATTGTGGAACAGACGTCTTCTACTTGGTACAACATTGTTTTCTTTGATGCTGAAATATTTTCTTGAAGAAATTACGCTTCAGTAGAGGTGCAAGTGATTATTACAAACAATTATTTCACATTTCATTTAATGAAAATGTAGTCCTCAAGGAATATCATTCAGCACTGGACTCATGACTGAAGGAGATGTGGCCAATTTCCTGTTGGTTTTGAGCCTGATAAGCCTGAAGTACACTTCACACCACACATCAATATTTGAGCATACTTAAATATGTTATGAAGTTCAGGGGGTAACTACTTTTCGTTGAGGAAGATGTCTACTTTCTGCAGAATATTTAATATCCCACCCACAATCCTACATTTTGTGTTAAGTAGATGTACAAGGATGGACCAAGGACAAAAGATCTTAAGCCGTCCCCGGAAGAGACTCCACTCGTCCGCGTGACGTCACAGTTGGAGGATGGCGGGAAATTCTAATGGACCAATGGCGGCCAAGGTCGTATGACGTCACACGTTAGTTCTTTGGCCGGCCGCCCAGATGGCAGCTCCGGGCGGGCTTGCGCTGGACCGTTAGTTCATTGGTCGGCGGCTAGATGGTAGCCACCGTTAGTTCTTTGACTGACTGGTAGATGGCGTGGCATGCATCATATTGGTCTCGGTGAAACCTACAAATATTTGTCACTGTTCTGTTTGCTCTCCATTAGCCGTTGCGAAATGTTTCAACACACATACAGAAAGTTATCTATGTTTGCTATCCATTAACCATTGTGAAATGTGTGCCGCGCGGGCTGGCGTGCCGTTAAGCAAGCTGTTTGCGCGCGCCATGATTGAGACACCCCACCGGTATAAATAGCTACCGCCACATGGACCAGGCCTCATTGTCCTTCAGTTGCTGGTTGCGCTTAGATCGTCGCTACACCATGGAACATTCTCAGTCTGCTTCAGGTAATGTTAAGTGACTTTAAATAATAAATTATCATGCGTGTTTGTATACGAGTGATACTTAGTATTTTTTTTTTTTTTCTAGATCTGCCGGTGCTCTCCGCCGCAGATGTGGATAATTTCTTCACAAACTGTAAGTGAATTTCCTTTTATTTTTATTAGTTTGATTAATTTAAACTATTCAAACTAATTTTTTTCTTCTCTGTTTCAGATCTACCTGCGATATCGTCACTATTTAGTTAAGAAGAATTAGCGAGTGGTAAGTTTGCTGAAATAAATTAATATATTTTTGTAGTATATATTCACTTGTTTCATACTATAATTTTTTTTCTATTGTAGAGCCACGAGTTGTCTCAACTCCCGAGCTAGTGTTGCGATACACTTTTGCTGGAGGTATGTATTTGTCTGTAATTAATTTTTTTAATTTCTCGTGCGTGTGATTTTGATAATACAATTTTTTATTTTATTTTTTCTGTTTAAGAGCCTGTTAGTGAGCCAGCTAGCGCAGTGATCTCCACTTCATGCTTGAATGAGCATGATTTTGCAAGGGGTAAGTACTATATATATTTCTTGATGTGGATAATATTCTTGTTTGATTTTTTTTTCTGTAACCACTAAAAAAAAAAAAATTTCTGTTGTAGAGCCTGTGAATGCTAGTGAGTATCTGGCTGAAAGTAATTTTTCGGACAATGATTTTGCAAGGGGTAAGTACTATAGATATATTCTTATTTGATACTAAATGTTTTTTTCTGTAACCAACTAAAATTTTAATTTTTTTGTTGCAGGTCCAGCAGTAGAGCCTGTGAATGTTAGTGAGTATCTGGCTGAAAGTAATTTTTCTGGCAATGATTTTGCAAGGGGTAAGTACTATAGAAATATTCTTATTTGTTACTAATTTTTTTGGCAATGATTTTGCAAGGGGTAAGTACTATAGATATATTATTATTTATTACTAAATTTTATTTTCTGTAACCATTTTAAAAAATTGCTGTTGTAGAGCCTGTAAATGATTCAGCTAGCGGTGTTAATGCATCCTCTGAGCTGGCGAGGTATTTTGCCAATTGTAAGTTAAAAAAAAATTATTTTCTTAACTGAATTACTTTAAACCTTTTGGCTGTACAGTAAAAGCTGATTTGTTTTTTTTTCCACTGATTGTCCTGAACATGATTCCAATCAGCCTGGGGACATCTTTGTTGGTAAGTGTTTAGATTTTTTTTTTTTTTTTTTTTGATTGAGTTTTTCTCTGTTTCTTTTCCTTGTCTAACTAAAATTTATTTTGTTATAGGTCAACATGGTTCCTCGGGCCCGTAATTTGGTGATTTGGTGAACCATCTAAAAGGATTAAAATGACAGGTAAGGTATTTCTTCTACTTTTTTTATTATTTTATCTCTTAGGCTTTTAACCATGAAAAATCTGACTTTTTTTTTTTGTTGCAGATGTATATATGTCGCCGCCGGACCTGGAAGCGTCGGATGTGCCGCAGCCAAGCACCAGCGCGTGGGCAGAACCATTGGAGGATGAGCTGCTTGCTATTCTATCGCCGATTGAAGCTCTCTGGGCGACAGACGAACCATCCTCCCAGTGGCTGCCCAACACTCAAGCAACCGGGTCCGGCGTTAATGAGGGTGGGGAGGAAGAAAACAGGTAAGCCGGATGCTACGCGCTTGAAGCCAACTATCAGGGCAAGTGCTTACGGGAATAGGTTGCTTCACATCACAGTTATAAATACTGAAAATTTTAAAGATCCTGGTAATTTATTAAAGCATGTTTCAAAATTTTTAATGATCAAATTTCCGCGATTATTCGCAATCCTTCAACACCGGCTATAAAATGCCAGGTGGGGTTGGATTGCCTTTTCCAAATTCAGAAGAACAATGTCACTAACGTCAGCCGTATTTGTTTTATGCCCAAGATGCGCGAACTCACATTAAGCGCTTCCCTGGAAGAGTGGTATGAAGTCTATGTGTTTCAAGATATCAAGAAGAGATTTAGTGAATTCCAGGACCGGGATAGTGGCAAATGCCTCGATCAAATTAACTCCCTCGACATCCATGTAGCTAAATACGAACCGCTGTTTTCGAGGCTCTTCA
>CM061921.1:303310238-303433616 GCA_031002005.1 Vandiemenella viatica | reverse complement strand
TTCCCCTGTTTGTTTCTATGAATTTTGTTTCATAATATTTTTGCGTCCTCCAGATGTTAAAGTTTTGTATAGATCTTTAGACGTTACATGTAGTTTATACTTTTGGGCAGCTATAATGTAATTTATTATCTAAAATAGACTCTTAGATATTCAAAGATCTTGTCTATAATAGCTATATTACTGGCGGACCTAAACTGGGCGGTTTGTAGTGATTGACAGTTTGTGACGTTATGTGTTTTTATTTCTCTGGGCATTAATCAGTGTTACTAAACCTACAACATACCGCAGTTACTCTCTATCAGACACTCAGGAAGTCGTTATTAATTGAATCCTTAAATGAACAGCGTTCTCTTCTTATCAACTTGAACTGAATAAAGTCCCCCTGAATATGTCAGATTTTACCTGGTTATCAGAATATTCGTAGCTTCAAAAAAGTTAGGCTTATAATTTATTCTCACTTATATCCTCATACAGTAAGAACACAATATATAACTTTATAATATCATTCCCGGGATCATCGTTTTCGCAGATCACAGATGGAGAAATGCTGTCTTGTGAGCTAAGAATGGAATACGTGTGAGATTTCCCAAATGTTGTCACACTAAGTGGCGAAGGTGGTGGAGCAATCAAGCTCCCGAAAACTGAGGAGGTTTCTAGGCAATCACGAATGAATTTCTAAACCAATTATTAACAAGAGGACTATGGGACAGAAACATCAACTAGAATTTCGAATGTGTCACCCAAGCCGTATATTAATCCTAGGGACCGAAACATTAAGCAAGTTATAATCCGCCCGTTCTCTCCACAAAGCTGCAGGATTCCACTTCTGAATCCGCGTTAATTATGTAGGTCTCAAAATGGCGCAAAGGGCTTATGGCTGCTACGGCCACTTGTCGCTTTTGCTAGTGCTGCCGACAGTATCATATTAGCCACAGTGCGGCTCTTGTTTTACTGTATTTGCAGTTAGTGGACGACAGTATAGAGTAGCAAAAAATTGTATGTATAGTGAAACTTTGTTTTGTGGATTTAAACGGTAACGTATTTGGTATAAAACTTTCTTTTTCACTTATGACTTAACGCCTCGTCGAAGTCGAGGTCATTAGAGGTGGGAAAGGACTGGGGACAAGGAACGGGAAGGAATTCGGTCATGGCCTTTTGAATGAAGCAACCCGGCACTCGCCTGGAGTGATTTGGGAAACCCTGGAAAACTGAAATCTGAATGCCTGGATGGGGATTCAAACCGGTGTCCTCCAGAATGCGAGGCCAGAGCGTTAAACGGTCACCCAACACGCTTGTACCTGTATTAAATATTGGACTGGCATTTCGATTACTTTAAGGGACCTGGGAAACTGTTCTGGTCGTTCAGCTTGGAAAAAAACTTTCAACCTTGTCACGTATTCAGCTCAAGCCATCTAATCAACCGTCTGAACAACGGTCAGGAATTAAGTATAAATATTAATAAAAAATTAGATATTTAATCGCTTATATGAATGCTGTTAATGGTATAATCTGATTTTCTTTTAAATTGTCGTAAAACTAATAAATATACTAGAAGTTTTACCGCTTCAGTTTATTTCCGGATTATGTTCCCTCGTGGGGAGTTAACATTTAAATTTACATGTTTATATGTTTAAACACAGGATTTAAAAAATTCGTATCAGTTTTAAACTGCACCTATTAGTGAATCATATAGTTGATGTAATATAGTTTTAAATTGCATTGTAGAAACTTAGACAGCCTAGTATGGAAATATGAGTGTATCAGTTTGTGTGTGTTTAAGCTATGCGGGGAAGTCGCACGTTTGATTAGCCAGGAGGCGAAGAAAGCAACAACGTAAAATTCTTAAGTATTTATTTTGTCATCTCCATGATCAGAGTAGATCTCGCCAAACTATTTCAGTTTGATCATTAAATTTTGTGTGACCAGTAATACGCTCTTTGGGAATCAACATATATTATATGTTAATTTGTAATTTTTGCGTTATAATTACAAGATGTATAAATAAAGTGACTAAACTGACAACGCAACCCACAATATGGCAATAATGGAAGCACAGTACTTGAGGAGGCTATTGTTCAACATGTGATACGCGCTCACAAAGGTTCTGAGCTCGGACAAGTCATTTGGCTGTTATGTTTATTCTTAATCCAATTTTCTTATACAGTACAAAAAATTGGTGAAATTAATTTAGAACAATGGTGTGCTAACACGTTTTGCTGCAGACGTGGGCACAGTGCAAGAGAAACTTTGGAAAACCTAATGTTTTGTCAAGAGCCCAAGTATTTTGGTGGTTTAAGGCATTTTAGAAGGAAAAGAGTCAGTGGAAAACGATTCCACAGTGGAAGAACTTCAACTGCAAGAATCGATGAAAATGTCATCAGAATCCAAGATCTTACGCATTCTGACTGTCGGTGGACGGTCAGAATGATCGGGGATAACTTTAATTTGAGTCACGTCATCGCTCTTCAGGTTTTGACCAAAGAATTCGGAATGAAGATGATCTGCTCGAAAATTGTTCCAAATAGCCTTTCGGAAAAATAAAAAGTCATCAGCCGGGAAAGGTGCCTTGGATTTTTGAAATCAATTGAAATTTATAAAAATTTCTTGCAACGTGCCATTACTGGTGATGAGAGTTGTGTTTTTGAGTACGACCCGGAAACAAAACGCCAGAGAATGAAATTGCACACTTCAGCATCTCCAAAGCCAAAAAAGCGAAAGTGAGCGAGATCAAATGCATGCTGATTTGATTCTCAGATAACCAGTGAATCGTCCACAGTAACTTTGTGGCTCAAGGGCAGACAGTAAATCAACAATTTTACCTAGAGTTTGTAAGAACACTTTTATGCTTAATTGTATAATTAGCGGTATATTAATACTCGCAAAAAAATAAGTTATTTCAAAGACATAGTTCTAGAAGCAGACTAATTTAATTTTATATAGTTCGTTGTGCCGTTGGTCGCCAGATGATTACTAAACCAAAGCCATCCTAAGCAGCAATTATAAGAACAATTAATAAACGTCATTAAGTTCATTAATAAGAATAATTATGTCCACGACATGTTTTGATAAAGCACGTTAACATTTCTGAACGGTTTGGCCACCGTCAAATTTCAAAGTAAAGGCTAATACTTCGTATCCGAAAGATTACAGAGTTCTTGAGAAAAAGAAAAATTATAATTCATATCTCCTTCCAGCTAAATCATGCACTATCACAACTTGAGGTTCAATGTCCATTTAAATACTGTTCAAACTTCACTTTTATAATCACAGTTCCTATCGACTACATAAATCTCTTCTTAAACACAGTTACACATACGAAACCACTCATACAGTAAGGATATAGGCCAATGCCTTCACTACGTGAGCCGCGCTCCGCGACAATTCGCATACGACTGACTTAGGAAAAAAAAAGTATCTCTCCGCTCCAGAGAGAAGGTAACTTTAATGTTACAAGGTTCTTGAAAGACTCCGAAAAGAGGTGATGCTTGTGAGACGGAATATTAAAAGTAAGTGAATCCTGCATCATGAAACGCCCCTTGTCACACAACAATTTAAATAAACAGGTTTTTCTCCAGTTAAACATTCTGTGGCTCCTAAGCCTCCTTTCTTACCTGCTTGAGTCCTTGTGACTTTAACTCTTCACAAAATGTATAATTCGTCAGAGTGAACGTCGTTTTAGGATACTCGAAAACATGCAAACGGCTGTAACCGTAAGCTAAGATTATTTTAGTATCCGAGTTTTAACATTTGTATGAGGAGTGGAAGAAATGACTCAAATTTTGTGTGACTTCCCAAGGAAATTATTTTGAAGCAAACAATATTCAATTTTAATTTTATTCGAATATAAATATTTAAAAATTTAAGTCTCATTACTTGTTTTATACGCCACGTACGCTGTTTCACCTGGCAGCGTGATAGGAGACGTTAAACCACAACCGAACTGAACTTCGAGAACCATGCCCGCCTACGGATCATTATTATTTCTATTAAATGTGATTTTCGTAGTCACTTAGACGAATGCTGTGATACTCATGTAGGATATAAAGGTTGCTGCAACTGATTGGTATTCTTCTCTGCCGACAGAACTCCTATGGACTATTGTGCTGACTCAAAGGGCAGTGACTTCTAAAGCTTCCTTCACTAACTTGTAGTGATCAGGGTCACTCCATAGTTTGTTGTGAATGGAAAGAGTGGCTGGATGAGACAGGCTATTCCACCTATTGACTGAATATTGAGGTGCGTTCTCTCGTTTCATGGTGAACGGTGGGGGTTGACCAGCGGCTGAGACACCGAATCGGCCAATGGAATTTCGCCCGCCAAGAGAGACAAAGGGGTGCGTACGTTGCCGGAAGAAGAAAGACACTGAGCCACAGGTGGCCGGACAAGCAACACCTCTGTGCCACCTCTCTGTGGATGCAGACCAAGAAGCTGTGTAAAGTTATGAGTATAAGTGTGTTGTTCAGTGGGAAATAGTGCAGTGGTTAAACTTAAAGTTTAACTAAGTTTATGGTTGCTTGGCGCCGCGGTTGGACCTCCTGATCGACTAAGGATGCTGGTTTAGTGCATCTGCACAACATCATGCAATTGAGAAGGTGAATATAACATTACCACTGAATTGTTTAGGAATCAAGACTCCAGTAAACGATCCTGGGTGAAGCGATTCACACAAATAAGAAGTTCTCATGTCCAGTAAAATTGTTTATAATGAGCTAGTCGGACAATTTGTCTTGAGTCAACAGCGTGTAAACATAAGTCTCATGTAGGGAGGCGCCCATGGTATCAAATGTTGTTATTTTTGATAATTATAAAAAAGGAAGGTGAATGTTAAATTTTTATAATTAAATTCATCAAGTTTCATATGTGAAAATAAATGTCTAGTTATGTTTGTGAATCTTTTGTTCAGAGCAAATCTGACCCATTCCCTGCAAAAATGAGATGCTTATGAAATATCAATGTAAGAAGAATTGATCTAATATTAAAATTAATGTGAATGTAAAATTAAATTTCCATAATTATCATTGCTATTTAAGCACAGAGACGGTCGGAGCTTATCGAAATTTGATCCAAAAAACAATTCAGTGATTTTTTTTTCTTTCTAATTTGTAAGTGTATTTTATCATTTTTCAATTTGCAGCCTGATGAGTGTGAACGAGATGCAGCCATGCTTTTGTTATCATGTTCAAATGAATGCTACTTACTAATTTAATTTTCAGAGGAGCAGAACGAAATATTATGTGTCCATGTTTGAAATTATGATTTTAATTTAATATGCTTGTCTAGTTTATTTTTCTGTATCCATATTTCATATTGTTTTGAATGTTTGGTCGTGTTTCGCTGTGATTTCCACATGTTTGTATAACGGCGTTGCCATTCTTTGATTTGATGGATGGTCCTGAAATACAGTTTTGGTAGAGGAGTTTAAAAAAGAAAGCATTGAGTCATTTGTTTATTGCGTGGAGTTTAATGTCTTGTGTAATGTTAAGTTGTAAAAGTGTTCCTTTGGTAAAGAAATTTACGCGCAACATCTTTTGAGTCCGGGCTAAAATTCTGAGTGATAAGTGCTTAGTCAGCATCAAAATAAATAAATAAATGAGTAAAATGGCAGGACAAGGTGAAGCAGGTGTAAATTCAGTTGCGGAGAGCGCGGAAACAATAATGATGTCAGGATCTCAAGATACTCGTAATTTTCAGTTAGACAATAGCACTGTGGAAAAGCCGTGTACATCCGCGCGAATTGAAATACATGCCACAAGTATGACACACGACACTAACAGTCGACCAGTAGAAGACACACAGGTTCCCGTATATCAGTCCGTTTTACCAGACCATATGAGATCAATGATGCAAATATTGCTAGATGGTATGAATGCCCAGATGAATACTTTAACAGAACAGATAAACGTTCGTTTGAATGCTGCTGATGAGAGACAAGAGCAACTTCGATCACAATTGATAGAAGGACAGAAGGAGTTAGGGAACCAACTTCAAAATTTTAAATGTGAAATGAAAGAAAATTTCGAAAATTTCAAGAAAGATGTTCGGGAAGAAATTAAGAGCGTGAACACTGTGAATGACAATCTAATGTCAAGGTGTGCAAAATTAGAAGCAGCTAGCGATAACGCGGAAATAAAAATTGCAGACACTAGGAAAGAGATCGGTAGTCTTAGAAAGGATACCGAAAAGAGAACGGCAGATTTGTCAAAAGAAGTAAATGAGTTCAAAGAAAGTACCACAAATAGATTATCAGAGATAAATGGACACATAAAACAAATTGATAACAAAATTTCTTCACTAAAAGAAGATGGCAAAGATCTGAGGGAAACACAAATTTCTTTTCGGGCAGATATTATGTCAAAATACACAGGGTATAGAGGAGGTTGTTGCTTCACTTAAGAATGGTCAAAAGGATCAGGGTACTTGCACACATAGGTGTGTAACAACAAAACAAGTGCATATTGAGTTGTATTTTCCAAAATTTGGTTTAAAGATGGGAAATATTAATGAAATACCAGAAATTGTAATTTGGCCGAACAGTCACGATGCAGTTGTTCTGATCGTGGAACATGCAAATAAATTTGATGCAGCGGTAATACCGTTTTATGAAGGAACTTGCGTGTCTGAAACAATTCATGTTCCATCTAATGAGACTAGGATGATTTTGTCGCTTGATATGTCTCATATGAATCGAATGCCATTGTCAAACAAAAGCAATTCGTTGATGTGTAATGAATATAGTGTTTTTCCTCAGGGTTTGAAAAGAGTGCCGTGTAATCAAGATTTTGGATTACGCGATAACACAGTACCAACTGATTTGGCTAACTTACAAAGCGGAAACATTGCTCGTACATTAAATATGAAGGAAAAGTTAGATGTTGGGGTTACAACCAAACTCAAACCAATTGCATTATCGGGAGGGGGAAATAAACTCCTCAAAAGATTATGTAGAGCAGACATTAATAGAATAATGTTTAGTAAAGACAGACTGCACAGTGTTCTTGTTGCAAAGACAAGAAAACAGTTTGTTTCTATCATTCTGCACAAAGAATGGAAGATTTTTCGCAGGTATGTTTGGCATGCATCGGTCCCTTTCGCTAATGATCTGTCGGCCAGATGGCGCGCAGGCGACCTTGAAGGGATTATGGAATTCTACCTGAGGTGTTCTGTCCTAGTAGTACGCTACAGCTGTAGCAATTTGTCATGTGAATACGCGTTGGCGAAAATAAGGGGAGTGGGCTCCTGGAAAAGAAAATTTAAATGGTTTCATTGTTCGGGTGAATATTATTGCATTTTGCCAAAAACAGAAAAGCTTGCTGATATAAAGTCGACGAACTTAATAAAAGCATGTCAGGGAGACGGATTGGTTCACATGAATTAAAGAGACTTTCACTCATAAAACGGAGCCGGTTTTGCTATGATTACGGTATATGATTTCGGTACAGAAGTTTTCGTAAAATTAAGGTGTATCGTAGAAATAAGTTAACTTTATGAATTTAGCTCGCTGAAAATTTAGTAGCGTACCCAAGCATGTAAAATTAAGAAGCGTCTAAGGAGCACGAATTAGAGCTTTTGTTTGTATTTGGAACAATGTTTATAGAGTAATTGTAAAAGAAGATGTCGGAAGCTGCAGAATGTTGAAAATCTATTACTCGAAGTATTTAAAGTGAATATTCCTATAAGAAGTGATGGTATTGCAATAATGAGAACTTGAAACATTTGTTAAATCCGAATCTAAGTGAAATAATCATTTTTGTTTTAAAATTAATGGAAAGATTTGACAGCATTATCGTAAATGTCATGAACCTTTTATAAGATAGTAGAGCCATGGAAATTTTATATTGGAGAAACTGGTATGTACGCTCGTATACAGGGATAGTGGAAGAGTAATTACATCGATTGTACGCCATTTTATTATGAAGAAGTTGTTGTGGTGCGTGTTCTCGTTGGCCGTGATTCGTAAGACCAGACAGAGACCGTCATAATATGCGCAATGATGCGTTTGAATATTTTGTTTTGCGACAATCCTGTGATGTAACTTTAACTTTGTCTTTGTTATAATACCCCATGTAGTATACGGAAAGCGACAACAGTTTGGGTAGTTGAAAGATTAGTATCAATTGGATTAAATGGTTCGTTGACAAAGGTATGATAAACATAGCGGTATTACATGAGTGTGATTAAGTGAATAATGATTTTAACTACACATGAGTTCATTCTACGCCCAAGTAGATTTACACATTTTGACTTTGTTTTCAAGTGGTTTCCATCACTTCTACTGGCCAATAATTAATGATGGCAGTCGGGATGTTGGCTTGGTAAAAAAAAGTATTCAGGTACTTTCAATTATTGCAAGATTAAGGACGGTTTAACGAGGATTTTAATTAGATAAATCAAACTACATAAGATTTAATAACAATGTTGTATCATGTTGTTTTCGTTGATGTTACTAGATGAGAGTGAAGATAATTGGCGACTATGGCCGTACTATTAGAGTTGATTACAATGATTATAGCAGTAGAGGCTATGGTAAGAATAAAGGATCTATGATTAATTGTTCTTTGCATAGGTTAGTTAAAAAAAGGTAACTGAAAGCATAAAATTGTTTTAAAGTAGAAGTATGAGTAGAACAATTCAATACCACTGTGAATAAGTAATTACCATGCAGAATTAGATGGTATAGTGACAATTTAATTAAAAAAAACACTAATTGCAAGGTAACAATTAAATAATTTTTTTTAAATACTGAATGACAGTTCATTTTAATGATTATTGTTAATATATTTTCTTGCATCAATGAAGATGTATTTCTGTTTATATGTCCAATACATGTTAGTGTTAATTGTTATGCTGTGACATTTGAGGGATGTCTGATGTATAAGATTTCATATGTATATTTTAATATGTGTATAATTAGTATACTGAGTGTTAGTCATTAATTAGACTTAAGAGAAAAATTGCATGAGTGAGAGAATGAATGACATATGAAGTTGTGACATCAAGGCTCATCAATAATAGAATACACTTGCAGATTTGAATAAAAAAAAAAATCGCTAGTTTACAGTAATGAAACAGGGATGGGACAGATTCGCACTTTTGTTTTTTTGTTTTACATGTTATATTTCAGTTTGTATTTGATTAAAATAAAAATAACTTGGGGACTCACATGAGACAGATAAGCTCAAAGTGACATGGGAAGAGTGTAATGCGGATGTTTGAGACAAAAAAACGATTATAAAATTTTCGTTTAACCTTAATAGTGATTGTGGTCAACCGAAAATTTAACTTGGATGGGGTGTAATGTAGTGATCAGGGTCACTCCATAGTTTGTTGTGAATGGAAAGAGTGGCTGGATGTGACAGGCTATGCCACCTATTGACTGAATATTGAGGTGCGTTCTCTCGTTTCATGGTGAACGGTGGGGGTTGACCAGCGGCTGAGACACCGAATCGGCCAATGGAATTTCGCCCGCCAAGAGAGACAAAGGGGTGCGTACGTTGCCGGAAGAAGAAAGACACTGAGCCACAGGTGGCCGGACAAGCAACACCTCTGTGCCACCTCTCTGTGGATGCAGACCAAGAAGCTGTGTAAAGTTATGAGTATAAGTGTGTTGTTCAGCGGGAAATAGTGCAGTGGTTAAACTTAAAGTTTAACTAAGTTTATGGTTGCTTGCCGCCGCGGTTGGACCTCCTGATCGACTAAGGATGCTGGTTTAGTGCGTCTACACAACATCATGCAATTGAGAAGGTGAATATAACATTACCACTGAATTGTTTAGGAATCAAGACTCCAGTAAACGATCCTGAGTGAAGCGATTCACCAGATAAGAAGTTCTCATGTCCAGTAAAATTGTTTATAATGAGCTAGTCGGACAATTTGTCTTGAGTCAACAGCGTGTAAACATAAGTCTCATGTAGGGAGGCGCCCATGGTATCAAATGTTGTTATTTTTGATAATTATAAAAAAGGAAGGTGAATGTTAAATTTTTATAATTAAATTCATCAAGTTTCATATGTGAAAATAAATGTCTATTTATGTTTGTGAATCTTTTGTTCAGAGCAAATCTGACCCATTCCCTGCAAAAATGAGATGCTTATGAAATATCAATGTAAGAAGAATTGATCTAATATTAAAATTAATGTGAATGTAAAAGATTAAATTTCCATAATTATCATTGCTATTTAAGCACAGAGACGGTCGGACCGCCACAAAGTGAAAGAGATTATGATTCGGGTACGGTGTACGGGAAGAAAATGATTCGCTAATGATTGGAAATACTCCTATGATTATAGATGGAGATGTTATTCGGATTGATGGAAATGAATATGAAAGAACTCAAGGCTTAATGGAACTGTTGTTCTTAAAAAAAAAAAAAAATTTACCAACATGGACTTGAAAAGTATTATGAAATACTAGACACCACGAATGCACACAGAGTGAAATTTATTCCATCTGGAAAGTTAGAAAAAAAAACCACTTAGTATAAAAAACATAATCTCTAAACTTGACAATCAGTCGGGTTCTGGTCTTCTTCCATGAAGGAATATGTGTATTGGGACGATCCGAATGAGCTCGTGAAAGATTTAATTACTTACCGCATCAACATCAGCAGGACACACTGCACACTCCAACGAATTTGCGGTGATTGAAGAACTTCGTGAGAGAGACATTATCGTGTAACATGGATCAAATTGTAGCTGAACTCCATAGACCGGCTAGAAGGAATTTCCCAAGACGCCGGGTAATAATCAAAGGTCTTGACGACCTATGGCAAGCTGATATTGTAGAAATGATACCGTATTCTCGTAAAAACAGTGGCTACAAGTATTGATTGATACTTATTCAAAGTTTGCATGGGCTCTACCCCTCAAGAACAAACGGCTAGTGTGGTTGTCGACGCTATGAAGAAAATACAATGATGATCGTGTTCCTAAAAATTTACAGACTGACAACGGAAAAGAGTTTTATAATTCGAAGTTTAAATCGCTCATGACAAGTTATGGTATTAATCACTACTCAACATATACTCATCTTAAAGCATCAATAGTTGAGCAACTCAATAGAACTATCAAGAATGCAATGTGGCAAGAATTCAGCAGACATGGTTCACATCGGTGGATTGAACTTCTTCCTCAAATTAATGAACAATTACAATAACAAGTGGCACCGCACCATCAAGATGAAACCGTGTGATGTTAAGGACAATTCACTTCTTTCAACAGTGTACAGCCATATTAAGATGACTACACCAGCAAAATTCAAAGCTGGTCACCATGTCAGAATCAGTAGATTTAAAGAAAAGTTTGAGAAAGGCTACTTGCCCAACTGGTCAACTGAAGTGTTTACCATCAGTAGAGTGAAATTAACAAATCCTGTAACTTATTTACTTAAAGACTATCAAGGTACAAGATATTGCAGGAGCATTTTACCAGCAAGAATTACAACAAACCAAACTTACAAGTACATTTTTGGTTGAACGAGTGATAAAGAGAAGGAAAAATATGATCTTGGTGAAGTGGTTGGGTTTTGATAAATCCACAACACGTGGATTCATAAAAAAGATTTATTCAAAATGTAAAATACATTTTTTTCTTAATAAATAAACTTATTTTTTCTAACAATTGTGTTTTTTTTTTCTTCAATTACGTTAATATAATGCAAATGAGCATACAGCTCAGCAAACTTACAATCTATGTACACTTAGCCTATTTTACAAAAAAAAAAAAAAAAAAAAAAAAAATCCGATTACGTTAATATAAAGCAAATGAGCATGTAGCTCAGCAAACTTAATGTCATACAAAGCAATTCAGCAGCATCCCCCAGCAGCCAAAATATTATCAGCAGCCTATTTATATTTTATGCGGCGTCCTAACTTGATAAACTGAGAAGTTGATACAAGCATATCTACAGCGTCCTAACTTATCTACATATTTACAACATTGATACATATTTACGAACTAGAAACACGGATAAATGGTATATTTACAAAACATTCACACATTATTTACAGACTTGTGCCCCCACGGGAGGGTCTCTATCCCGTCGGGGAAAATATACCGCTTATCGTCCGTTCTAGACAGACCCAGTTTGGATATTTGAACAGTATTTACAACGTGCAGAGTTGATGTGATCCTTTGCTGCAGATGGTACCTGGGTGTTTCACCATAGAGGCAATTTATGTAATCCTCCATCTGCAGCTTTCTAGTGACTGAGCCAGCCAAACCTTTAGCCCGTCTAGAGGTCTGGTCTGTCTCGAGCCGGAATGCATACATTTTTGCCCTTAACCCCGCAAACTCCGCAATCAGGGTACCATTCGCTTCGTCCTTCATAACACCGACAACCTTTTCATTGTGGACTCTATCCCATAACGGTTGTCGGTGCTATACCCAGACGTGTCGAACTCCTCCCTGTTACGTCGCATCACTTCATATGGATCGCAGTTCCGCACCAAGTAGATGAAGCTGTCTGTATCCATATATAGCAATTTAGGGCTTCTAAACTGAGGAATGGCAAATTCATAATGAAATCTGTACATCCTCAGTTTAGACAGGTCAAGAATGCACATTCCGACATACACGGGATTATTAAAAACTATCCTAGCTTTCGCCATCTCCACGGCCACAAAGTTCTTGTTGAAAACTGTTACTTGCTTAAAGTGTGGTGAAGCAATGTGTTTGCGGGCACCGCGGCGGCCCACCCAACCTGTACACAATTTCACGTCGCGGTGTTTTCGAATGTTCTCCATAGTCTTGCCGAAAATTGAATTGTTCATCAGTTTGTAAAAATCGATCTCGAAATCTGTTTTGGCGTCACGGCGAGAAAATGTATTGAGAGATATGTATTCTTTCAACCACGATGACTGGTTGAAAGATATTACCCGGTGTATTTCGGTCACCTGCAGCCCCAAGCCTACACATTGCTGGAGGACTCGGTAATGGAGAACATACCGTACCTTGTTCTCCAGTGTGGTCATCAGCTTGGGGAGGGTAGAACCTTCTGGGGCTTTGTGGTCTGGACATGGCGGCAGGTCTGCTAAAACATCGTGTTTATCCTGAGGAATCGTAAGGTCTACCTCCAATACGAACCCCCTAGGTGAGTCAGCTGCAATGCTCATGAAATCTATGCTAGCAATCTCTTTAGCCGATAGCCATTGAAACCCACCAGAGGGTAGATACTCCGACATGGCCCAGCCGTAAAGATTGTTTACGTCGAAGTACATTATAAAATCTTCAGACGCCTCGCGGTTGTACTCCGGCATGTACCGGTTATTTGCCTTCGCATACCTGTGGACGCACTGGCAAATACCTCCGCGAATACCTCGTTCGAAAAAGAGCAGCATGTCGATATCCGTCAGAAGATCCAGTTCGACACGCGTGCTCCTTAACATAGCCTGCCACGAAAGGCCTGGGGATGTGAAATAGTGGGCGGGGTCCAGGGTGTACTTCCCCAAACATACACTCCTAAATTTCTCAAACAGATCTGCAAGTAACCGCACATCTCTGTCCATGTACAGACTTGCATATTCGCCCAAAGTCTTGATCTGGAAAGTCCGCCACACCTTTGTCGCGTGTTCGTAATCTTCATCAGAAATGTGTGACTCCGACAACGAACTGTAAAATTTTGATTTTGGAGGAAGCGTGGCCTCGGTGAGCTTATCCCACGAATCCATGTATTCGTAAGGGATGACACCTTTCCGTTTAACTAATTGGAACTTCTCGGGGTCGGTGAAATGAGCACTAGTAATGCCCATGTCGCCGTCCTCAAGGGTTCCAACCAGTTTATCTAATGGGAGCTGCATGAACCGGTACGAGTCCAGAAACCTTAACGTGATTGAAGTATATTCAATCTTTTTCGAAAAAGAAATATAACGTTCTGTGTTGATGGGAAGCACGTCCATTCCTTCGGAATCGAGTTTTGATAATGCCATAACAATGAAATGAGCATCATACCCAGAAAGATTGTGAAAGAAAATGGGTATGTAATTTTTAGTCTTATACTGCAAATTGCAATCATTATGTGCAGCCCCCCTAAATTCACATGTGATATGACAATGATCGCGGACCTTAACAGTCCCCGGTTCAATGTCTTTCTCGCAGATGTAGCATACCGTAGCATCAGCAAACTTTGCTTCTTGCTCATCTGTCATTAGAAGAGGAATACCGAGCGTGGTGGTGTAACGGATAGCGTTCTGGCCTCGCATTCGGGAGGACGGCGGTTCGAATCCCCGTCCGGGCATCCAGATTTGGGTTTTCCATGGCTTCCCCAAATCACTCCAGGTGAATGCCGGGATGCTTCCTTCAAAAGACCATGGCCGAATTCCTTCCCATTCCTTGCCCCCATCCTTTCCCGTCTCTAAAGACCACGTTGTTACTAAGGGACGTTAAACTGTACAAAAAAAAAGAGGAATGCACCTCTTGTAAATTTTATCAACTTTCTTGGCAAGTTTGACGAGTTCGTCAACAAGCCATTTTTCAGGATTTTTTCCCGTGAAGGAGTTGAAACGCGACAGACTAGGTACGAGTGGACAAACGACCCGGTATGCGGCAGCGAAAGGGACATGTTTCTCGACAAAAGTAGTGTGAGAGGCGTTGGGTGGGGGGCTGCAAGAATCATAAGGTTGCAATAAACTTTCAAAGTCCGCGCAAACGACGACGGGTACACGCTCTTGGTGCACAAAATCCTTAAACTTTAAGGTTTTATCGTCGTCGCCGGGTAAATCCACTCTTACAAGATCAACCCTTGCACAGTCAATCTCGTGGCGGTCCAGGAGATCTCTGCGTCCAAAATGTTGCAGACATCTGTCACAAATAAAAATAGCATGCTCATGCAAACTTAAAGAAGATCTGACTAGCCGCGGCCAGTCGTGAATCCAACAGTAATGGAATTTTTTCCCACTGCCGTCGGTAATCAACAACATGTTTATGTGGTGAACGCGTTTGTCTGCAGTGTGATGGAGGGCCCCGGAAACTACATGTTTACCTTTAACTTCATCCAGACCGAAAACATTTACAGAATAGCCTGGATTTTGCATCTCAAATTTAGAAATGTCAGAGAGTTTTACCGGAAACTCTATATCTGAAAAATCGAAACGGTGGTTGGCGAAGGCTTTCATATATTTACTGACTAGGTACGCATGTTTTTTCGGCGCCTTTACTTGAGCTGCAAGAAGTGTCCATAAAAAGCAGTACTCGTCATTCTTGTTTTTAACATTGATGACGGCCTGCTTTCTACAGATATCAAGTGGCAGAGCAACATAGGAAGACCCACGATAGAAAGGTTGAAAATTAGAAATGCTAATGTCGAGGGATTCTATTCTATCGAGAGTTTTGCCACTTGTCCTTTCTTGAAAGTCTCACAATTTTACTCCGAGCTCCGACTTCACATATTTTTCATACCAATCCGACAGGCAAGTGCTGGTTGTGACCTCACGCATTTTAGTTAAAAAGCACATATGGGCGGTTTCCAAAATCATTTCCTTCTTTATTTTATATGTGTTAATCAGTCCAACCTGCACCTTTACAGATGGGGAGGACCGATTATCCACAATTTCGCGAACTTTACCGGCAACAAGTTTAAAGCAAGCATCAATGAAATTCATTGGATCAATAAAATTTTGAGAATTTGAAATTGACCAGGAATAAATTCTATTTTTAAATGCACTATGCCTGTCTTCAAGGACTAAGCGCGATACTGCTGACTCACCCATCGGTGCT
The DNA here is from genome assembly GCA_031002005.1 of Vandiemenella viatica. NCBI lineage: Eukaryota > Metazoa > Arthropoda > Insecta > Orthoptera > Morabidae > Vandiemenella > Vandiemenella viatica. Next base: position 303,417,909 of record CM061921.1, on the reverse strand, counting down.
GCCTGATCATGACTGCATAAGGCTGCCCCTGCACCGGCATACTGCCGACTTGGCCCGGGCGAAGGACCAGTGGACTGGCGGCTTGGTCCCGGCGATGGTCGGCTGGGCCCCGGCGATGGGTCGGCATACTGACGGCTGGAGCCGGGCGAAGGACCGGTGAACTGGCGGCTGGGTCCCGGCGATGGGCTGGCATACTGCCGGCTGGAGCCGGGCGAAGGACCTGCATACTGTCGGCTGAGTCCGGGCGATGGGCGGCTGGGGGACCCGGCTGCTGCTGTGGCGGGCGGTCGGCTAGGTTCCGACGTCTCCCATGGTCGCCATATTGGTTTCGGAACTGCCTCGTTGTCCGGGCGTCCGACCGCCCCCTGTGAAACATAAAAAAAGAAGAAAAATGTTTTAGTATCATGAAATAATATAGGTAAATTACTGATGTACTGGACTTACCGATATTCCAGTGTGCTGGTGGTTGGGGAAGAACCCATTGTGGTGGTGGAGTTGGCGGCATGCTATGTGGTGGTGACATGCTCTGCGGCACATCCACGTCAATATTTGGGAGCATGCTCCATTGTGAACAATCGCCAGGGTTGATATTAGCTCTTTTTGGGCTACTTAATTCCTGAGAAGAATTACCCTTACGCTTCTCTGGGCGTGATGGTTCATCTGAAAAAGAAAAAAAAATGTATTAGCAATAGTTATAAAGACATGGAAAACAATAATCTATAGATAAATATGTACTGAAATAAAAAAGGTCGCTGCAGGAAATATCCAAATCACCTGCGAACAAATAAATTAATAATATAGACTACTGCTTCAGCATTATACATTTTCATAAATCTAGTTACGTTAAAAAATTATCATTACCGAAATCTTCCTGGCCCTCAGCGAGATTTTCATCAAAGTCTGAAGCAGAAAAAAACCTCATCAGTATATGTGAAAGAATTTAAAACAGCCAGAAAACAAGTTAAATAACAATAATTTACTTACCAATATCGCTGAATAAGCTAAGATCCTCAGACGACATTGCGATGATCGAAGTGTTCAGCTCGACGACTCGGAGAAGACTGGATAGCAGAAAGGGGGGGTCTCTGCCCTTTATATACGCGTCTGGAGCCTTTGCTAGCGTGAGAACGCAGTGCGTTGCGGCATTAATCTCCGCGTGGGAAGCTCTTGGCGTGGGAAGACTGCGGCCGCAATCGTAAAATACCGTGTAGGTTGATAAATGTGTTCCGTGTGTGGCGCAGCTGTGCCAGGTGTACGCGGCGGCAGATGCGAGGGGTCCCGATGACTAATGGCTCACTCCCCCTCCAGGCGAACACCTGCGCGGCAGATGCGAGGGGTCCCGATGATTAATGGCTTCCGCTGCGCGGCAGATGCGAGGGGAGTCGGGGCCTACTAAGCAAAAAACGTATCTTTCGAACCAGTACTCCGATTTAATTGAAATAAACGGCATTTTAATACTCAGAAAATTTAGATATTAATTGATACGTCACACCACTAGTACAAATTAAGAATGTAATACTTGCCCTAAAATAAAAATAAAAAGTGAATATTGTACTGTATTTCGAATTGAATTTGAGGTTTAGTACCATGAAAAAATAAATAATAATCCTCCATTTGCATATTATTCATATTTATGACCTCTAACTCAGGTTAAGAAGTGGCCAGGCGAACACCTGCGTGGCACGTGCGCGACGTGGGTGGTCCCGGTGATTAATGGCCTTGTTGACAGGTATTGATGATTTATGGTAATTAGGTCACGCGCCCCGCCCCCTAGAATCCCTTTGATGGCGCCGCCCGCCGTATAGCCACTACTTGTGTTTATTAGTAACAGTAAGTGAAAATCCTGGAAATATTTTAAATATAATTTATCTGTGACTTGCTTAGTTGGAGCATCATTTGATACAGTGTAGCTGTATTTTGGCTTTGCAGCAGGTACTTGTTACCAAAGTCGAAGGGTGAGCTGGGGGTCTGGCATTCGGGTGGACACTTGATTCGATTTCCTGTCCGGACATCCATCTTCGATTTTTCCAGTGTTTTAAAAGCAATGCTGGGACAGTTTCGTCAAACGCCCATGGAGGAACTCTTACTTATTCCTCATCCCAATTCTTTTCCCAGCTGTAATGACTTCAACAACGACAAATATAATGTATAAAGCAAAAAAGTGCGTGTTTTTTATGATTGGTGGCCACAATGAAAGAACGGAGATAGTACTTAACGTTTCCTGTGATTGGAGATGGTATTTATCTCGATTCATAACGAAAATGCTTTATGAGAAAAGCTGCTGGTGAACATCTGACCATTTGCGGACAGAGATTGACACCAAGTTTGCTGACCACGAAGACCCTAAAATACCTGCCGTCATTTCTTATATCACTAACTCGTAATATTTCAATATTACCGCATGTTTGAAAAACACCGCTAGTCAATTTTGTTTCGAAAGCATCAGTGCATTTAGTGAGACGTATGAAGTGTCTGGCTGCATAGGAGGTTGAACTGTATAACGAACTATGTCACAGCTACTAGCAACAACACAGTAGTAATCCGCTTGAAGCTCAGTGTACGATGCAACACTAAACTAACACAAAAATGTAAATGAATAGAAAACTTTCATTCACGTAAAAAATATCAAGAGACTTCGTTATTTCAAGACACGAGCGGAGACTAACGAAAAATTTGTTAATTAGGAAGATGGAAGTGGTTATGTTCTGGAACATTATAAAAAGTTTTTCCTCGACTTGAATAATCGAAATTACTTGTAATTTGATGTACGGAATGCTTACACGATGTTTGCATCAACCAATTAGAAATGCTGAATCATCAGTGACATTGTTAATGTATTAACTTCGCTTTGATCCCATGTTAGAACATGTTTCGGAGATGTGTAACTTACGGTTGTAACTGAACAATGCTTGAAATCCGCGGATGCGGGTGTTTTGTGGAAGCGGATGCTGAAGTATAAAAATAAATTTATAATTATTTAGATTTTAATATTTTATCAAAAATAAACTTACAATCAAAATAAGTATATTTTTATGCCAAATTCTACATTTCTCGTAAGAAACGTCTGTTTCTATATAATACTGCCACACTGATTTATTTTTTGGCTCATCTTTCAACAATAAAAACAACTGAATTAAATTACTTACATTACTACGCACGCGTCTAAAAAACAATCTCCGTCATATAAACTTTGAGCAGTTCGCGGTTCGACTAATTAAAGCGTCAAGCACAAGGTCACGCCACTGCAGATCTCCATGCCCGTCACCCGCCTTTCCACCGTTCTAGCGGCCCATTCACAGTACATCCGATTTTCGATAAAGAACTCTTGATGGACCGTGAAAGGGATTAGCGGACAACATGCATGACGTGTTGGATGTTGTTGGCTTCCAAACAACCAACTTGGGTCCTTGCTGTCCAACAAGCTATGGCGTTGGATCATGATTGGAGGAAACATCCTGCAAGTGGGCGATAAGGACACATGGTGTGCGGCGAAAAAATATGAGTGGAAAGGATTGCTTGTAACATTTTGTTGGACCCTTTTTACTAGCGTGAATGGGTGAGCGCATACTATGGTAGTTATACACGGATGTCTTTTAAGTTGTACCGTAAACAAGCCGCTTTACTTTATATGCAAGTTCAAACTTGTAAATTCGTAGCTTAGGTAATAACACCGTTCAGTTCATTTTTATTGTAAGATCGTCAGAAATAAAGAACCACGTTGTAGCTAGCTAAGCAACGATGGGCAGAATCTCGTATGAAGAGAAAAGAATAATATATATTGCAATGTAAACAAAACATCCACAATAAATATTGCAGATGCGAAAGCGGATGTAGGATTCCACGCGAAAGTTTCGCACTTGCGGATGCGGAGCACCGTTACATCCTTATTGCATCTGTACAAATCGTTCGTAAGAAAAGTGTTGATTACTAACGTGTTAGGTTCTAATTAGTGATAACAGATGGTATATACTCTTGCAAATAAGTAAGCTGATTTACATGTCTCTATTTAAATTCTTCTGCCAAACTATACCAGTAATCCATTTTACACCTTACCAATGTGTAGTAAGCATGTTCATCGAGAATAATAACACTCTCCATACGTCTTAACTGTCCGTCTCTTTAACTGCATAAACGCATGGAAGTATTCAACTGTATCTCTCCCATAGTTTAACTGCCTACTGCCTATCTGGTATTGCCCACTGATGGAGTCTGTCGTAACTTAACTGGACAGTACATATTTGACAGGTAGTAGGGAAAGTGTTCAAAATCCTTCACCTGTTGGACATAGTGATGAGGGGATTGGGGTACGAAACTCTGGTCAGACCACTGCTGGAATATGGTGGTGTAATATGGGACCCACATTTTGGGTATCAAATACTGGCGTTGGAGGGAGTGCAGAAATGGGCTGCAAGATTTGTCTTATGTAATTAACACGAAACACAATTGGTGAGGTAACTAATATGATAAAGGAGCTGGAGTGGGATTCATTGGAAGATAAAAGGAAGGTGGAGAGAGTCATAAGAAATGAGAATGTACAAGGCCTATATTGGTGATAAAGCGTCGAAAGATATTGGTGGGAAAATTAAGAGAGGTGGCTGGAAGGGTAAAAATGACCATGACCACAAGCTGGCACTTGATTTCAGGCATAAGGGTGTGGGAAAATATTCTTTTATAGGAAAGTGAGTAAGGGATTGGAATAAATTGCCAAGAGAATTGATGAATAATTTACCGAAAACACTGAAAGAATTTAAAGTAAAAACTGGTTGGGGGCAAAATTGGGCTGGAGGAGGAAGGGAGAAAAATGGGTGTGTAGGGAGATTGCCACCGGAGCGTGTGCTCCATCTCAATTTTATAATTTATTATTTTTTTAACTCAAGTAATCTGTGACATGACTTGAACTAAGGACGATACTGAGCCAACTCCTTAACTGTACGACTTGCATGACCCGTGGCATAGCAGTGGGACTACCCTCCAAAAGTCATAACTGCTCACTTCTTAGTGCTAAAAAAAATTGAATTGCGTTGGCAGTATTCATTTACGATTATAGGTACAGATATTGTTCCTTTAAAACTGCAGTGCACCCTTTCGCATGAAATAATACAATAACATTTAAGAATAATTTTACGGACAATGCGCACATTAATTAATTAAAAAGCTAGCAATTAAAGCTGGAAAGTAAAGAAGATTGGAGATGATTGACAGTCATAATTATTTTAGCCAAGTACTAATGCAAAGATAGTTCCGTAAATACTGTTGACAGATGAGAGGCTACAGCCCAGTGTCTAAAGGCCTCCTGAGAATGTGTCACGCATGATTCAGAGATGGAATTTAGAAATGGGAAATCTCGAGTGATTCGCACACGAGTTTGACAAGGCCTGAACTACTCAAGTGCAGCTCATTTCCTGTTACGTTGCAAATCGAATTACAGGGTAGTTACTATATCAAGTAATAACCTGGTTCATTTTTAATCGTTCTGTAGTAATTTACGAAGATCCATTATTATCATTAAGACAAATTTGCCAAATTTAACACCAAAAGTCAATTATAGTATATGCTCATTTGTTAACCGTTGTAAAACAAGGGTTGCGCGTTTTCCGCTTTTTAAAATATAAAATTAAATTCGAAAATGAAGAAAGGGAGTCTCAAGATTTTATTACAAGCTACAATGACCACGGTGGCAAGGTGGCAATAAGTTTACTACAGATATGTACGGTTTTGTGAAATAGATAGTTAACTTCATAGATAAGCTATTCTAAATAAATTTTATTGATGGAGGATTGCATCAAGCCAGTCAAAAGACTGATTGACAGCAAAAAATAAAATAAAAAATTAATCGTTAATTTTCTGACAAAGCCAGTCTAATTATGGTCGATTCTATGAAATATTTGGGAGTAACGGTACAAAGGAACATGAAATGGGACATACACATTAATTCGTTAGTAGGTAGAGCAAATTCTAGGCTGCGATTCATAGGTCGAATCTTGAAAAATTATAATTAACAAACAAAGGAGATAACGTACCAATCTCTTGTGCGTCCACATTTGGATTATTGTTGTGCCATTTGTGTCCCGTTTCGTAAGGGGTTGATCGAAAGTACAGAGAAATTAAAGAGAAGAGCCGCTCGATTTGTGACCGCTTGCTATAGTTCTTATGAAAGCGTCACAGAACTGATTAGTTGACTAGGCTGGGAGTCTCTGGTAGATATATGACACACGTTTTGTTTAAACTTATTGGTGAACATGCGTACTCCCACACTCACTTTCGAGTGTAGTGAAATACTTCTTCCACCAACCTATCTGAGTCGGAAGGACAGGAAAGATAAAATTAGAGAAATAAGGTGCCGCACTGATTCTTATATGAATTCTTTTTTTCCTCGTACCATTAGGGATTGGAATGCACAACAAAGAGATTAGCTTTGGTGCTGAGCACCCTCTGCCACCCACAATTTTGTGAATTGCAGAGCATATGTAGATGTAGACGAGATTACAAATTGCAGCATAAACAGTTATTGATCTTGAAGACTTCAACCTTATCCATGGTAGAGAGGTTGTACGACATATGCGCACAACCCAAGCGCGGTGGTTGGGGGCGGTTACACCTGCCCTCGACTACCTGAACTGATTCCAATGTTAAGATGGGTTTCCTATGCAACCTCAGACGCCAGCATCTGACTCGCCAGCATCTGACTCTGGGCGTCAGCCGCGCAGTAGGCGCTTCCTGTAGCGCAGCGGTCGCCAAGCGATCCTGGTACTGGAAGGTCATTAGTGAGCGCAATTCCATGTTTCATTTAATGTTAGAAGATCGGTATAAACTCACAAACTAATAATTTGGCTATCGTTGCTTGCTGTTTGCATAATTTACTTAGAGATGCATTGCTCGAAAGAAATTACGTACCACATTATGAAATAAACAGAAATTAGAAACTACCAACCGAAAATCTTGGACCATTGTCAGGGGGTGACAGTTACGCACATACTGATGGGTTTTCTCTGACAGACCCATTCACAGGATACTTAAACAGTCGTGCAAGTGTAGAACTAACATCCTACAAGGCAATCATGTTGCAAGAACTCTTTATGGCTACTCTCTAATTGTTTAATTTTTAAAATATGTAGATACATTATTGAAAATTCACACTTGTATTTATATGAGCGAATAATATTAATTTATTGATTTGTGCTATGCAACAAAATAACTAGGAAAATTATTAATTTTAATTTAATAACTATACAGATATAGATGAGTAAATGAAAGAATATTTTTATGAAAGTGTCTATAAACCACAGAGTTCGACCAGAGCAAACTTTGAGTTCTATTTGAAGTCCATTTGTTGCCTAAACATAAATTGGGTTTCTGTACAGATACGATAGTTAAATTTTTATGGAAGTAAAAATAATACGAATAGTGGACCGTTAGAATCAGTAATATAACTGCTAAATGAAGTTATAATTACAATTAACCACGTGGTATATTAGAATTACACAACGCGAAGTAGCTTGTATTTTTTCAAGGTTTACAAAACACTAACTTTATAATAAGTGAGACGAAGGTAATAAACAATATTAATAAACTTATGTTAGATCATACTGCACTTTTGTTACCGTTTCCAAAAACGCGGGGCGCTGGAAGCGATTCCGTTGCTTTCCATTGCAGCAGTCATCAGCGGCTGTCGCAGACGTCCGACGCCACCGTTTGACGCTGCATAGGAAGCGCACCTTGTCAGGGCTCGAATGTGCGTGCGTTTTTTTCTGGCCACTCCGACCTTCCAGGAAGGTAGAGGATTAAAGACCCTTGTGCGCGTATATCACCTGTGCGCTTTTAGTCGGTCACCTGGTACGTTTCAGTACTGCATTCCTTCGAGAAGAGTGTGTCATTTGTGAACACACTGTCTAAAAATACCGTGGTTGTGTGATCGCCCGTTTTGGGTATTCGAATTAATTGGATTTTTATAATTAAGGGGATTATTTAAACATGAATGGGAATGAGAGAGAGATCAGCGCAAAAAAAAAGAAAAAAAGAAAAGTCATAGCTCAAATATGCATTTTATTGCTCTCCCAGAATAACGGGTGATTTATTTAATTCGACATCATTAAACATGGAAAACAAATGATTAAACGAGTAATGAACACAATTATCTAATCAGGGTGTATTTTTCGGTCTGTTGTAACGTTGTGAACGTCCGATGGAATCCAGCGCTGAAATACCGCGTCCGATGATGTGCTGCAGTGACGGCTCCTCGAGCTCCCAGCTTGGTCTCCTCTCGTTGTCCACTTGCTGTCACCTTGGAGCACCTCGCGCCGTTTTTTTCTTGTAAGCAGGTATCGTGCCGTCTAGTCCATGGAGGAAGCAACATATGGAGACGACGCAAGGGACCTTCACCACACACTAGAGTGAAACCGGGTAGAGAGAAGTGGGGTGGGGAGGCCGCCATATTGCTGGGCCGGAGAAACACGGGAAATGGCACAAAAACCTCAAGGAAATCATAATACAACCGTGGCACCGCAATTTGATGATGGATTATTATGTAACTCGACGAGACACATCAAAAATGAAGAAAATTTTTTGATATCTTGCTTGCTTCTCGAGATATACTGTCTCGTAAGTTAAGTGTTTTGGGTTGAAATTCAGAAGAAACATTTCCCCAAGTCAAATTTGATGATAAATTCTTATGTATCACGACGATACAAATCGAAAATAAAGAATAAAATTTCGATATATCGCTTAGTTCGCGAGATATAATGTCTCAAAATTGAGTTTGTTAGGTTATGATGCGGACTCGACCAAAAGACAATTTTGCGGCACTTGCAGATTGGGTGTTTAATTTTTTTACTAATCCTTGTTGTTAGGTTCAAACGCGGCCTGGACCAGAATAAAAATGTCACCAAAGGCACAAGGAACTATACCTGTAACTAATTTTTGATAGTTGATATCTAGAGAACTAAGGGACATATAAAAAAATTACTCTTGATTTTGATTAGTTTCGTCAATTTGCATGAGAATCAATCATCAAATAGCATCACCATGGCCACAATAGAGTTGCCCACCGTCAACACACAAAATTCAATTTAAGCTACAGTTCTAATAGCTACAACAACATTGACAATATCCGTACGCTTTCAGTGTAAACTGAAACTTGAGTAAAGCCTGCATAATACCATATTCACTGTGTCGCGATGTAAACATGACCCGCTTAAATTAAATTTTCAACACTTGTCTACAATAAGGCTAGCTTTTCAGGTGCAAAATAGTAATATATGCTATTGTCTACACTATTACAACAAAAATTTGAGAACGATATGATCCTATTGAGAGCAATGAATAAATTTATAGCGAATGGCCCTAATGTTGCAGTTACCTGTCAGATACTTCAAGAACGATAATTACAATGTGACTTACTTGTGAAATGCTATTCCAGGTTTTTTCCTATTTGTCTGTTTGTGCAACCATATGCAAAACAACTTGGCATTATAGAAAACTTTAGAATATTAGAAAATGCAATATTCCCAGCAGCATACACATTGCAAACAGCCCAATGTTTTGGGACTCCTATGGCCGCCAGTAGCCGCCGCGCATGCGCTATAGGAGACGAGGTTTGTTTTATGAGGTTTCACCGATTTGGCGTTATTTCGTCTCCACATGTTCCTTCCTCCACGGTCTAGTCGGCAGAAAAAAACGGTGTTGCCATCTGTGTTCCGGTAAGGTTGGTAACACAATCTACCCCAACCGCGATGAGCTTCGACAGCTCTCGCCCCCGCAACAGTGGCCATATAAACAAAAATTGTGTTGTGTAGACAATGTCTGTGCAAGGACAAAAATTGTAACTAGCTGAAGGAAATGTAATGTATTCAAAGTTGATGTGGATAAGCGCCACGCTGACCAGTGTAAGGTGACAAGGTCCCTTACATATTTTTGTGAATAATTTTTGTTAAATAATTAATTAGATATTAGTCTTGCTTGTGTTGTGTAAACAAATGTGGTAAATTGGTATGAAAGAAAGAAAAAGATAAGCGTATAGTAAAGTGCCAGAATATCTATGGACAATGGTCATCTAAGATAATGTATATCATTGGATAGCGGAAAAGAGAGAAGGGAATGTGGCGAGTTTTGGACGATAATATAATATTTAGCTGGCGCGTAGTTGAATAAAAAACGGAATGTAAAGAAGTGTATTTTGTACCAAATGATTATAAATAAAAAAGTGCTTTCGAGTGTTTCTTAAAAGAATCCATTGTCGATATATATATATTATTTGTTTCTGAACTGTGAATTGAAATTATCTGCCGGCTTCTGAAGCTAATATTCCGGCTTGAAGACGGCAGATTAAACATAACAAGAGGAGCTAAGGTAAATTACCTAAATCCAGGAAGATGGGATCTCTTACACCAGCTCTGTATGGACACTACAGTAGACCTACGGTCACTAACAGATGAGGACCAAACACTTTTGAGTAAATTATAAAAGTTTCCATTCACAAGTTTCCGAAAACTAGCAGCAATTTCTATTGTTCCAGTAATCTCAAGCACATTATAAGGAGGATTACAAGCAGAATAATAGCTAAAAATTCTCATCGTATTAATCAACTGGCATTCATTGTGGAACAGACGTCTTCTACTTGGTACAACATTGTTTTCTTTGATGCTGAAATATTTTCTTGAAGAAATTACGCTTCAGTAGAGTGCAAGTGATTATTACAAACAATTATTTCACATTTCATTTAATGAAAATGTAGTCCTCAAGGAATATCATTCAGCACTGGACTCATGACTGAAGGAGATGTGGCCAATTTTCTGTTGGTTTTGAGCCTGATAAGCCTGAAGTACACTTCACACCACACATCAATATTTGAGCATACTTAAATATGTTATGAAGTTCAGGGGGTAACTACTTTTCGTTGAGGAAGATGTCTACTTTCTGCAGAATATTTAATATCCCACCCACAATCCTACATTTTGTGTTATATGTTCAACAATCGTCTGGGCATTGAATCTATTAATTTTTTAAACAATCTGTTGTTTCTTTTCGTTTGAATACAACTGCTCAGCATTTCTCGCATTTGATCGGATAGACCGTGTTACCTCTAACCGCATATTTTCTATTGGATTTAGATCCGGTTATCTTGGGATAAACCTAAAAAAAAAGGTGAATGTTTTGTTGGTTGTCAAACCACTGCTGAACCACTGTGCTTTGGTCGATCGGGCAGAAATCATGAAACACAAAACTGATTTAGTAAAAATTGATTTTAAACGGGTACAATTTTTAAAAACCATTAATTAAGAAGTCGTGAACAACTTGGTGCAGCAAATTTTGTGAATACCACTTTGATCTTCGCAAATAACAGTCAGTTTTAACATGTATGCTAATAATGAGTAGACCATTTGTCGATATAAGAGATGAAACGGATAGCTGTTTGGTCGGATACTGGTTATCCAGCCATCTATAGGTCGGATGGCCGGATATTCGACAGAACGTTGTTAGTGGAGGTTAGGAAAAACAAAAATGTGGTCAGTAAAGAAAGTATCGCCTATTTGGCAATATCTTGATATGAATAATGGCAGTAAGTTTCCGATTTGAATCACTTTTCGTGGACACGTTTTGAAGAGAAGTTTGAATCATTTCCTTCTCATTCTGGACTTAAAGAAAACACATACCTCTGCCTTGGCAAACCATTTGAAAGTGAAACATCCAGTAAACTTTCATGAAATGAGGAAATTACTGCTGCTATCGTGTGTATACTGCCTTTAGTCAACTCCGGGACAAGTTTCGTCTTCGACATTGAAAGAAAAGCAATTAATTGACTATATCAGAATCGTTTGAATGGATATTACTTTGGGGTATAAACGACGCAAAAGCAAAAAATTTATCATTAAGTTATTTCAGAAATCGTTGCCACTAGACGAGTCGTTATCTATTATAGAAAGAAACGGATTTTCAGGTCCGCAACAAGTTTTACCCTGCTATAAAATCAGTCTCTTACATATATTTCCCATTAAATTGTACCTGACTTCTACTATAAAATTTATGAGAAAATAAAAAAAACACATTTATGGTGTTATCGCTGTTTCTGTGACTTCTAGATCTGTTTACACAACACTGCCATCTTCCTGAATTTCACAGGCTTATGGGTATCTTCTGAAGTCAATGTAGAACATGGAGTTTTTTCTATGAAGCATTTCCCTGATTCTCACCCTGGAGAAAATATAGCAAGGGAACTTAATAGTATCGCAAATCGTTGGGCTATTGACCAAAACAAAATACATTTAATCATTCATGACAGTGGCGCCAACATGGTGAAGAGTGTACTCGTGGCCGAGTATGCTTCTGCAAGATGTTTCATCCATTTGCTTCGGAGAATTTTAGCTGAGCCATTGAAGATCCAGCCTGAAGGGCAGGAATGATTTTTAGTGGTAGACGTCTCGCTACGCACTTTAATCGTTCGGGCTTAGTTCAAGAAAAATTGCTGGCGACTTTAAAAGAAAAATTTACCCGACCGTCAGCTGGTGCCGGATATCAGCACGAGATGGAATTCTATTTATTATATGACAGAGTTCCTGTTGGAACAAAAAAGGGCTATATCACTATATGTGGCTGATCGCGGAATATGCACCAATTTGACGCGTCAACAGTGGTGTTTGACGATAAAGTGCGTTAAGCTATTGATGCTCTTTGAAGAAATAATATCAAGTTCTGGTCTCACCTGCAATTCCGCAGTAATATCACAAGTCTCTGCACTAAAAAAATATTTAGATAACGATGAGAAAGCACTATGATCTACTGACTTACCATACATGAGAGCCTCTTTGAAAACTGAACTAAAAGTCGTTTCTTCTCCTTAAGTGAAGATTCAAACTACTTGAATGCCACCTTCCTTCTACTTGAATCTATAAAAATGTCTTGCGACGAATCTTCCTTCAGTTGGCTGTTAAAAAAGGAGTAGGGAAGGGATTGAAACAGAATCAATGTGATTAATGAAGCTCGCGACACATTTGGAATCGTTTTAAGGAGATAGCCAGTATCACGATCAAGGGGGGGAGGAAACGTGATTGCTAGCGAGATTGACTTTTATTTAAAGTTATCTCGAATTGATCGGAAGCGTGACCCATGTAACTTGGTGGTCAACTAATGCCACACAGTACCCGAATTTGATAAAATTTGCTAGAATTTATTATTCAGCGCCTTGCAGTAGTGTAGGCTACATAGTGAAAGAATTTCCTTTGAACCTGGCCTTGTTTAAGAGAAGTAAAACTGACAATTACCTCTTATTACAGATAAATTGGTGTTTATTCAGTACAAGAACCAATTTTCTATGTTAAAAATAATAATAATAAACCGTATTTTGATTTTAAGACTTTTTATTTGTGTTTAAACTTATTATATACTTAGCATTTGTGAATTTAAAGAAAATTTCGTAATCTATTGAGAAACTGATACCTGCCGGATATCGACCTACTATCCGGTATCTGGCCGGACAGTAAATATTGGCCGGATATCCGTTTCATTTCTAGTATATACTAATGTTTTGGGCAAAACTCGAAGTCATGAATAAATACAATCACAAAAAATAGGATTCATAGATGGTTGTAAATATAAGGATCACGTAGCTATTTTGAAACTTATTCATTTTTTTTAATGATTAGTAAGAGCGATCTCGTGGCTCAGTGGTCAAGACATCTGACTGAAGATCGAAAATTCCATGGTTCGAGTCGCTGACTCGGTGGAGATTTTCAAAAGCCTTCACTACTCGCACAGCTTACTGTGTAAAGAAAAGTACGCCAAAACGCTTCCGTGGTTCGGATTCCACGTTTAACTTTAGGTAAGATAAGGATCTGGCCACCCTGTCTCCTATACCAATCTAAGTATACCTACTTCGTGAGTATCCAGACAACCTATGGGCTGAATACCAAGCTTAGCTTAGAACGATTATTATGCACTAGCACATATTTCCGTTAGCTCATTGATGCTATGGGCCTTCCTAGCAGCACAGATTAGATTCGTGATGAATTTCCACCGCTGCCTATTGGGATCCTTGTTGCGTAGATGAAACTTGAGCCACTCAGAAAATCAAGTAGCCTGAAGTTTAATTCAATAGGGACATTTGGCAGATTGCGTAAATGCTTTTTGGGGGAAAAAATTAATACACATGTAGTAAGACCATTCAATGTTACTGTTCTATCCCGCATGGTTCTCAAATTTTGGTGCTGAAAATGCGGCTGCTCTATTCCCATAGAGATGTAGCTATTTAAGACGAATATGATGGTGAGAAGTGAAATATTTAGAAGATGGAAGGGTCTGGAATGGACTGCTTCCAGATATGGACCCTTAGAATAACATAATTAGTGTTAATGAACTTTACAGTTGCATGATACAATTCCGAATCATAATTCTGTGACGAAAAAAATCTCAAGAAGGTAATAAATAGATGGGCTTAGATTGCACCTGGATGACACTGGCGAAATGTGGTCTGATAAAATTTTTGGCATCGTAAGTTTAAAAACATATACATATATATATATATATATATCACTAATTACCACGTTTGAGTTTTTGGTTATATTAGGTCTTGCTAATGCGCATGCACGTCTATGAGATACAAGTCAAAGATAAAACGAGCATATATAAAAGGTATGAGGGATTTGTATAAGACGCTCTGCTATTTACCATATTTATGAGCAGTTTGTACGAGTGTCGCGACTTGTCAAATATGAAAATCCTGTATGAAATGCTCTCGGGTGAAAATCCTGATACAAGTTACGGCAAACGTATGCAGGTGTAAACGCAGCTTTATATCACAGTTTTTAATAAACAGGTTTGTTTTAAAATTAAGCCCGACCATTAGGGCTTCTCGTTTCGGTATGTTTCCGCTGTGAGCTTCTACAAAATTTATCTATTATTATTATTTATTATTTTTTAAGTAATCCATTATTCAGTTCATTAATTTCAAAATATTTTAATAGTATTTAATTATTCAGTTAATTTTATTCTAATGTTTTGCCTTAGTCAAAGTTGGTTTTTTTCTCTGTGAGGTTTAACCGTCCGTTTGGTGTGGACCCGCTTCACATCGCAAGGAGTCAACTAGGAAAGTACACTCTTTGACAATAAATTTGGCCACCGTTGAAAATTCTATCACTCTTATTTTGCACAATCTGAAATCAGTGTCATCCTAAGAAACAGTAATGCAATACTGGCTTGCGGCGGCCGCCAAATTTATTGTCAAAGTGTGTACATCACGCTCAATTTCTGTATGCGTATGCTCACGTTAGGTGACAAAGAAAACACTTTAAATGTATAATGTTTCCGTTTGTAATGTCGATGGCTTGAATTATATTTTACTTCCTTACCGTGGCGTGTTATTTGTAGACGTGTAACATCCACGAATTGGTTGAAGTTTGTCTTGAAAGCTGTGAATGTACAAGTTGTGTGAGATTGTAACTTAAATCTCTACTTAACATTGTGACGTCTTTTGACTATAATTTGCAATTCTGGATAAATGGAGTCCCATTAAACCTTTACACAGCTTAAACCGTATTTTCTGAAATGAAATTTTGGTCTTCGGAAGAACAGTTTCAAATATAGGGCCTGCCAGCTACCCATATTTCGGTTTTTCAGGGTTCCCGAAAATGGCTCCGGATGATTGACAGGATAGTTCCCACAACAGTCCATGGCATAATTCCTTTGTTCTTTGTTCTGACTCTATTGACCTCCATGTCAACGAGGCATAATGCCAAAAAAATAAAAATGCTATTCCACCAGCGAATAAAGAATAAGTGATTTTAAGAATCTGACAGAAAATTTAATAAGTCCAGTATCTATCTAGTCAAGGGGGAAAAAAAGTGTAATTATAAGTCTATCACACAATTGTTTAATAGTAAGTTAATATGTGCTGTACAATAAAGTAAGGGAGCCCACTATAATTAACAGATGTGTTGTGGCGGAGGGGGGGGGGTGAAAATCTGAGATTTTGAGACGTAATGGAACACTAGGTCATTGCTCAGTTAGGGATGCTGTTCCTGGACCCAGTGGAAATTACCTTCCCCGCCAATAGAAGAGAGCAGGGACCCGTCCTTGTCAATACACTAAGACGCTGAGGATGATGGCCAGCATTTTCGAAACATTTGGCCATTACATTTGAAAAGCATGCCTGGTTTAACATGCCAGTCTGTGTAGATTTATAGCAGACCAAGCGGCAGTAATATATGAAAAGCAGTGACGTTAACAAGATAGGGATGTGCTATTTCCCACAAATAATGTGTTAGGGAAAGATATCTCATTATGTGGGTGATAAGCAATTCCCAAATAGCAACGATTATCGCCGAAATAATGCGAAGAGACAGTGGCAATCACGATAAAGGTGCCCTGGTAATTCCATAAGAGCCTGGGAAAATGTTTTACTTAATAACGAAATTATTGCCCACATCTGGAGTGCCTCCGGATGGCAGGAGCGAGACTTGACCAGCTTGGAGCAGAGAGAGGAGACAGGAAGAGGGATTGTTGACATTGGAGCTGTGGAGGAGAGAAATCTGTGTCCTGGTTCTCGATTGGTCTTCCTGGCCGGTCCTAAGCTGGGAGCTTAATAAGAGACCAGACTCTGAGTTCAAAGATTGACAATCAGAGTTTGATATTTTGACTTTAGACTCTGAACTAACAGATTTTCACATGGTGCTGTGTGGGTAAGGACAATTGATGAGGCAGTGAGTTCGTGAAACTTGCACTTCATTTTCTACTGTATTAAACTTCATCGAACTTTAAGAAGTGTTTGCATATGAGTGTTTCCCTCTATGCAATCACCAAATTGATGCCCTGAGAGAAGCAATCTACCCAATAAAGAATTTTACTAGCGAACAAATAAACTGAGCAAAATTTGTCAAGTACATTTGTTATGCTTAAGATCTAACTGCATTGATTATATTACAGACTGAATTGAAGACCTTAAGCAGATGGTGATCATTAGGCTCACAACATTCTGTATCCTTTTGTATATATTTCATATTTTTCTGTATGGCATTAAGTCACACGGATATTATTCTAATGTATTAATATTTGTAAAATCTTACTCAATTTCAAATATTAAGCTTTTTATGTTATAACAGCATGTTCAACTCCATACTCTAAAGACCATTTGTATAGGACGGAGTGTTTTATTAAGATTTTTTTTGGATTGCTCACTATATTTTGAAAGTAAATACACTTTTTCTGTTTGGTCATGACATAATAAATGGTCAGTTTATGACATTTAGCTTTATACATGTTCATAAATTCATTTCACACCTCTTTTATTCATAATTAAGGCAATATAACCAATGAAATAACTAAATATGCATAAATAGCTAATTAAAAGCAAGCAGGTAACACCAAGAACCGTTATAGTAAGTTCAAAAAGATTAAAAACATGAAAGATGCCTTGAGATTGGGGAAAGTCAGGTTATACACTGCTCAGATGTAATTTCAAAATTGCAAGTTGACGAAAATGGGTAAGAACATAAATTTATTAAAGCTAAAATAATTAACGGCAACTTCAAATCAACAATTTTTAAAACAATAGTCTGTAGAAGACACTTCAAGAACAGTAGTTACCTAGAACTGGGAAAATGGTTTGTAAGCAAGCACGAAGGAGAATAGAGGGATTTATCTGAAAACACTATACAACCAATCAGATATAAAACCAGCAAATGGGGAATTTCATTGTGGAAATCTGTTGGAATCATACCTATTAACGATGATTAAAGATAAGTGAAAGCCTAAAAACTTTTGGGATGAAGTGGTCATTGAATATTGTAGGAGCCTAGATAATTATAGCAAGGGTGGTTTTAACTAGGTGTTGTGTTCATTCTGTGTTGTCCATGCATTATATATTAGTAATAGTAAATAATGAAATTTTATATATCTGTTTAAAGGCACAAAATCACTTATGCCTATAGAGCATGCTTATGTATTGGAAAGTAGATATGACTTAAAAGGGAAAGGAAAATTTTGGAGAAAATAAAAGCAACTGTATGAATATTACCACCTAGGATGCTACGAGCTTAAACTATGGAGAGCCAAACTGACTATAGTAACGACACGACAGTACCCATCAGTGTGGCTGAGTTACCCCACACTGGATCGAGAAGGTACGATGGGGCTGGGCACAATGCCAGGTCCCAGTGTACCAGGCATCCTGACTGCAAATATCAAGGTGAATGTGGGAATGGTCCCAAATCTGTACCTCAAGCTACACATTTCACAAAATCTGTTATCACACACAGAATGTAGTTACACATTTCACAGACAGATTGCAATACATTTCCTCCACAAGTATGCTGAATGAATGGCAGCAGGTATGAAATGCTTGGCGACAGGAAGGATGTGCAGCCATAAGATCAAATCTCTAAATTTGGTGAGAGATGAGACAGATAGATATGTTCACTTTGATCCCATGTGATAGTCTGAGATGTTGAACAGTACATACACTTATTAATAATATCAATTATATTACCGGCAATTGATAACAAGTTAGCTGCTTAACAACCCATTAATATAATCAGTATCCACTGTAATTTCCCATGTTAGTTACTACATATGTAGAACAATGTAAACACTTGTTACCAGTATCTAATAACCTGTTAATTTCTTAGAGACCAATTAACGTAATATGTTTCCACTGTAATCGGCAACTACGTATTATATCATATTAGTTACTATATATGTGGAACAATACATACAATTATTTACAACATCACTAATATTACCAACAACTGATAACCAGTGAATTACTTAAAAAACCTGTTAGTATGAGAATTTTTCCATTGTAATTTACACATATATACTATCCCATGTTAGTAACTATATACAACTGATTTTGCAAAGAGTTTAATTACTTCATTTGTCAATAGTTTCAATAGAAAGAAAAACTAGTACCATTTTAGTAATTGTGGACAACTGTCACCCTATCCTTCCACACAACAAATATATAGTATTTTCTAGGTCATTCTTAGTTACCAAATTCCGAGAAGAAAGTTCTTTCACAGAGTAAAATGGGTTCCGAAGTAAAAACTCTTTCAGTTCAGTAGTTAGGTTTTGGTGGATAACATTTTATTTCTTTTGATAAGACATGAATAAGGAAACCCCAGTAAATGTTATCCCTTTCTGTAAACAAAGTGACTTGTAATCCTAGTGAATATTATATTTATGCCTGGTATTAGAGCTATGTGTGGCAGCATTAAAATTTAAGTGTTCAGGATTTTCCACTATAAATGATAGGGAGTACAACTAGATTTCTAAATAGATTTCTGCACGATATCCATGGGCTTGCTCCGCAAATAATTCTTACAGCTCACTTTTGTGACTTAAATACTCTGTGCTTGTGAAGAGTTTCCCCAGAATGAATGCCTTAAGTGATTAAAACCAAGGTAATTCTAGAAAAGGTAGGGCCCAAAGTGAAAAGAGCGGTGATTGGTTATTGAAATGACGCCACTGTAGGAGCAAACTCAAGAAATGGATGCAAGTGGCAAATGAGTGAAGCGTGCTGCTGTTCATAACTACGCATTTTACGGATGCCAAAGCAATTAATTCAATGAATTTTTTTTAAGTATTCGGTAGTATGATTCACATACCTTGTTGCGTTAGTTCTCCGTATTTTGAACTGACAAGATTTTCTTCCAAGTGCCGCAGCCACCTTTTTTGCATTTTCAGTTTGGCATTCATGCAGCATAAACGAATAAACACTTGTCCTTACATATATTTTATCACTTCCACTGGCACCTCTGGATATTTTTGCAACTATTTTGGCACAAATTGTTTTAACAATATTCTTTTCTTTTGACATAAAAACAAACATTCATATCCACAAAAATTAGTTCAAATTATGGCACTTTATTTTACCAGTCATCGGATTGTACAAGAAGGCTTCCTCGAGATGGTGCTTATTTCCATCCTTCAGATTTTGATGTAGACGCAGGCAGACACATCAGCGATGTAAGTGTTCCCATGGTAGCATCAAATTTTCTTCCACAGTGAGCGATGTATTATATTAAACCAGCAAGATAATGAAAGCCTTAAATTGAGCAGTCAGTCCCTTCTGTAAATAAAGACTGATCGGTACAACTTTCAAATGAAGTATTAACATCTTTAAGGTCATAATCACCTTCAATCAGAGCCAGTGGTACAGAAATTCTAAATAATCTTGATTCAGGTGAACTGTCAAAATGTGTTTTACTTAGAAACTCTGGAGTTCGGAGTATAGACCAAACACAGATCGAATTGTTTTCATAGATCCTTTCCAGAAAGGAGGTAGCAGTTTTGATCTACCAACTTGCAATTTTTCACAGCATTCATACATCTGTCTCAAAATTCTTTCTAGAATATCTTTGAACACCATATCCACATGCTAACGGCTTGTTGTCAGACTGTACTCTACTGCACATAAAGTCAAATAAGTTGTTAACAAGCTGGAAAAAATTAGCATCGAGTTGTTCTTCTGGCATGAAATAGCGTATTGCTCGTGCTGTGGCGTTAGAAAACAATTGCAATGCCAAAAATACCCTCTGGTGCTCTCTTCCTTTAACTGACAAGTGGAACTGTGTAAGTTTGGGGCACACTTTCATTTCACCATTATCTAAATCAATTTTTGAACCAACTTCTACCACAAAATGTTGCAGATGGCGAAGAAGAGAAGGATTACAAAAGAGTACAAAACAAATCTTTTTTGTACTGCCTTTGCCTTGTAAAAGCCATAAATACAGAGATGTACCATATCATGTTTAAAATGTTTAAGAATGTTCATTTATGCTGTGATAAAAAAACCAGTGCCCTATGATATAATCATAAGGATGTGAATTTCGATAATCTAAACACTAATTTTACTAACTGAAGTAAATAATAATTAATCCATATAATACATTGGAACAAATAGAATTTAAATTGTAAAAAATTGTCACATTGGTATTCATAGTGCCTATATTGCGTCACTATATTTCTATGTCATACTGGAAAACAGGACACAGAAAATAAAACTGCATTACTTCATTTGTAGATGTGTGGAAAGGTCCTGGAATAATTTGCACACAGTGTCCAGTTTTTAGATTGTTATGAATAAAAAAAGAAAAAGTTTATAAATTGCACAAGATTAAAATTCCACAAATATGAAGAGAGAAGAAAAGTACCAGCTCAGAAGAAAGTGGAAACTATTGTAGCCCATTTTCCATTTTAGTAATACCATAAATCTGATAAGAATGAAGGAAACGGGTCATCATTTTGAAGAAATTAAGAAGGTTCTGGCAACAAAACTGGGATTCTTAAAGTCATTTTTATCTGATTCAACAAAGAATTTGAAACATTTTACAACGTATGATGAGCGTCAGTAAAAAGAAAAAAAAATGTTTAGACATGCACCAAAATGATATCTGTAACCAAGTAGATAATGTTTGACAGTATCCTTTAACGATAGAAACTGATAAGCTATAAAAACTAAACCCATGACTAGTATGAAAAGTTTTTTTTTTGTAAAACAGAGGAATTATTTAATAAACAACACATATTAGAATGTTATAAAGCCATCCAATTAATTATTTTCTTAAATGCATCTATTTATAGAATAGAGGATTTTGGTTTAAGCATTAAACTCATATGGTGATAAAAAAAACTGGTGAATAAATGATCAAATGAATGAATAATGGAGTTTTTTTTAATGAAGGGGGAGATAAACATTTCAGAATTTGGAAAAATAACAGCTATATACACATTAATAAACAAAATAGTACATCTATAAAGGTGAATGGCTGATTATAGAAAAATCTCAACGAATTAGTTCATGTGTCATAACCCAAATTTTGCTAATAAATGATCAAAATTAGTTTAAAGAGTTCCAACCTAGTATCAATCCAACATTAAAGCATGTTTAAAATCATTTTCTCAGTTTTTTCAAGTGGTAAGTAGGAGTAAATGGTAAAATGCGATAATTTGTAAACATTGGCAATATATAGAAAATTTCATTTTTTTTTTTTTACTAGAAAACCTTATATTTATGTTCAGAGATGCATAAAGTCAAAAGGATTAAAATGAGGTGGGACACTATTGGGGTATAAAATTGTACTGGAGAGATATTTGATTTTGAAGTTGAATTTCCCAAGTGTTTCAAATAATCGAAGAAAAAAAGTTAAATAATTTCCAGACTCGGGGTTTTCAAGCTACTGAAAAGATTTATAGCCCCAAAGATGCATCGGATTTTAGACCACATTATGTAAAGTCAGTTGATACAAGTTAAGTAATGTTTTTGCAGTAAAATGAAGATTTTGGGAGGAAAACTTAGTTTTCATGTAGCAGAATTCAGATAGATACAGACTGGAAAGTATATTTAAAGCAAAGTAGAATTCTTTCTGAACATAATTAGAAAGTTTTTGGCCAGGATGAGGAAAACTAAATTAATTACAAACACGAAAAAATGGCAGGTGACGTTGAAAGAGTGGAAACGGATTCTAAACAAGAAAATTGAAACTATATGAAGGAGACTAGTTAGCAGTTAGACTACATATTAGAGAAAATTGTAAATAGAGATGTTTAAAACATATTTTAGCTCTGTAGTATCAATACTTTGGGATATATAGGAAATAGTAATTTAGTATTAATACGCATTTTTGGATTGCACAAAGATAGAACATACCGGTAGTAAGCCGGTTTATATACGAAAAGATCAGGAAGGAGGAGATCATTTTAAAATAAGATTCAAAACCATAACTCGCATTGTGAACAAATGAGAGAAATTTTATGGTTTGCCACTTTAATATTTTTTTTGTACAGACAAACCACTAAGGCTAGAAATTTTTTATAGGGATTTGTTTGAACATTTAGGGAACTGGCTACCTGCCACAAAAATTTCAAGTAGATTAGAGGAAACATAAGGTTTCATGGTGTAAGAATCCCTGGAAAAATTGCGAAATCTACCGGGTCTCGTATAAATAGAGCTCTGAAACCTGTGGAGGGGCAGTTTGAAGTCACTTGGTCGGATAAGTTGTGGCTGGTCCCTACCCATTTGGTATGATGGGTGTAGGAGAACCAGGAAGTTCATAGGCGGGTGCGAGGCTAGTAAGTCGGCCATGTTGGACTTACTATAACATAGTGCAGAAGTGCTCTACTTAGATGTAATAGAACTTTATTCAGTTAGGTCATCTGAAGTTGCTTGCTGCTTGTATCGGGTTTTATATCTGCAATAGTTTATTTCAGAAAAGAAGTTTAATGCCATAAATTTGGTTACCATATAATGTAATAATTTTTGGAAGAATATAAGGTTTGAAAATTTCATAAAAGTCTACAATGAACATTAATTAGAATGTATCTTCACCAACTACGATTTTCAGTTGGTTGGCGACCGAAAGACAGCATGTCCTTAGGCAACAGTTAACAATCACAGTTTACAGTAGCATAAGCTGTTATGCACAAACTCCCCATAAAAGCTTATTATCTAACACATGGGCACAGCAATTAGCCAATTGGTTTACAGAATGTAACATTATCACTAACCCTGAATCTATTATTATTATTATTATTATTATTGGTATCAAATTAATAATGAATTATGTTCTATTTATTAATTATAAGTATCCTGAATAATTGTTAGTGTTTATAACTTGATTTTTAATATTTTTGGGTTTCCACAGACTGTAGTTTGTTTAGTAAATATGGGTAGCATAGTGTTATGTTTAAGTAACAATCTTTGACACAGGCCAGCACAACTATGATTGAGCCCCTGCATTGTAGCATGCCAGGGTGCAGAAGATTGTATGGCGCGAGTTCATGCATTTTGTACACAAGCTGAAATAGCATGTGAAATGTACTTGAATCTTGTTTGTTGCAAAAGTGTTCTAAAAGTTGTTTCAGGGAATGGTGTTGATTAAACTAGTATTTAGACCAGAACAGAGTTTTTCATTTCTAGTCATTGTAATAATACCTCAATTTGTTTGGTGGCTACATGCCAGAAAATCTTAAAACTATCCACATTAATGGTGTGCATGTTTGGGAGAAGAGAATTGGGCCATTCTTTTCTAACTCCATCATACACTAATGGAGTGGTTAGCCCACATTGGTTGACCATTTCTAGGATAATTCGTAGCTCACATTTAGAACTCCTATTCCCCAATTAAAGACAGTAATTACCTTGGTGACATACTATCTGAAATGACTAGACCTAATGTAGCTGTGGCAGACCTATGATCTTCAGGATTAGCGACAACTGGCAAGTACTATAATCCAATTACTTCTTTGGGCATGCAAGATCAACATCCAAGTCAACAGTAAAAAGAAATAGTGTTTTTTTGGACACTGAATTCAGTCTATTAGTAATCTGAAAAGCTAAAATTTGAACAATAAACTGTTGGTTAAATTTTTAATGGTAAGAATTTGTCAGCAAGTGTTAAGATAGTTTAATTCCTAAAAGAATTTTTATTGTAGTATTCAAATTGTTAAGAAATTTAAATTGAGAGAAAATTGTTACATATTCAAAAATTGTAAAGAAATATTTCTATAACAGAAGTCATGTTCAAAGTTGCAAACTATAGTAGTATGTATAATTTAAATTTTCGAAGTTTTCAAAACCCAGTTAAGAAGAAAATAACAATTTGTCTAAAAAGAAGGGGGAAAACTATTTCTAATTAGCCGAGAGTAGAAGTCAGTAATTTCACGTATACATGGGAATGGTTGCTTATTTTCAGTGCTGCTGAGAGTGGATTTTTGTTTTTCATTTTTCATGTTCATTGCAGAAACTGCAAAATGTTTCGTTACAAGTATTTTCTGCCTAGGTCTTTAGATTCTGTCGCATGTAGTATCTTTGTTACTGAGTGGCATCTATACTTTATTCTGTTGGCTATTAATTAGTGATGTGCCGGATCGATAAAAATGTATATCCGCGGATACGGATACAGATACGGATAATTAGTTCCTAGATCAGCGAATACGGATACGGATCTCAAATTCAACTTGGACCGACAGTGAAAAAGTGGTCAGCTACGATCTATTATCAACGAACATCCAGCATACGCAACGTGTTTTGACCTTGCACTGTGCGTGTTTATGTTTATATTTTAAGATGACATAGGATAACGTAGATTATATATGCTTGTGTTTTTTGGGAAGTTGTAAGTTAAATTAAAATTAAAACAATTTCTACAAAAAAAAGTATAGTACTGTAATACGGAAATATTTTAAGATAGTAAATGACGAATCTGCTAAATACAAAATTTGTGAAGGAATGTATTGGCATAAAGGTAAAACTTCATTTTAAAAAATCACCTTCAGATGAAACGCCCACAAAAATATTAGTTATTTTTGAAAGAAGACTCCGCTAAGAAGATAGCTGGTGAAAACATTCTGCAGGGAACGTCTGTAAAAACTGTAAATAGAGAATTTATAATTTTTTTTAACGAATATATAGAAAAAGCCAAAATGTGGAACATTGCAAAATAAAGATTAACTATGTAATTGCAGAAATGATAGCTTTATCTGTTTTACCTTTTCAACACGTAGAAGATTTTGTGTTCCAACGATTGATGGATTTTTGTTGTTGCAAAATTATGTTCTAAAAGGCAGGAAATATTTTACGTAATTTATTTGCAGCGAACTTTACGATCGAAAATAAAGAACGTGTTGAAGGATTTCCTATATATCATATATCTGGTAGGCTTTTTGGTCAGGTGTTTCATTGTTATCCTTAACATTACAAAATATTTTATAAGAAAAAATATCGCTTTAAAAGCGGAGATTTCGGCAATATTTCAAAGTATGTTTGAAGAGTAGGGAATCCTAAACAGAATGTGCACTTCATGGTAAAAAATGGGGGATCCAACATGAAGCGTGCCTGCACTTTATCTGACATAGATAATATTCAGTCTACAGCACATCAGCTGCACCTGGTTCTTGAAAAAACTGTTAGCAATAATAGTAAAAAAAATTTGAGGTCTATGACACATGGGACGCACATATTTATCATCACCTGCAACAAGCGTTTCAAGTGAGCAGTTTTTCAGTGCAGCTGAAATTATTTACGATCCTCATCGTAATACACTTTCAAAGCTGTCAAGTTACTCTTTTTGATGTACAATTTACCAAACTTAATTTTAAACATAACATTTTTTTTTTTAAGTTTCTATAAAAATGATTGTTTTATCCGAGGTGAACAGTTTAATAGCACCTTAATAATTTCAGCTAGCAAATCATAAAGATTAGAGGTCTGATCTCACTATATGGTTAAAATAATACCTTAAAACTTACTACAGTGGTAAGTTACCAGTTACCTTTGGTAACCTAGTGAAATAAATGTTTAAGTAATTTATTTTTGCAATATAAATGTGTCAGATATGAGATTTTAATAAACACAAAGTAATTGGAATTGAAGTTAATAGTATTTCATTGCTAGCTATCTTTAATATTTTATATACGTGCTTGTTGAAATTCTTTACAAAAGATCCGTTAAAGATCCGCTAAAAAAAAAGTAACGGATACGGATACAGATCTTTTTTCCCCCTCGGATATCCGCGGATACGGATACGCATATCCGGCACATCACTACTATTAATGTTTTAGTTTGTAGCTGCGTAAAAAAATGTTTTGATCATTTTAAATTATAATGGGGGGAAATAATGAGATAGTAACAGAGTCTCCACTAGGAGCAGGTCAAACAGATGAAACTCCAGAAAGGAAAATATGTTTCCTAGAAATAATGTCCTTGAAGCAAATGCAAGAAAATTAAAGGAAGGCAATTCGAGAACTAATAGAAAGTTGTAAGAAGACAATACAATAAATGGAAAAGATACAAAAGATATGGAGAGGCAAAGAAGAAAATGAAACTGAAGAATATCAGAAGAATCAATTAAACATAAAACATTAAAAACTATGTGATGTACAAAAAGATTGCAACTGCAGAGGAACAGAAATATTAACTGAAATTAAACAATTAGATGTAATGTTCATAGAATCTGGATCCTAATCCTATTAATTTGGAAACTGAAAAATAATGAGCAATTAAAGTGATGAATATAAAGATTGTTTATTTTTTTTGACAAGAACAATGGTAAAGAATAGATTGTACCAGCTGAGAAAAAACAAGCATTATCAACAATGAAGCAGGTACCAGTATAATGAATGCAATTTTGACAATGGAAGAGATACATGTAATTTGGGAAGCAAACGGTCATGATTTTGAGGACTGATGGAAATATGTTGACTAGAACAACAAATAATCAATGTATAATGAGAATAAAGAATACAAAGAGACAATATTGGGAAAGGGGGGAGGAGGGGGGGGGCAAATGCCTATTGGCCAAAATCTGAAGAAATGTAATGACATATTCAAGAAATTGAGAAGAGGGGGCACGACATGGAGAAAGCGGAACAAATAATAAGAAAGCATTGCATAAGGGACAATTATTTCCAAGTTAATTTGAGAGATTAGATTCTGGCGAAAACGTAGTAGAACGTTTATTATTCGAATTCTGAAATTAAGGTTTTCAATATTTACTGGGGACTGATTTTTATAAAGTTAATGGAAAACCAAATATAATTGCTTGCTTACTAATCACAAGCAGCTTACTAATCACAAGCAGAGTCAAACAAGTTTTGTATAAAACCATACTTTTTAAATTAATATTTGTTAACTACAAGAAAATATTACTCTGTTGAGTAAATGAATTCAGTGATTGTGAATGACAACAATTAGATTTGTCAATAAATTTTATGAACTCATTTCATGCATCATTTAATGATCCTAAAAGTTATGTGTAATAGAAATTTTTTAACAATTGTGATCAGCATAAAAATCTTGGCAGTTTGTGCTCAGTACCATACAGTTAATAAACTTAGAACCACTCAATTAACCAGTCATTACACGAATATAAATATAGTAAAATGTTATGGGTAGAAAAAACATTCATCTATATTTTCAGTCTACTGAACATTGATAAATATAATTAAAGATTTGTAAATGGAAAAACTGTATCTTAAAATCAGAAACAGGATGGTTGTGGAAAAGAAAACTCCAAAACACAAATGGTTCAGGAAACCTGCTCTATACATGAGAAAAACAAAGTGATTCATCTCATCAGTGTCTGAATTATTCCCATTGCCGAAATATTTCTCTCAACATACATAAATTGATGAAAATTACTGGACTGGAATCTTATCTTCATTGCAGCTCTTCTCACTTCAGATAAGCTATAAAACTGAAACTAAGTGGGAATCTAAAGATTTTCAGAACTATAGAAATTTGTAAGGTACCAACATTTCTTCCTAGTTTTACTATTGAATTTCACTTCTACAGATGAAGTTACCATGCTTTGACACTTGTGAGCAAACGGTCTGTGTCTGGAAGCCAAATGTGAATGAAAATCCCTGTCCTAGTAACTTCCTTTTCCGGTTTGGCTAAGTTTTATCTCACAAAATTCCTGTGTGAGCTCTCAACAAAATAAAACACACCCATTTCTTCTAAAACAAAAAACATCATCCATAATATCTCTAATACAATAATTTGTTATCTGCTCCCAGTACTACAACTGGAATTCTGCAAATCCAGGTCTATTAATCATTTGGACACAACCTTTGTAGATCAGAACTTTACTGCCTTTAAAATAGTGACATTTTATATTATAAAAGTAGATGATGCTGCAGGAATATCATATCTAAAGCAAAAAGACCACCATTCAAAGAAAAAATGGTAACACCCTCCAGAAAATACTTTGCAGCAGGCTTACTTTCATCAATTTTTCAGTAGCACAAGAGACTGTAAATTTTTCACTAACTGAAAAAAAAAGAAAAATAAATAAAAATAAAAAAAAACTAATTGGGAATATGTAAGAACCTTAGAATTTTAGCAAATTCTAGCCTCTCACCTGTAGGTATAAGGGGGAAAGCTCACTCTTTAGTAAAAGATAGTTTAGTTCCTTGTATAGGTTAGGAGAGTGAAGCTTTATATAGCATACAGATACTGTAACCAAACAGACTAAATAATCCTTTTTAGAAACAGTAAAAGTATTTAAAAGTAAATAAAAGGCCTAAATAAACTTACTATAACAGTTAGAAAACATTAGTTTGGGAGGAAATAGGTTAAATCACTAAAATTCAGTTTCAAACAATAAATTTTGCTATAGGTTAATTTTACCATTTCTAAATCAATTTAAATGCAGGAAAGACTGTCAGTATTTAATAAAAGCCGTTCATAAACTTTGTATAGTAGTAAACAAACTTTAAATCAACCGAAAGTTAAATAATCATTAATAATTCAGTTTTTGGGATTATGAGCTTCTACTTTGGGAGCATTTCGTCATTTCTAATCCGGTTTAAGAGCGATAAAGTAGCTCAACATTTAATAAACCAACTAAATTAACTTCCTATAATAATATTAAAACTTTTTACTAACCTGAAAAATGATAATCCATTATAATTCTGTTCACTACACAATCAATTTCTAATATTTGGAATTTCACTGTTTTTACACACTTTCAAACAGAATAAAGTAATTTTAAAGAAGTAATAACACAATTAAAAGATAAATTCACTAAAATTCCGTAGTTTTTGGATGTGTAAATAATTTAAATCAATTTTTTAATACTTCGTTAGATGCACTTCACTTTGGCATTTTTTATCACAAAATCCTAGACAGTTTTCGAAATAAAAAGTAGATTTCCGGGAAGACCTAAAAATCTAATATCACATATATTAATTTCAAGTAATTCCAAGTAGCAGAAACAATTCTATAAAGATTCTAAAATTTATTTTTCACTGAAAGCACGTGCATAGTTTAGGAATTTATTACAACTGCTCAAAAGTAGATACAGAGATCAGACAACTTTCAGAATACGTAATTTAATTCAGAGAATCTTTTGGTAATTTTATATTTGCGATAAAATTAATAGAAGTAAAGTTATTAAATTAAAACACACTCAGCATTTTTTAAATCTTGCTCACGCCGTAATTTCAATATCCGTGCATCAATTTTAATAAAAGTTACACCAAAACACTCAGGAATTTTGGTAGAACACACTGATAATAATATTATTTGGGTAAATCGTGGTTTTATTAAAATGACGAAATTTGGAAGCTTCTAGAACAACAGTAATTCCCGGGGTAGAAAATAGTTCACTCTTACGCTCAGATCTTTAAAAACCAGAAACTTAAAGTTATTCACTATATATCCATTATTTCTCTATTAAAGTCTAAACACTGTCATACCTTAAGTTTCTCATAATTGTTTGGTTACCGAGATATTTCAGGCCTAAATTTTCTAAGTGTTAGCGGAAAGCTGTGTTTTGGCTATGACATCAGCGAGGTTATATAACACGATGCGGTGTGAAGACGATGTCTTTTTCTAGTTCCGGAGCTGTGCTATCATGACGTTATAAGTGTGTGTGGGCGCCGGTGAGGTTGGTAGCTGAGAATTTGGGTTGGTACTGCCAGGTCGGCCATCTTAGGACTTTGGCTTCTGGGTGTGGCGCGTATTTAGTAACATTAACTTGTAACTTTCATCAGGGGTTTCGGTCGGTTTTAACTCTCTCCACAACGTGCAACTTTTGGAAACGAATGTTCGATTAGCCAAATCAACTTTTGGAATGCTGTTTTGAACTTTTGATTTTATTTGAATAAATTTGAAGAACTTTGGAAAAGTGAACTGTTCTTATTTAGTAGTTAACTGAAAACCCTTTCAATATTTGTGGGTCAACAAATATTGTGGCGACCTGAAGCATTCTAGTTGATCTATCCAGGCAACATGGTCAAACCAAATTAAAATATTCAGTAAGTTTTCATCGAACAGTGAGTTGCTATCAAGAGTGTAAGTTAAGGCACTTAGGCGATACTCAACCCCGGTATCGGTCTTTGTCCTTACAAATACTGTGCCGGTATACTGAAACTAATTTTCAATTTACGACATTTTGCTAATATGATGTTAAATGCTTCTATCTATGTAATTATGTTTAAAATTGTTTCCATATATTTTTAAATGATTGTTTTTGTACAATTTCTGTTCTTTGTGTAATTGTTAGCACAGGAAAGACTCATTTTGTGTATATAAACTCCTGATAGCTACTACTAGGCAAGCTCACTTGGAGTAGTGCTCATACGATTCCAGTTAGTTTTGTGTATTGTAATGTGCTTCTATAGTCTTTGGCTGAAGTTCAATGGTTTTTTGTGTGTGCATTTGTCTTTAAATAAAAGTACCTTCTAATGTTTAAAAGTCAGTAAAAAGCATAAATTGTTCAGAGTAGTTTCACACAGGTATTAGTTGCAAGTAAAAAAGAAATTGACTATATAAATACAGTATAAAGTTGTCTCGAGTGCTGAGCTAATTTACACAGCCGACAACACCATAGTTTTGAGGGGCCAATGTTTGAAGTCAAATTTGTACTAATTCCCTAAGACTTTTAATGAATCTGTTTCTTGAATGTAGTTTCTGATAGCTACTAAATGTGCTGAATATTGATGGTTTTGTTATTCATGAGCACTGCCAGGATTACTTTAAGGGGGGTGCATCTGTTTTTTGTTTTTTTGTATATAATATACATTATATATAAGCCCCGGATTCTTAGGTTTGAACCTATTTTGTCCCTACCCCAATATTCTTGAAATTTTCATTTTCTTCTTTGTCTTTTGTATAAACTATTAAGATTTGTAAATTTAATAGGACTTAAAAGAACCTAATTTCTATGTTATGACCTCAAATGACCTAATTCGGTTTCCAGAACCTAAAAGTATCTAATTCGATGTAGTGATCCGGTCCAACAGTAATTTTTTTACTTACGTAAAACAAATGACCAATCATAATGGTGTGGGCCCTGAGCTAGTAAGTAATCTGGACTCTGGAGACGCCATGGGTTCAAACCCCACCGTCGGCTGTTCTGAAATGGTTTTCACCTCCAGGCAAATGCAGAAACAGTATCTTAATGATATGCCACGGCCGTTTCCTTTCGCTACTTCCTTCTTAAAAATTTCCTTTTCTTCTTCTACATCGAAATTTCCCTTCCTCCTCCTACATCGATTCAAGTTAATGCCACCTGAGCAATCCGGCCAGTCTCGCCAGCTGTATCTACGACATTGTCATGTTAGAAGTTTTACATGAGTGGTTTAAAGTCCACAATAAAGGCATAATGTATTGAACACAGTAGTGACTTATGTCACGTGTTTTAATATGAAAGAACAATGTCATGTTGGAAGTTTTAAAGGAGTACTTGAGATTGTATTATAAAGTCAGAATGTTTTTAACACAATGGCTCAATATATATTGCGTGTTTTAAACTTTATTTTCCTTAACAATGTGTAAACTCCTAAATTAGAATTTTAAAGACCTATAAAAGCCTAAAACATGAATTGAATAAACATAATTTTAGTTTTTTTGATCCTAAAAATCCGGTGCGTAATTATATATAACAGTTAAGGTGTTGAAGAAATTTGGACAACGTGCTAGGCGCCTTAAGTTATTGTTCAAACAGTGAATTTAATAATAAAATTTTTTGTTTTTAATCTTTTTCTGTGTATTCTTTCATAGCAGGGGAGTGCAAGTGCACCCCCTTGCACCCCGCTCCTGGTGCCCATGTTATTGGTGTGGGCTAAACTGGATTCTTGCAATCAGATTGTTCGATACAGATAAATAAAAAAAATTACTACACAAAGTCCTATTTTATTCTATAGCCAATATGCAGATACTGTATAATCCCTTTTACAAATATATAGCAAAAATAAGACAACTAATCCATGCTTACTGCCAGTATCCCTCAAATGATTTAAATGTAGCTAACTATTGTATGAAAATGGGTAAATAGTAGAACTGATGGCAGAGGCGAGTGTGCACTGATGCGTTTAATGCGAGTGCATGAGAAAGCCACATGGCACAGCTGGAGAATGCCGTTTATGCAACGTATCACAGCTTTCAAGAACAAGTGAAAAATTTTACCCAATACAAGCCATTCCCTAACAACATCCCCACCTTTGAAACACCTGTTGCTGCTGCAATACTGTGAAATTTCTGTAACTATTACTTTTGCGAGAATGCATTTGAAGCTAAATATCTATATAAATTTCAGAAATTCTTTTGATATTAAAGGTGCTGCCAAAGGACTGTTGAAGGTAGAATGATATAGTCTTTCAATTATTGGTCAACATAATCAATCAGTTGTCTTTGATGATACTGAAGCCTGTAAACCTTCTAAATAAGTAATGCATTACCTGCTAATAGTTTATCTGGAATTAAGTTACTGTAGTATTTCTCCAAGATTTAATTTTGTAACTTGGGAGAAAGAGCATATCGAGCTTTGTAAACTATTAATTCAGAACAGATACTAATGTGGAATGATAAATATTATGATGAAGTTTATAAAATACTAAAATTGTGAATGCCTTGCTGTGCCAAGCAGAAAGTAGAAAGAAAACAACATGTTACTACTGTAACATGTCCAGAACTTTGGAGCTCATTAAACTAGTTAATTTACTTGATAACAATTGCCAAATGATTGTATATATTTACACCATCAATCAGAATTCACATGGAATACAAAACTTTAACCAGGATATGAAAACAATGGAAGGAAAATGAAACGAATGAAACTTACTGGACTAATTTTTGTACTTAAAAAAGAATTTATTACAAAGGTTTAGTGAATCACTTTGCAAGACATGAGCAAAGATATCATTGGCATCATTTTACCAGGGTCACTTAAGGTCCAGTTCTGTGCACAGCAGACATAAACTGATCGGATTTTTTCTGGGTGGCAGTATACAGACTGCAGCATGGTGATGACTGGTGGCGTTTATCTTGGCATTAGCCTCATTGAATACAGCAGGCGATTGTGTAGTCCCTTCTGTTATGAGCTATGTTGATGGATTCAGGACTAACTGTTAGGTTGATAGACTCTTAGTTCTTGTTTGACCTTATGGTTGACAGCAGTGCACACAAAATATCATCATGCCTTGGCGTCTCCTATCTATGCTACACAGATAGGGTGTGAAACGTAGGTGATAGTCAATTCATAGACGTGCAAGAAGAAAGCTTCTTGGATAAATATTGACGGGAAAAGGAATCGTGTCTGAGAAAAAGAATGCACCTTTTTGAAATTTGTAACAAGCATGCTATCACTTTGTCAGAAAGTAAGATTACAACTTTGGGCATTCAAAATGGAACTTTGTCAGAAATGGATACTAGATTTAAAAAAAAAAAGTCTTTTAGCAAAATTAAAGATTTAAGTGGCTTGTTCGGTAACCTTCACACTGACATCTCCTGCAAGTAGGGCGAGAAGAGTCTGAAGATTCGTAGCTATTGTCTCCTATGATACTGCCATGACTCAGCACGCCACTGCAACTGGTTATCAGATATTCTGTGCACTCCATGATGCCTAACAGGGCCGCCTCCTTCTTTGCAAGATGTTCTAACTGGTGAATGTGTAGTTTCATCACAACAATCCAGCATGCAAAAAGATGGACGATAACCACCCAAAGCCTCGTGATAGCTGGTGCCACCCTCTGAAAACACATTTTTCATTAAAGAATGTCCCTTACATGGAAAGTTTTCACTTGCCTAGAAGATATCTAAGCGAGCATCCATAAACCAAAGTGGCTCCATTTTGGCCTCCCTTGAACCTTCTCCCTCCACCACACAGCCAGACGTGGCTTTTGCTGCTATACTCCATAACACGCTGTTGTGTGTCGATTAGTTCAAATGCGCCATCTGCGCGTCACCCTACGTTACAACTTGTAAGAAACTCAAGTGCAGCACTGTCAGTATATAACACATCTAAAGATAATTAAATGATAGATATAAATATTCACATGCTGTTGTGTGATAAAAAATACGAATGAAAAGCTATGAGACTTGGCTTGACTCCTCCCACCACGTAGTCCAGCATAGCTTTCTACTTAATCCCTCCCTCCAGACAGAGCCACATATTTTATGGATGCTCCCTAATGCACAAAAACATATTCCTAAAATTGTTTGGATTACATCTACAGCAAGCGTGCATACTTTTTATGGCAAAGGTTTTTTTCACTTACTGTTTAGTGGGCAAAATTTTTACTGTAGTTCTAAGCACTAGACTTTCTATACTCTCATAACACTTTAAGGGGGTAGGTACACCTAACACATACAAATATTTGATGAAGTTGAGATGCCATTTTCTCCAAATCTATTTAAATTTGAGGGTTCAAATTTCATAGCACTATAGAACTGTTATAGCTAGATATAAAAATTGATTTTTAAAATAAAAATATTGTTTAACAATAGGATAATGTACCATCCAAATTGACAGTGAAAAATATATTGTTGTAAAGGGTTTCAAAGATAAAAGGCATAGAATTTGAAATTTATCAGAAATGTTCTTTTAATATTGTAAACTAATATCAAGGCAACAAGTTGAGCCTATAATATAACATATTTAACTCTATTTTTTTGTTAATAAATTTTTTTGTCAAGAAATTAAAATTTTTGCTTTTTTTTGCTTAAATATAAAGGCATATTTTTCATTTGGGAAAAGCTGCATAAACAATAATGGTTCAGACTGTAGTACTTAGTATGTAGAACATGTCCTGCAAATTTGAAAAAGATCTATGTATATGGAAAAAAGTTATCTTTAAAACCATTTGATGAATTGCTGTTTTGAGATATTTAAGGTTAAAGATTTGGATTACCTTCAAGTGCAGTAGGATTTAAATGGCTATGAATCGTGCAGGGCATTGCTTAATCACACATAATTCCCACACTGTTAAAGATATTGAAATAATTTTTTCACTAAAATGAAGCCAAAACTATAAACTGTTTTTGTGAATAATAAAAAAATCTTTTTTTTTTTTTTTTTTTTTTTTGAAACCTGATAAGTGTACCTACCCCCCTAAACTTATATTTATAAACTGCAGAGCAATTGAATTAGACACCATGTTCTTCTTGGGAAACAAACGGAGTAAAAATGGTATTTACACATGTCTCAAAGATTGAACTCTCCATCGTCACCTTTAGGTGAAGTATATTCTGACCAGAGAACTGGAACTTTATAGCTTGCCAAGAGCACACACTGTTGACTGGATGACATGGCAATCGAAGGCATTATGTCACCTAGCAGCAGTCTCAGTTGTCACTGGCACCCCATAGAGCATAATACATGGAACTTTGATGCAGAGCAACCTCAATTACTGGCATCCAAACATGTAGTTTGAAATCACAATGCAGGTTTACAAGATTTAGACGCGAGGCAAATTTCAACCACTTCAATAAGGACACTATCCAAAAAGCTTCTAGTTATTGCCAGCACAG
The DNA here is from genome assembly GCA_031002005.1 of Vandiemenella viatica. Classification (NCBI taxonomy): domain Eukaryota; kingdom Metazoa; phylum Arthropoda; class Insecta; order Orthoptera; family Morabidae; genus Vandiemenella; species Vandiemenella viatica. The sequence continues at coordinate 303,381,674 of CM061921.1, read as the reverse complement.
TGGTGCATTCAAAGTCGAAGCCATATCCTATTTCAAAACTATGTTCCACCACCACAGCTTTGTTTTTCTGTCCCAGGTGAACCTGTAGAGCATGCTCCAAATTAAATGACATTAGGTCAATGTGGTAGCCTTTGAAAATGGAAATGATCTAAGTATAGATCTGACAGTCTAAGTATTGATCCTCACAGTAGCATTAATAGTGGAAAGCATTATGGGTGAGATGCATAATGTAAATGCATTTGATCGAGGGCAAATTGCAAGAGCCTGATTAACGGGTTACTACAGCAGAAGACACATAGGTAATGAAAATTTTAATGGGCTACCATGTCATAGGTGATCTCAAGTATGACAATTTGGGTAAAACTTTACATGCCATGGCCATGTGCCATGGAGAACAGTGTGTAGAAGAACCACAGTGTAACAGATCACTCAACAATTTGACATTTGTGCACAACACACAAGCATCCATACTACGAGGTACAGAAGCCACTGTCCCAAGGTCCAACCTATACTGGTGACAGATTATAGGGTGAAAAGATTTGTATGGGCACATCTGCACTGAGCTCTAGTAGTGTGGAAAAATAGTTGTCTTGATTGATTTTTAGGGATTCACATTAGTAATTGCCGATTACAGCAGGGAACTTTGCAAGCTGGTGGTGGTGACGGCATTCACATTTGGGGACCGTTTACGTGAACTGAAATTAGACCCCTGGTATGTGCGACATCAGTGACTATCCTTGATTACCATGTTTTCCTGGTTGTTTGTTTGCAACACTCCAATGGAGACAATGAACCATGTTATCACTCCCACACTGAATCCGAATACACTAGACCAACATTCTTAACTGGCTGAAAAATGACCTGAACTCTGTTCCATCAAGCATATCTGGGATGCTATTGACAGACGTTAGTCTCTCAGGCCCCCCCTCCATCAAATCTTTGTGAAGTGTGGGAGTGTGTTCAGTGGGTTGTGGTTCCGTATAGCTTCCCGAAGTTTCCAGTATTGAGTAGAGTCCATGCAGAGACAAGCTGTCACAGTTATCAGGAAGAAAGACAATGCAACACAATAGTTATTTCTAATTCAATTGCTCTTCCACAAGAAATGAGGTAACCTTAAAATGTTGAATGAGAAATAATATATGACAATTATCAGTGCACCACGAAAGTACAATAAAAATACAAAACTAACTCAACTTTTCTTAATGTACAGGAAAATTAACAGAATGGTTTGTACGTTATGAATGTATGGTTGACTGGGAAGTATGTACACACTTCAGCAGCTCACATTAGCATTTGTGAATGTTTTCCTGTCGTGTGTATCAATGAGTCTTGGATTATAGCCAACTATTAGTCCCATTTTACTACTTTTGAATGATATAAAAAGGCACATTCTACTATGCAACAAATTATTACTAAAAATTATATTGTCTAATGAAATTACTGGCATGGAAGCACATAAGAGTTGTTCAGTTTATTAGTCCAATCCTGCTGAGCAATCCACTTCTGGCACAACAATCTAACATATCCAGTTAAGACTGCTGGGTGTAAAGAGTACATATAATTTCCCATGATGTCCAAACCACCAAATTTGCTTTAAATTAATGAGACATAAATGCTACACTGAGATCAGTTTGAAGATTCATTAAAATTGTGGTCAAGATTGTGATTTGAAACCTCTATCCATTGTTAGCAGTCCTAAACAATGAACCACTGAGCTTCCAGTGTACAAAACATCTCCTTTGACAAAGATTTTCCCAAAATTCCATCAATTTCCATCAATTTTACTACGAGCCTCGTTTCTCTACTTCTAGCAACGCTTTTTTTTTTTTTTTTTTTTTTTTTTTTTTTTTTTTTTTTTAAATGATTATAAACACAACATGTGGTAGCTTACAGTCAAATTCATAGTTGCTGGCCATACAACAGCTACAGCCTCGCATGGATCTTCATGATCAGCACCTTCATCTGCCGAAGTAGCTGCAGACACTCCACATTCTGAATTCTCCGATCCTTCGTCTTCCGAATCAATTGTAGCCTCACTTTCTTCGTCACTTTCCTCCGACACTGCTGCTGCTGCTGGTGTAGATACATCTGCTACTATAGTTGCTACAGTAGGAGTGCCGGGTCTGAAAAGCATTTATACTGTCAGTGCACTACATGAAATCCATTAACCATACATTTAAACAGAAATATGATAAAAACTAATGTAAGCCTTCTAATGTTCAGCTAGGAATTAAGTACCTAAACAGTGATTTCTAGACTATGTAGATGTAATATCCTGGTTGATCTGCTTAAGAAAAAACCCACAAGATATGCATAATGTGTTGACAAACATTGGAATTTAACATCAGATGATGTCCCCTGAATATCCTACAAACAATTGTCTTTGGCCAAGGGAGCCCAAATTTTAATTAAATTTCAATTGGGATGGGGCATACATGCTCCAGTAGCAATGTAATGACTTTTCACCACCTTTTATTTGAACAGTGTTTTTTAATTCCAATGTTATTTTAAAAAATGATTTGAGAAACTATATATCATAATAAGAAGTATCCTTTCATAAGTTTAATAACTCACAGCTTGTATACACTGTACAGTAGTAGAAAGTTAATAGACATGTTTCCAGGTTAGGTAGTGCAATCCACTCTTCAGCTCTCAAATGCTGCATCATTTTGCATCTCATGCCACTGGTTCAATGAAGTATGTTATGGGTAATACCCAACCTATCCATTGGGATGCAGTACACTATGAACTAAGAGCACTTAAAGTACTTGTATATAGAAAAGTAACAAAGAAATAAGCACATTTGCTTGTTTTGATCCAACTTGCACACCCCATTAGATGTAACTTTTTTCACTCATATTTTAAATACAGGATATGATATATATTAGCGACCCATTTCAAGTAGTTTAAGCTAGTAACCCCAGCGAGTAAAGACCTACAATTTACCGTGGACTTCTAACAACAAAAGTAGTTCACACAAAGAGAAAGCCTTGATACAGAATTATGTATTGCTAGACAGAAAGGTAATTCTTGAGTAACATAGTACTATTTATGTCTACAGATTCCATTGTCTTAAAGTAAAAAGAGTCAAAATAAATATCTTAAAACTGATGATATTCCAGGGTTTAGTTAGAAAAAGAAGCATACAATGATTCTCTCTCAACATTGAGTATTTTACCCAAGCTGCATCGTTATAATTTTCAATAGAGACAGGTAAAGAGTCCCGGTCATACAGAGAGGAAAAAAATATGAATTTGCATTTGAAGGAAATGTAAAGTCTTTTTTTGGGGGGGGGGGAAATGCTGTAACTGCTGATGGAAGCAAGAATTTTAAAAACTTTTCCCAGCAACATTCTCTAAGGTTCCAATATCATACTTTGCATAAACTGTTAAGTACACACATTCTGTCAATACAGAATCTCTACAGAATTTCCAATCAACAGGCAAAATTGAATAGACAAAGGGGGGGGGACCAGTTTTTGAGCCAGTGGCCTGATAATACATTGAATGCAAACTTAAATTTTATTGTAGGAATAATTTAACAGAAATATTTTTTTTATACCAGCCTAAGCTTTGTTAACTTTGTTGGCTGTGATAATGATCAAGTTGTGAGGGGCCTTTAAATATTTCATGATATTTATATCTGGACTGGAAGGTGGATATGTGCAGAACAGGACAGTCACGCATAAGGATATAGGTGGTGGGAATTTCCAATCACCGGATAATTTCGAATTTTAGTGTTAGTAACAGTGCCTGGCATCGAATGCATGACTGGTGTAACTGGTTTTGATGGGATAACCAACCACCATCTTGTCTCATCGGTCTAAGGTGTCCAAGCTCCAGAAAGAAGAAAAGCATGCAATTTATCAATAAAAATAAACAAAATAGTTATGACAATAGTTGCAATTCTCTTTAAGCTAATACGATTCTGCAAATCTAAATTGGAAGATAAATTCTTTTGATTGCTACATACTATTGCGAAAGAACCACTCCTTTTGTGACAATATGTGACAAGTATATCAGGTTACCGCAACCTAGATTTCAGCAAATACCGTGTAGACAATTCTATGGAAGTAATGTCACGCCAGGTCCAAAATGTAAAGGGGGAACTTGGTACCTAACTGCATCCAGTAGAGTGGTGCTTTGAGGCACACTGCTAAACTGCTGGTTCTCTAAATGGTAAAAGTCTGCCAGTTGGTGCAATTAATATTTTGGTCTTACCAGGTGCTGCAAAGTGAAGAAAATAGACTTGGATTGTACTATCAAGCAGAGCTTTAAGTTTGTTGGATCAAGACAATTAGCATGTGGACTCGAGACAATTTCTTAAAAGTATAAGGCTTTATTGCATTTAAGCACACTAAGGGAGTGTCCATAAACTAAATGGTTCCATATTTTTCCATATGAAATCCAGAAGACAGTTTGTGCAGTTCTCTCTTTCCAGACTATAGTCAAAGTTATTCAATATATAATGAACACTGCCAATATTTGTTTTGTATACTATTCTGTAATTATAAATATTCTGAATGAAATGGTGTCACTAGCCACTCCTGCAAATGATTAACTATTGGGAAAGCCTCTTTCTCAGGTACAGTGAGGAATCCTTTTCTTCTTCTGATGTTACTAAAAACATTCACCTCATCTCATTCATCACTATTATTTATTAATTGGCTTCCTCTACATACATATTCAGTATAGATCTTGTCTCGCACCCTTCTTAACTCATGCATGTCTCAATTCTTCACTTTTATTACAGCCTCTTGCGTCTCAGATTATAAAGTATTCTTCTACCTTGATATTAAACACCAGACTTCTTTAAATTTTGAATATCTTGTTCCACTGAATATTATCAAAAGCTTTTTCTAAATCAACAAACGCCATAAAAATATCAGTTTTCTTTGATTCACCCTTACAAGTTTTATTCTTAGAGCCAGAATTGCTTTACTTGTACCATGGTTTATCCTAAACCCAAACTGATTATCTGCTCTCTTCAATCCTTTCTTCTGTATATTAACCTGGTCAGCAATTTTGAAGCATGTGATGTTAGACGTATGGTGCGATAATTCTCACATTAGTTAGACTTTGGTTTCTTCAGAAGTGTGAAAATTATACTTTTACTAAGAGTTGAAATCTGTTTAGTAATTTGAGATCAGTTTGAATAATTTTTGGATTCCTTCTTCAAGGGATTTCAGAAGTTCTGCAGGAATCTCATCAATTCTAAATGCCTTATTTGACTTCAGATCTTTCAAAGCTCTGTCAAATTCTGTTCTTAAGAGGATCTCTTATATCATCAATATCGACACTGCCTTCTTTTTCCAGAACATTGTCGTAAACCATCCCCCATCAAAGCTTCTCTACGTCTTCCTTCCATTGGTTAGCTCTACACTCTGAGCTTAAAAGAGGTTTACCATATGAAAATTTAATATTTATACATCTTTAATTTTTTCAAGATTTTGTTTGATCATCCTATGTGCCACTTTACATACAACCATTTCCTTTTCTACTTCTTCATACTTCGCTTCAAGCCATTACTACTTCGCGTTTTTGAATCTTCTATTTGGTTTCTAAATTGTCTGCATTATTCTCTTCTTGCTTCATCCTGAGCATTTTTGTGCCTTCTCTGAGCTATCAGCTTCAAAAAAATTTCTGTGATCTAAGGGTTTTGGCCAGTTTGTTCCCCAAATACTTAAAAAAAACAGATTTGATTATTTCCATCTTCAGTGTACTCCATTCATCCACAGTTGAACTATCATAATTTATTTCTTAGACCCACATCCAATATCTCAAATTTTTAGCTCTTGTCAGATTGTTTCAATCTGTTCATTTCCAGTCTGTTCTGCCTAGGTTGCTTCCTTATTCTCTTGAATTTCAGCTTGCACTTCATAACTATCAGATTAAGGTCAGAGTCTATGTGTGCTCCTAGATATGTTTTACAGTTAAGAAATAGATTCCTGAATATAGAAACATGACATAATCTAGCTGATATCTACCTGTACCCCCTGCACATTTCCAGGTGAATATCCTTCATGCACGATTTTTAAATAGTGTGTTCACCACAAGTAGTTTATTATTTTTCACAAATTCTAACAACCTGCTTCCTTGCTCATTTCATTCTCCTAGGCACAACGCTTTCTACAGTATTTCCATTTTTACCTTCTCCCACCATCACATTCCAATCACCCATTATTAAAATTTCATCCCTGTTCATATACTGGATTAATTCTTCAATTTCATCATATACCTTATTTCTTCATCATCTGTGAAGTTAGCATATACACTTGTAATAATGTGGTTGAAGCAGGCCTAGTTTATACCTTCATCAAAATAATCCTGTTGAACTGTTCATAATAACTCACTTGTTTCCCTACTCTTATTACAAATTCTACAACAGTAACCCACTGACAGCTTTTATGTTAATTATTCTGTGTTCCCCAGACCAGAAATCCTGTGCATCCTTCCACTTAATCTCACTAATCCCGTAGACATTAACTCAAGTTGTTCCATATCCCTTTTTAAGTTTTCTAACCTAACTGCCATATTCAGACTTCTAACATTACACTTTCAAACTCTTAGAATGTTTCTATCCATTCTAATGACTCCTCACTGTGCAGTCTTCACCTGGAGATCTGATTTAGGGTCTATTTTACCTCCAGAATATTTTACTCAGGAAGAAGCCATCATTCTATTTGTAATTTGAAGGGGTTACAAGTCCTCAGGATACCCTTTGCATCTTTAATACAGTGGCTTCCTGTTGGTTTCTACATCCCCCCACCATTGATAATTTCTGATTCATCCAACTTTAGGGGCAGTTCCCAATCCAAGGGCAAGAGGCTTCCCTAGACTTCCACACTCCTTTCAGAATGTCGTTGGCAAACAGTAGGTAACTCCTCATACCGGGACATTCATCATTGCCAGAGCTTTGTCTGTGCTAATGTGGTGTACCGTGTGCAGGAAAGGTTGACATTTGTTTGGAAGAGGGTAATAGAGCCTCTCCCAAAACCCTTACATTCCATAGGTTACTTAGCACTGAAAATTGAGTAATGTAATGACACCTATAGCCTCTTGACAATGCTCGGCTGTTCAACTTAGCCGAGTTAACACGATCTACGATTGTCAACAACCATACATATCTACAAGTGACCCTGTTAAAGATTTACCCTGAAGTCTCATGTTCTCAGTCTGTTCAAATAGATCGCGATTTGCAAGAAATAATTGCATTTTAATATATCGGCTTTCTTAAATTAGATAAAAATCACAGAGATGAGATTCATTAATTTCACTCAAATTTTTCATCCCAGTCACAATATTAATTATAAAGTCGGCCATGCTGAGTATTGTTACCTTTCAATATATGTTAATGAATCATGAATAACTGCAAATTATGCAGATATACCCTCCCCCCACAGAAGAGGCCTGAAGTAAACAGAGGAATTTTGCATGGAACAGGAGTCCTCATATTATGGCAAGACTTTGCCAGTCCTTATACAGTTAGCTACAATGCTTTTTCCCAGTGTTTGAAGCTTATTATTCATAAACTTACCTAGTGATTGTGATCGTGGCTGCTGTTTCAGAATTTGTTGCAGAATCATTTAGGACAGCCTCAATATTTGCCTGCATTTCTACGATCTGCGAGGTGAGCTGCTTCAACTCTTCTATGTGGTGTGCCATCGCTGGTTGGAATATTGACTGAAAACTCTTCCATAAGATTGGTGATTGGTCTGGAGAATCCTAATGACAAAAGATTAAAGTGGCAACTCACACTAAATTGTAAAAAGTGTAAAACAATGAGCATAACTAACAAAAGAATCCGATTGTTCAGAAATATGAGGTAAATAGTTCAGTTATTGATATGGTCGATTCTATGAAATATTTGGGAGTAACAGTACAAAGGAACATGAAATGGGACTTGCATATTAATACATTAGTAGGTAGAGCTAATTCTAGGCTGCGGTTCCTAGGTCGAATCTTTAAAAATTGTAATGAACAAACAAAGGAGATAGCGTACAAATCTCTTGTGCATCCACATTTGGACTACTGTTGTGCCATCTGGGATCCGTTTCTTAAGGGGTTGATTGAGAGTACAGAGAAAGTACAGAGAAGAGCTGCTAGTTTCATGACCGCTTGCTACAGTCCCTATGAAAGCCTACAGAACTGATTAGTAGATTAGGCTGGGAGTCTCGGGTAGACAGATGACACGTTTCATATAAACTTATTGGTAAACATGTGTACTCCCACTTTCACTTATGAGTGTGGTGAAATACTTCGTCCACCAACCTATTAGGGTCGAAATGACAGGAAAGATAAAATTAGAGAAATAAGGTGCCGCACTGATTCTTATATGAATTCTTTTTTTCCCTCGTACCATTAGGGATTGGAATGCACAACAAATAGGTTTGGTGCTGAGCACCCTCTGCCATCCACAGTTTTGTGAATTGCAGATTATAATGTAAATGTAGATTATTCTGATGGGTACTGGACGGGAATCTACAGTTAAATATTTTACGAACCTATGAGACTTTGGAGAATCTAACAATGGGAGCTGTTAATTGTAAAACTTATATTTGATTCACACTGTGTACTATGAAAGCTTATGGCCAGAGCAGTGGCGGATCCAAGAGGTGGGGGGTCATAGGGGTCATGATCCTCCCCTCACCCGGGCTTTGCCTCTGATAATATTTTTAATCTCACTGATTTTAATTAAATAAGATTACTTTGAATAATGGATGGCCAGATCTCACAAAAACATACACGACAGTCACAATGCGACTGTATGCTGTTTATAATTTTATGTTGTATCCGATCGGTCATTGTGAACTGAATATTGTGCACGCAATTACAACTTTTGATTTTGCCGCGTCGCGCAGCGCGTCGTACTATTCGTTCGCGGCTGCGCGTCCGATGTTCGGTGACGTCACAGCCGCGTAGCTCGACCGCTACTCGCCACTAAACCGTTTGATGTATTTACATAAATATTGTCATTTTAGTTATGCACGGATATTGTTTTACTACAGGATGCAGCGAAAAATGTGATTGTGTTGGTGTGTCGAAACGTAATGCATGTAGTGGTTTATTTAGAAAGATAGATTCATTCTTTTACGAAGAAACCTAGGTTTGAGATTGATAAACACCCAAAACATTTACCTATACTGAGCACTAATGCATATCATAATGTGTGTGCTGCCGATGCTTCAACAACTACCTTAACCTTAGATGAAGAAAATATTACTCCTGCTGAAGCTGTTCTATGCTTGCCGATTTCGTGTACGTCGACTTCCAGTTCTAATCAGATAAAAAGTTTGTTTTCTCAATAGAAATATTCCTCAGATATTGGAAGTTTGTAAGAAAATACCTAGACGTTTCAACAAGAGCTATATTAGTTGCCTTCTCAAATTTATATTTTCCCACACTGTATATACAGGGCGTTCGCCGGAAAACGCTACCCTCCCAGTCTGTTGCCGTCGGCAACTTGCTCGGTCAGTCAAGCCAGCAGTTTCCGCCACACGGCACCGTGAATCACCGCACTGTTTAACACCTCCGCTGCCCCAACAGTGCAGTGCAGTGACCCTTACATTGTTAAGAACGGTTTCTTTGCATTGTAGATAGTTTGTGACTTCAGTCTCTTATTAATCAGTGTTGTGAATAAACGTTTCTTTGCGGTTTGGCTGGTTTGGGGATTCATACTCTTATTAATCTGTACCGTGTTTGAGTGTGAGTAAAATTATGGTACGTTACAGTTTGCAACAAAGAATATTTCTCTACGATACATATGTGAAGAAGAAGTCGTTTAAAAAGTGTCGCAGTAAATTTCGTCGCGAATTTCCTGGCGCTTTACTGCCAGCTAAATCAACAATTCTGCGTCTGGTTAAAAAAGTAAGAGAAACGGGTTCATTTTTTAACAAAAAGAGACTGTCGGTCAACCGTATTCTCACAGAGGAGAAAATTGACGATATCGCTTTTCGACTAGAACAGTCACCCAAAAAAATCATTAAGTCAGTTAGGGCAGCGTGTGTCTCGAAATATGTTCAGAAGATGTGAAATGTGCATTACACACTTCCAGCATCTTTTATAAGGTAAGCTAATGAATTACGTCACATTTAAATGCTTAGCACACAAGTTTCTGAAGTTTATGAAGCGTAATTATTATGAAATAGTCCGCGGCCGACGGTCGAACAATGCCGGAAACTGAGCGCTCGCTAGCCGGGAGCAGTTTCTTCCTTGTAGCGCTAACAGTGGGTTGCGTTTCCCGGCGAACGCCCTGTATATTAGAAGTCACACATTGACAAGTTTCACTGGCTTGTTTTATCGCATAAAGACCAAGACCTTTACAGAAAATATGTTTTATTTACAGTATCGCCCTTGAGTTGCCACACAGTCAAAAACTCCTCTAAAACGATTCATAAAAGAACCATTAATAGCATTCGATGATTTACTTGATAAAAATTGTGTGTTGCTAACTCACCAGCGAAAAATTGTTAAGGGGCTGGTGTAGATAATATTACAACAGATATCAAAGATAGCCAGATGTGGCATTGTACCTTATCTAAAAATATATAAATTGAGTCTAGAGCCTTTATGCATACCAGAGGACTGAAAAAGTGTGATAGTAGCGCCGGTACATAAAGGAGGAGTAATTAATAGAGTCGAAAATTATAGGTCAATCAGTTTCAGATCAGTGGTAGGTGAATTAATGGAGAAATATATGTGAGGAGTGTAAGTGGTTTTTCAAGTACCCTTTAGGCAAGATTATTAATGCGAAACTTGGTAGGTGGTATATATGCAAGATATTTCGGATAAAATGGACAAGGAGGCCAAATAGACAGTGTAGCACTAGATCTTTCAAAGGATTTTGACAGAGTGAGCCACAAAATGATAGTAAATAAGGTAAAAACTATTGGAATGGATGAGAAAGTGTATGGTGGGTAGAAAACAAAAAGTTAGCTTAGGAAATGCAGCATCAAAGAAGTGGAAGTAAAAATGAAAGTGCCACAGGGTAATGTATTGGAACCATTGTTATTCATTATTCTGATGAATAATTGTGTTGGTTTACTACAGAATTTGTATTTCTGCGGATGACATAATGCTATATAAAAGGATAAAAACGGAAGAGGACTGCGAACAGCTGCAGGGTGATCTGGACAGGATACCTAGTTGGGTGGTAAACATGAGATGAAGATAAATGCAATGAAGATATAGCTTATTAGATTCACAGATAAACTAAAAGTTGATTACGATTATAGGTGGGGAAAGAATTGCTGGTTAAAGACTTGAAATGTAAATATCTTAGTATTACATTTGATAACAAGCTTAAAGGTGCAGGACACATTGGACGGGCAGTAGGAAAAGGTTTCAAAATCTGCACTCGTCGTAAGAGTATGATTGAGTGGATGCGAGAGAAGTAAGGAAGTGGGTTACAAAACTTTGGTCAGAACCATTGCTTGAATAGGGTAGTGTAGTATGGGACCCACATTTTGAGTATCAAATACAGGAGTTGGAGAGGGTGCAAATAAGGGCTGCTAGATTTGTTTCTGGAAATTATTTCAGAATGCAGTCAGTATGTAACATGACGCGCTGTCGCCACGTTACAAGGTGCATTTTTATTATATATGTAATAATACAGGGCGTTCGCCGGGAAACGCAACCCTCCCAGTCTGTTGCCGTCGGCAACTTGCTCGGTCAGCGGGGCCAGCGGTTCCCGCCACACGATACCGTGAATCACCGCACTGTTTAACACCTCCGCTGCCCCAACAGTGCAGTGGCACAGTATAATGGGACCCTTACATGGTTAAGAACGGTTTCTTTGCATTGTAGCTAGTTTGTGACTTCAGTCTCTTATTAATCAGTGTTGTGAATAAACGTTTCTTTGCGGTTTGGCTGGTTTAGGGCTTCATACTCTTACTAATCTGTACCGTGTTTGAGTGTGAGTAAAATTATGGTACGTTACAGTTTGCAACAAAGAATATTTCTCTACGATACATATGTGAAGAAGAAGTCGTTTAAAAAGTGTCGCAGTAAATTTCGTCGCGAATATCCTGGCGCTTTACTGCCAGCTAAATCAACAATTCTGCGTCTGGTTAAAAAAGTAAGAGAAACGGGTTCATTTTTTAACAAAAAGAGACTGTCGGTCAACCGTATTCTCACAGAGGAGAAAATTGACGATATCGCTTTTCGACTAGAACAGTCACCCAAAAAATCATTAAGTCAGTTAGGGCAGCAGGCAGGCGTATCTAAGACGTCAGCTTGGAAAGTAACAAAGCTAGTTCACTTAAAGCCGTACAAAACAATTGTGGTGCATAAAATTACAGAAATAGACCAGGGGCCTAGGATTAGATTTTGCAACTGGTACCTGCAGGGTGTCCACGATGGCACTGTTGATCCGCAACTGACGTTTTTCTCTGATGAGGCCTGGTTTCATCTGAGTGGTTATGTTAACGCTCAAAACAGTCGACACTGGAGTTCAGAAAAACCAAATACTCTACTCCAACTGCCATTGCATGACTTAAAAGTGGGTGTTTGGTGTGCGATTAGTGCTTCGAGAATCATAGGTCCAATTTTCTTCCGTGAAACTCTTACTTCCGCAAGATATATCGAAAATATTGTGAAACCGTTTTTCGAGAAACTTACTGAAGAAGAAAAATTGTACGGCTATTTTCAACAGGATGGGGCGACAGCTCACACCGCTAGAAATTCGCTTGCTGCACTTGACGAAGTGTTTTATGATCGTGTAATCAGCCGTGGGTTGTGGCCCGCCAGATCACCGGATTTAAACCCTTGTGACTTCTACCTTTGGGGTAAACTTAAGGGTAAGGTGTACGAAGGAAATCCTCACACATTGGAAGAACTTGAGGAAAAAATCTATCAAGTAATAATGTCCATTGACAAAGGTGAAATCCAGCGTGTGTCTCGAAATATGTTCAGAAGATGTGAAATGTGCATTACACAAGAGGGTCAACACTTCCAGCATCTTTTATAAGGTAAGCTAATGAATTACGACACATTTAAATGCTTAGCACACAAGTTTACAAGTTTATGAAGCGTAATTATTGTGAAATAGTCCGCGGCCGACGGTCGAACAATGCCGGAAGCTGATCGCTCGCTCGCCGGGAGCAGTTTCTTCCTTGTAGCGCTAACAGTGGGTTGCGTTTCCCGGCGAACGCCCTGTATAAGAGTAATTTACATAAATCTTGGGCGACCACCTAAATAGATTTTTGTTGTAATTTTATAAAGTACGCAAGATTCCAAGTGAGGACTGTAGTGAAATGGTGAACATACAGTGTATCTTGCTAAAGCGAATATTAAAGAATTATTGAGCTATGTAGGCTTGAAGCTTATCTTGGTCTTCCCGAACCTTGGCGACAAGAAGTCGCGGATTTGGGGTTTGCCAGACCACACACTCTGCTCCCTAGGGATAGGCGGTCAACAAGGTTACTCACCGGGCGGGAAATGCCTGCCGCCAGAACACAGAGTCGTCCCCGAACGCAGCCGAATATGTCCGACCTCTGTTAGATACTCTAGGCCAGTGTCGTCAAACTTTTCTGCTCAAGGGCCAAAACTAACAGTATGATGTGGCACCTCGGGCCACAGATTTACATGTCTCTTTATTAATTGGCAACGCATGTAAATGGTGTGTTTTGAACCTCCAGTAGACTAGCTATAGTAAAGAAGCGAGAGGTTTACCACTGACTTTCTAGCACTAATCGTTAAAGTCGAGACCATTCGGAACACTTTGTGTAGAATGTTCTGTTTCAGATTGCTGCCACCCTCAGCGACCCCTAAATAGTAACACTGTAACTGCCCAACGAAATATTGCCGCGTTGTCTTGGTGAGCAGATGGTTAATAACGACAACTGTACTTACATTTAAATGTATTATGAGACACAATCACAACTGTTTACTACATGTTTTGAAAGTCATATTTCTTCAACTCAGTGGACTAAACTACAACAGCCTTAATTTCTTTCATACTAGCTGGCATTGACTAGATATGTATTTATTTCAATCTAATGTTATTTTGTCTCTTCCTCCCCTCACTCTCTGTCGCCCATGTCGTCCTTCCCCTCACTCACCATCTCTTCATCCCTTTCTCTGTCCATTTCGCACTTCCCCCTGTATGTGTCCATCTCCTCCTTCCCCTTCTCCATCCACATTACCACCCCCCTCCCCCCCACCCCCAATCCCAATAAGACGTTGCCTTTGCTTACCCCACAATATTTCTTCACAGGTGTGGAGGATAAACACACACCAAAACACACACACACATTTTTTAAGAGCTAATGACTAATGATTCCTTTTTCCAAATATTTACCACATATGAAGCTGACCGCCTCTATAAGCGCATTCATGAATCCAAGGCACTTTCATTTAAGATTTATACAACAGCAGATAATTTGTACGAGGCACACACGCCCATGAGTTGTCAGCACTGAGAAACAAACAACAAAACATTTCCATTATTACGTCCCCTCACACAGCAACGACAAATCTATCTGCCCCTGTACCGAGTGGCACCTGTAAAGGCGACTGAACAACTTTACGCGCTCCTACTTATAATTCTTCCATTATATTTTTCATTTGACGAAGGAGACAGGTAAAGCCGACAGCTGCAAACCATTTATTCTTTATCGGATTAGGATATACAGAAGCTGTGAACGTTAGCACCTGTTAAAATGAAATAGTACTTTCGAAAACAGACCATTTGCAACTGTTGGATGTATGTGACTCCTTCGCCAAATAACACTGCTGTGCAGTTGCTGACAACAATAAGCCATGTTTATGACACTGAAATCCTGCAACACAGGGAATAATATTTTTAAATCCCCATCCGCCAGTTTGACAACTATTAGATTTTGAGGGACGTATTTGTGGGAGGCGATAGTTGTCATGTTGACAACAATTACATTTTTAGTCAGTCTTCACAAGAGTCAAGTGTTGAGACCGACTGGAATATTCATTGTAGCACGAGTCATTGATGACATGCGCCATTCAGATTTTCACAAAATGGCTGTCACCATTTTACAAGCGTTTAAAATAGCATAAAATGCTGCTGATCAATTTTCAATAAACTGAAAAAAAAGCATACAGTGCACCTGACTAATTGATTCCAGTCTAATTATCCCTGTGAAAATTCACATGACTTGCGTAATGTTACAATATTCATGTAGCTAAGCAGGAGCATAAGAAGGGTGAAGGCAAGGAAGAGAATCATTAGTAATTTTGTCACTACCAAAAACAAGTCTGGGATCAGTGTGTTTTGTTCCTTAAATTGATTTTAAAGTACTTTCACGCAAGATGAACTAGACGTATTTTAAAAATATTATATTACATTATTCAAATGGCCACAAAAACTTTATTATAATTTTGTTAATCTCAAACTTTCAAAAGAATATATAAATAAATAACTAATTTAAAAAATAAGAAAACGACAGATACACTGCACATGCAAAGGGCTATATAAGAAAGCTACAGGTCTGTTCTTGAATGTGGTTTTTTATTCATTAAAATTGCAAAACAAAGTACAAATATAAAATTTTTCATTAATGTGATTTGTGATGTTGAACGTTTTTGGCTATCTCATCTATATCTGCGTCGTTTGGGCTGCATGCAATCCTCATTGCGTCTTCTAAATGACTGGACAACCGATTACGATATTTATTTTTCAAGTACTTCATTTTTGAAAATGAAGCTTCACAAAGGTAAGTTGAAGGAAATAGTGTTAAAATGAACTGTGCACAGTCTCGTAAATTTTTATAATTGTTAGGCACACATTTCCAAAATTGAGTGTACTGTTGGGTTTCACGATGTTCTATAAACAGAGCTTTAAGCTGTGTGTCATGTTGAAGTTCGATTATTTCATTTAGCAAGTTAGTTTTAGGAAATCCAAATTGGCAGAATAATTTGAGATCATCATGTTCAACATGCCAAGGGTTCTCTACGAGAATGAAACAGCTTCGAATATTTCTAACATCTGCAAATCTGTTTTGTATATAGGCTTCCAAATGTTCTTTCATGTCTTGGTAAATAGTTTCGGCGATAGCTAAGTCTGATCTGAGCATAGCAACAGTTGGAAAATTAGACAGATCTTTTTCTCCGAGTTCATTTATATATAATTGCAGTTTGGCTTCAAATGCTAATATTTTGTTAGTCATTTGCCCAATTATCTTGTTTGGTCCTTGTAATTCCAAGTTAAGTGTGTTGAATTTTTGTGTAATATCGGTCAAGAAAGCTGTAAGTATCCACCATTCATCATCATCAAGTTCAGGATAATTTTTGCCACTTTGCTGTAAGAATAAAATAATTTCTGATTTCAAATTGACAAATCGTTCCAGCACTTTTCCTTTGCTTAACCATCTGACAGCAGTATGTAGGATAACATCACTGTAACAAGCCTGCAATTCCTCCAGTAGTTCTTTAAATTTCCGGTGATTAAGTTCACGGGCACGAATGAAATTTATAACGCTTATAACCGTTTTCATAACATTCTTCAATTTGGTATTTGAAATTTGACATGCCAGACTTTCTTGATGCAGTAAGCAGTGAATGGAGAGTAAATGTGGCAAATTCCATTCCTTCTTAATCAGTGCTACCAAACCATTGTTGACGCCCATCATTGATGGACAGCCATCTGTACATACTGATATTAATTTGCTCATAGGTAAGTCATTTTTTTCTACAAACTCTTTAATTGCATCCATAAAATCAGAACCTTTTGTGTGACCTTTCATGGTTATAATTGCTAAAAAATCTTCCTCTATTACCCCATCATATGTGCAGTAACGCACAAATAATGAAAACTGAGCCATTGAAGCTAAATCTGTACTGGAATCACATGCAAGACTGAAGTATTTGCATAGTTTTACTTTATTAATTACTTCCTCAAACATATATTTTGAAATATCTTCTATACGGCGTCGACAGGTAGATTCTGAAAGTGTGAGCTTATTTATTTCAGCTAATATTTGCTTACTGTTAGAGAAATTTTGAAACAAAGTGTCAGAAACAGTCATCATACATTTCTTCACTAATTCAGCATCAGTGAAAGGTTTCATATTTTTTGCTAGAATATTACATACTTGGTATGATGCTTTTGTGACAGCCTCACTTTGCCCAACTGCTGCTAACATAACGTTTTGTTGACGACGAATGGTAGATTTTAGATGAGCAATTTTTTCCTTTCTTTCATTTGAATTCAAAGGAAAAGCTACTGTAAATGAACTGTGCTTACTTGTGTAGTGGCGAAATAAATTGTATCTCTTCAGTCCCACGATGGTATCCCGGCATATTAAGCAAGTAGCAGTACCTTCGTTGTGCCCACTTATAAAACAAAACTCTTCTTCCCATATTTCTTGGAAACTTCTTTTCTCTTCACTTATTTTCCTCTTAGTCACTGTTTTTGAGGGTACACCAGACATTATTTATTCCACTACTAATGATAGCACAAAATATGAGCACAAATACACTCAAGACGCGACGAACGCTCAGGAGCACCGAAACTTACTGCACGATTGACACGACAAAGCTAACACTGAGGCGGCTGCGGGACAAACCCGCCGACAAACGAGCGGCCGTAGGGGCGCGGCGCGTTTGATGCACGGCTTACATTGTTGGCTAGCAGTGCGCTCACGCCTCTGAGCGCTGCGGAACGCCGCAAGTGGCCCCGACTTTAATCACAATTCTACGCAGTTTCCGCAAACAAAACACGGCTACGCCAGACAAGTAGATAACTAATGCTGCCCGTGCGAAGCCGAGGAGGGCCGCGGGCCGCACGAAAACTTCATTCGGGCCGCAGTTTGACGACCAATGCTCTAGGCTAAATCACCTATAGGGGATATCACGTGACATTAGGTGCCGACCTGAAGATCCAATCCAAATGAGCGTATAACTCAAAATCCTGGGAATTTTTGTTATATGTGAGCTTCGAGACTACAAAGGGGCGGAGCGAGAAGTTTCCTCGTGGACCGAAGAGCGAGGAGCTGGACATTCTGACTTCGATCTTGGAGTCCAAGCTATGCGAGCCTAGTCTGAGGTTGACTTGGAAAGTTAGCTTCTCTCGCCAACTGCCGTTGTACGATTTCTGGCTGCCAGCTTGCCTTGCTGGAGCAAGCTTATCACAGCAACACAGCGGTTAATGCGATGATACGCATTGTCAGACAGAGATGCCTATAGCCGATTGTGAGATAATCTCACATATCGTGGGTCCGCTACAGTCACCGCAGACATCAGACGCAGGACACAATGGTAAATTATTACGACCAAGCCATCTGATTGTGCATTCCGTGAAACAGAACCCGTAAGCGACTTTGAGAGGATAGGTCCATGTTCTCACTTTATAATTGTAAAACCCCTGGCTAGCGGCATAATTTGCCAGAATTAGTATTTTCGAATGATATATTGTCCATTCTGGCGCCCATGAATTTCCTTTTTAACTGTAAAGTCACAGTATTATGATACCTTTGTCTGAGGTCGTCATAACTTGTATTTTTCATTGTTTCCACTTGTCATTATTTTGCATTTGATTCTGAGATATATTTAAAAGTAAATATACAAATGTTTGCTTGCTCATGACGGCTAATGTAACTATGAGCGTTGCTTTTATGATTTTGCCAATTTGTGTTAATGTTAACGGTAAATTCGCTCAGACTTGTAATCGCCAGTGATAAGAAAATAAATGTCATATTGTGACAATTTTTCCTAAATTCCAACTAACGTCGAGATTTTTGCAAAATTAAATAATTTTCACTCCTTCATAAAAATTAAAATTAAAAATCCACAATTATTCATCATAAAGGTATGAAAGATAATTGTAAGGTAGTTTGCCCCCTAAGGCACCCACCACAAGTAACAGATATGATAAAAGAGCTGGAATGGGATCATTGCAAGACAGGAGGAGGGTGACGAGGTCATAGGAGTCTTACAAGGCGTATACTGGTGATGATGCATTGAAAGATATTGGCATAAGAATTAAAGTAATGCATGCATGGAAAAAGAACCATGACTACAAGCTGACACTCGATTTCAGGCACAAAGGTGTAGGAAGATTCTGTTTTTTTAGGTAAGGGTGTCAGGGATTGGAATAAGTTACCAAGAGAAATAATGAATAATTTACCAAAAAGTTGAAAGAATTTAAAGTTGAAATTTGGAGAGGGCAAATGTAGGTGGGTGCATGAAAACACTAAGAAGGGTGCGTATTGAAATTGTTACCAGAGCGTGCACTCCATTGCAATCAAAATTAAATTAAATTAAGCATCTTTGATTTTCGAACGGCAGTATTACTGGAGGTTGTGGTTACTTTGAAATGTAGCCTGGACAGAATGACTGCTGCCACGTTTTGTTAATGTATAAGGAACGATGGATTTAGTTCTGTAATTGGCGCGATGTAGCATAAGATTTTAGGATTTCTAGTTGATTTTTTAATTTCAGTGGTTCCTTATTGCTTTCGTCAAATAGTTCGTAAGTAATTCGAACTTTATGACGATTTAAACTACAATCTAAAATGTACATTACAAAATCAAGGTTATGAACGTTACTTAATAACAACTGCGAAAAATAAATTCCCTGGTCACTGTATTCAAACCTTCCTTTCTGTCGGGCTTCGTATCTAGCTGACGTGTAATCACAGTTTTACTTTTTGCCGTAAGAGCAAAATTTCCTACTCCGGAGCTATTAGTTTATCAGTTGCATTAATTTTCACGCTTTTAAACGAATAGTATGATTGAATATGTAATAATGCTCTGATCTCTGAAAAGCAATGAGTAAATGTGACAGAACTGGCTAGGAAGTTGAAGGTTTTTAGTGGTGGTAAAATGCGAATTAATAATGACTTTTCCCATACTAACTATTCATTTTAAGATTCTTATTACGTTTAAGATTTTTACCACGTTTGATTCACATATGTTTATTTTAGTCTACAAAACTGAGAACTAAATAATCGAAGTGAAAAAATAAAACAGAATCTAAGCATGATCATAGTGTGATCTTTTGTCAGTGTTTATTGAATGCTCATATCGAATACAGAGTAATCTGCGTGCTTATTTCTCCTTCTAGAAATAGTTATAATTTCATTCTCCGATCCTCAGTACATACAAGTCGCAAGCTGTATTCGCAGATTTTAATCTGGAACATAAGCTCTTAATATTTGAAAGTACCATCTTAATTGCTGAAGAATTTTTTGCGCGATGCCACTTCAAAACATCAGGCAAACGCAGGTTTCTCACAGATTTATAATAGTATACATAGATTTTATTAATTACTCAGTTAGTTAGAAATATAACTTATTTTATTTTTCAGGTACTTGTACAACTATATCCTTAAGCAGAGTATTGAAGACGAACTCAATTGTCTTAAAAAAATGTTCTACTGACGCAATAAATGATACAATGAGTGTTCTGAGATAAAAAAAATGGAACAAATGTTTTGAAGAGTCAAAAGAATTTGCCGAGAAATTTGCGATGGAAATTTAATGCCCCAGAACAGTGCCTATATAAATGCATAGAGCCAATAACCTACCTGTTCAATCAGTTGAAGAGTATTTCGGTAGGGCTGTATACATCATACTTCTAGATTCTATAATAAATGATCCACAAGACCATTTGTCTCCTGAAATACTTTATTTCAACTAGTCGTTTATGTACCGAAAGTCAATTATACCTATACTAATGAAGACGTTGAAACAATTAAGCAACTCGCATTCGATTATAAACAGGTAATAGACGACACTGCATAATCAGTCATTATAAGCGAATATTGGCTGTGGATAGTAAAGTGGCAACGGAATCAGAACATTCCATAAGTCGATTTCCAATCTAATATAAAAATTTCATGCTAAAATATATCCCATCGTAAACACATATTTGTGTAATCTTGCCACACTACCAGATAGTGTCCCATTGGCAGAGAGATCTTCTGCTCTCAGGAGGCTCGAAACCTGACTTCGAGCATCACTGGCAGAAGACCACCTAACTGGACCGGCACTTCTGCACGTTCACAAAATTATACTCTTTCAAGTGGAGGAAGTCATAACAAGATTCGCGAGAATTCAGAAGAGAATAATTGATTTTGTTATTTGATTAAAATTATTTTGACATATTGCAATTAAATTAATTTATCTTTTATTTATATATAGGTACTATTATAATTTTGAAGCGTGTCCTAGTTAGACCTCGACTATGTGACCCTCCCCTGACCCAAAGGCTGGATCCGCCCTTGGGCCAGAGGTGTAATGTGGCAAAGCAGTAACATGCGCTTCTTCGCAGTTGTCGAGAAAATCGGTATTGAAATATCACATTGTGTTCAAATACTTTCTATGTAAGAGAGATTTAAAGGGGAATGTGGTGCAGCAAGCAAACTATTAGCCTCACAAGCCCATCATCGCCGGATCGAATCTCACTGCAGGTATTTTCATTTATTCAAACATGTAATAGGATATCATTTAATTTATTATTTTAGTATCTAAATCATGTAAATTTGTTACGTTTCACAGCGGCCAGACGTTGAGTTCGCACATCCCGTTTGTTCGAATTAGAATTTGCTGATCGACAGTCAAAGCTACAAGCAACACCTGAACTGCTGAGAGTGCAAGTAAATACTTTACCAGCAAGCCAGGATACATGGATCGGCCTCAACTCTTCACTGTCGGGTGACAAGTAATCATCTGGGCCTCGGAATAATTAGTCACTACAAAAACCTTACGATTCTCCATTAGTTGCCTTAAATGTGGCAAAGTCTCATCCCTCTGTTTTAGTAGCATGGGTTACGGAATACCTCACGTTTATTGTACATCAACTGTAGTTTGGGTACGGTTTCTTGTACAGATTAAACAAGGTTTCCTGAATGGATTGTTTAGTTGTAGCAACCCTTAGCTGTCTGCAACCTGTCCTAGTCTCCAAGATGCATGCTCAACCCACGATTCTCGTATTTATTAATTAGTTATGTAATATGTCAGGTTTGACTCATTACAATATTTAATGAAGACAATGAGCTTTAAGATATAAAATAAAATGATATCTGGGATCCAGTGAATTTTGTCAGAACAGAGCGGTCAGTTCACGGGATACAGTTTTTGCCTGCATTCTCCGAGATGGGTGCCCTGGCTCTGTCGAGGGGAGTGTTAACTGTTGGACAAATGCCAGACACCAGAGGCGGCACGACCCTTAACCTAAACAGTTAAGTACATTGGGGTGGCTGCAAACTTAATGGTTTGCTGTCTTTATTTCTTCATGGCATACCACGAGGACCCAATGTCTGCGTTCGGAGAGGATCGACGGTGGTATGGGCATTTGTGTGTGAGCTTTCAGAGAGAGGTCCCGCTTACACACTGGTACGACCCTCCCAGCTGAGGGGCTGTGTTTTGACCAGGACAGTCTGGTTCCTGGTGTGATCGGCCGTGTCTCTCCTGCCCACCAGTTTCGCTGTCCCTTGTAGTACGGTGAGCCCGGTACTGATGGAGTACACTATTCGTTGTGTACTGCATCAGCAGCAGCGTATCATCAACGCGATAATACTTCATTGTATTCTGTTGCCCACAGCAAGATCTTGGAATTGGACTGAATTGACCCAGAGCGTCCTGATTAGATTCTCATTGCTGTTGCTATTGAGGGAATCTGTTACCATTTTTTAGATGATTCATTAAATAATATTTATTTTTCGTTATTAGTTGAAGTATTATTTTTCAGTAGTTAATTGGGGTTTTTCATTCTTTGCCATTATCTTACTATCCCGGTCCACTCCTATTGTTTTATGCATAATTTATGTACACTCTTTGGCAAAAAACTTGACTGTGGGCGCCTGAGACTAATTCCCTTATTTCGCACAATGTGGCATCATTGCGGGTATTCAACTAAGCGCCATCTGTTATTCATTTCCTTAAGTCAATGCCTGGAACAAACTCTCCAGTGAGGCCACATAGTGTAAAATAATGGACTTAGTCTCAGGCGCCCACTGTCAATTTTTTTGCCAAAGAGTGCACATGCTTGATAATTTCAGTCTGTTACTAACCCCTGGCGCTCAAAAAGAATGAGGTTGAAACCGTTAAATAACGTACCACAACCTGGAACGTTACAGAAAGGAGGGCGTCCACAAATTACGTGAGGTGAAATATGGGGAAGGGGGGTCCGGCGAAATCGCAGCAAATCTCACCAAGGGGGAGGGGAGGGGGGTCATCGGTAATCATACGCGAGGTTTTGAAATTTGGATGGACTGTAGAGCTAAAAAAAAAGTCTACAACACACAAGAAAGTCGATTTTTGGGGGGTTTTCGTTGAAAAGTGGGGGTGTAACCGGCTTTGGATGGGTGAGACCTAAGAAAAAAAATCTCACCAGAGAAGGGGGGAGGATGGTCGGACCAGATCTCACGAAGTCACCAGAGGGGGGGGGGGGGCGGTCCGGAAAAACACTTCACGTAATTTATGGATGCCCCTAGTTAGCCGTTTCCAGAGGAGGACCGGCCAAAAAAGCTCAAGCAGAAGATACATGAAGATACAA
The DNA here is from genome assembly GCA_031002005.1 of Vandiemenella viatica. Classification (NCBI taxonomy): domain Eukaryota; kingdom Metazoa; phylum Arthropoda; class Insecta; order Orthoptera; family Morabidae; genus Vandiemenella; species Vandiemenella viatica. The sequence goes on along the minus strand of CM061921.1, from coordinate 303,358,207 downwards.
CACGCAAGTCATATCGCATCGTATAGCACCCAAATTTCAGCCACTCAGTTACTCAACCATTAAGTTACATTGGCAATCAGATTCGACAATTATGCATGTAATAAGTTTTTTAAATGCCGTTTGTTGCGAAAAAACTAATGCTTTCAAACTTCATTTTGCTGTTCGCAAACAAAGTTATATTTCAAAAATAGAAATATTTGATGCAGCAGGTATGAAAAACAAATATCGTTACTCGACTGTTACAGTTGAAATTACAGTGTGAAATATCTAGGTTTGCATACTGATCATATTAAACTGCAAGGTACATGTTTCTGACTTACTACAGCGATTGGGTGCAGCCACATTTGCAGTTCGTACAATTTCAGCTATAGGTGATCTCCATATGAGGAAACTAGTTTATTTGGCTTAGTTTTACTCCCTAATGTCATATGGAATAATATTCTGGTGCAATTCTACTCATAGAGACAAAGTGTTCAGAGCCCAAAAGCGAGTAAAATAATTATGTGTGGAGTCAGCAGTAGAACATGTAGAGAGCCGTTCAAGAAGTTTGGGATTAAATCACATTGGTGGCCGAGTATACATACACATTAATGTCCCTTGTAGTCACAAATTATACTTTGCTTGAAACAAATGGTAAAATACACAATTATGGCACTAGAAGTAAAAATGATCTTCACAAGGATTGTTGTCATTTGTTCAAAAAAGGGTCCTACATTCAGGGATACATATCTCCAATAACCTCGCAACACATTAAATGTCTTTCAGATAAGAATAAATTCAGCAAAAAAGTGAAAGAATTTTTAATTGACAACTCCTATCCCGTTGAAGAATTTATTTCTAAGGTATCTACAAATTAACTGCCAGTAGTTTATGTAAATGTAGTTGACGTAACTCGTGTACCATGAATACTATGACTACACCTAGTGTGTGTATTATTTTGTTATGCAATTGTTTAAATGAAAATTGACAACTTTCCACATCCCACAGTGCCAGTCTCTTATATTACTATCAATGAAAAATTAATGTATTGTATTTGACAGATGTTCATTCCCACACCAGGGGACCGGAGGTTCAAAACGAGACAGTATGTTTTTCCACAACAAAAGGCATTTAAAAAAACTTATATGCATAATTATTGAAACATTGCCGGGAGTTATCTGTATATTTTCCCGCAGGGAGATTCGATCCGGCGACTCCATACCGTAGAAAGTATTTGAACACAGCGGAATATGCTTATTTTCTCGACAACGGCGAAGAAGCGCATGTTACTGCTTTGCCACGAGCTTTTAAAAGCACTCAGTATGAAAAGAATTTAAATTTAAAAGTTTGGCGGCCTCTCATTGTAAGTGTAATGACGAATTCATCAATGCTTACACGTTTCCGTATAACGCAATCAAAAGTTGGGAATTTTAAAACATTACCACATAGGACGAGGCGTAGCTTGATGTAGGCCGAATAGCTAGTGGTCGAGGCAGCATTACTATCTAGCCACTGCTATGACTAAATGAGCAATGGGGTTTCGCAACATTCGTATTAACTTGATCGTGTTGCCTGTATAACTGATACCTTTTCTCGAAGATGCTATAGTTCTTTAAACTGGCCGCCAAGTCATTAGTTTACCCTGTAATAGCTAACAGGTCATACATAAATGAAAGAAAGTCACTGTAGTTACTAATTTGAATATATTCTGAAAGTTTTATGAAGTGAAAAGCTGGTATCAGATTACATTTGATGAAAATATTTAAGGCAAATCGAACTTCGAAATCACATATGAAGATGCAGGTTATCCTCCAAGGCACAACACTGTATGGAAGCATTCACTCTGGCAAACATACTTTTACCCCGAAGTTCAGAGTGAGTTTAGTGATAGTTTTTTCCACTGCTACTACTGACTTCTTTACACCTCATAGCAGAAGTTCTTAACGCTGAATTTCAAAATAAAGTTCTCCTCTTCTAAAGCCAGTATTAAAGCCCGCAAATTATTTCCTAGGCAAGGTAAGTAAACTTAGTAGTTACATTTTGAAATTTCCCCCCGATCCCGTTGTATACCGACGTATCGCTGAATCTGCCTTCGCGCCGGTTGGCTTTTTATAGCCTTGGCTTATCTTTCGCTGAATTGCCATAGAACAATGGTGTTTTCCCGCGGGGAAGTACTGTTCTCTGGTGAATTACCAAAATCCCACATTCTCGCGGTACGCCAATTTTACTAGGATTTTTCAGAAATTTTAATATGTCCTAGATTAATTTATTCACAATCTTTTAAGTTATGACAAATTTTCTCGTAATTATTCTCTTTTAAGAGCTATTTATTGCTAAAAGTCGCAAATGGTGATGCCATCACATGTCGACACTAAAACCCATTTTTCTCCCTTTAAATATGGAATTACTGCTGAACTGTTATATTATTATTAAATGAATCTTTCTTTCTCATTTAAGCATACTTTTATCTTCTATATACAAAGCTCAAATTGTTTATTTTTCCAATTTCTCCTTAAATATTAAAAGCATACAAAATATACTTTAAAATAATCGTCATTATCTGCTTTCTTAGTGGAAATGAATGCAACAAAATTCAATATGATTGAAAAACAGCCTTATTTGAATCATGTCTTTTACGAAAATGGTTTAGAATAAATTTAAAAATAGCTTTACTGTTAAGAAAATGGTTATAAAATTTCTTTGGCTCCCTTCTAATTGATTTTAGTAAGATAATGAATGTTTAACAAGGATATGTTCTGAGCTGAAAAGTACTTTACTACTGAAAATGATTATAAAATTTATTTGCTATATACATTATATGTAATAGGCCTCCTGCTGAACAGTTTAGGTAAGATAATAGGTATATACCACCACCACCGGTACAATACATATATCCATAAATCGCCTCAAAAATTGCAAACAAAGAATTTTAACATCACTCTTTTGACCACGGAATAATTAGTGTGGAGTTTCCGCCCGTCACGGCCAACTGTGATGCCTAAGTATACATAGATAGTTCAGCAGATATATTGATTTTGATCGATTGTCCAGGTGTAACCACGTCAATTTTAAACCTGACAAAAAATTTACGGAGCTCCACCCGGACAGCCTAGATAACATTTGAAACGACCGCGGAAGTCTAAGCAATCACCAGATATATAGATGTAAATAGTGGTACGATTTCTTGCGGATTTCAACTGTATTATCAGCGTCGAGACAAATGGAGAGGTATCTCAACAAACTAAAAAAAATAACCTATTTAAGTAAAAATTATGCTTTCTCTCTCTCAGCTAAACAGCGTTCAACAATATTTATGATGTAGCATAAATTAGTTGCTGAACGAAAGTAAATAACTACGTTTGTTGGCACGCGTCTTATGGCGCCTGTACATTGTTCAGCAGTGTGTACTTAGGAAAATTCAGAACTTCCTTTGCAGTTTCTTCCAAGAGATAACACACCGAAACTGTGATTCATTTAAATTTATTAAGGTCAGCAAAAATTTTTAATTGTTGGTGGTTCGAGTTAGGGACCCCGTAATATTTTACACATAATATTCAAAACATGTTGCAATTAGTTCAAGTATTTCTTTATATTCATAAAGATCTTGAGGCAAAAATATAATTGCATCTCAAAAGGACCCTTAAATTAAATTCACTTTGGACTATCCGAACAAGGCCTGTATTGAATCTGTCACTGTGCTTTAAATATTCTTCCCTATTCAGCTGCTAATTTCACAAATCACCTGACAGTCACGTCATATACTAAAATTATTCTATCTCCTTTCATCCACTATCCAAGAACTTAATTTTCCTACAATTTTTTTTTTTTTTTTTTTTTTTTTTTTTTTTTTTTTACGCTCCTCTCATGCCACCGAAAATAGAAGGCATCACAGCAACCAACGCAATCAACGATTAACAAAACATTTTTAGTAAACGTATGTGAACAATAAGAAAGTAGCCGTTGTTAATAGTTATACAACGTAGACATTCCTGCAGAAATTTGCTACACAGTGTTTAAGTGTTATAATTCTCGATTTCCATGTATAGAAATGTGTATGCTGTAGGAAATTGCTGTCATAAGAAATATGTTGCCGACGTACGGAACGTGACGACAAATCCATGCTATTATCGATCAGAAGGTTACTTGGACTCTACATGGCACCCAACCTGTAAGTAAAACCACATTGTTAGTAAACTTATAACTACCTTATGAATTTTACTGCTTGACAATTTAAGTTGTTTGATACCGGCTGTATTTACCTAAAGGGACATCAGTTGCATCATCATTACCTAGGAAACAAACACTACATAAACTATATCCAGCCATTGCCAGGTGTAAGATTCTTGAACGATCGCTAGACCAATAAAATTAATGCAGTATTTAAGATCTTTGTAGCAACGCTGAATATATGAGATTTTGTGCCTTGACGTCGACCCAATAATTACAGTTTCGTGTCGAAACATTTTGAATCATGGATTGTGGTCAATTTGTGCACCCAATAAGTGGAGCACTAAAAATTCTATCTAACTTTATTTCCAGCCCCCAAATAGGAACCAAAACAAGACCTTTGTAAAGTGGCTACTGCAGTACACTGAAAAGCGCTTTTTCTAAAAATTTTAATCTAGTATCGGCCACATTTTTATGTCCCTAAAGCATGAAGTACATCTCCAAAAGATTTTATGCTACAAATTTCAGCATGCGAGAACTTCTCCAACATACAACTTTGCAGTACGATCATGAATGCAGTTATTTTACATTTTATATTGCAGAAGTTTATTACCACTGCAAGGATTTGCAAAATACAAGTTTCGCAAGAAACTTCTCATGTAATTAAAGCTTAGGTCTATTAAAACTGCAACAGGCTAAAACTGAACTTTCTATCGAATGACACAACATCTATTTAGAAAATAAGGATGCAACATTGAAACCAAAATCTTTGCACTAACAATGCAATTTTCACGAGGCAATCAAGATCAAGAATTTAGTTCATTTACAAATAATTTAGATTTAAGATTAGATGTGCCTTTTAATACAGAATACTAATAAGGATCAAGATTTGAACAATGATTGGTGCTAATGATGGTGGTAATGCTTTGGTCAGTTGCTGCACTGTCTTCAACAGAGGCACATGTATACACACATCACTGAAAACATTTTTTCTGTCTCGTAAAAACAACAACAACAACAACAACAAAACTGTAGGAAGATCAGATGATTTCATTGCTATTTTTTATGTCAGCTTATTCGATGTTGTGGAGCTCTTAGCTTTCATAAAAAAGAACATGAAATTATTAAATGGTTACACATATCAGACTTTCATATAACTTCCGAAGTAATTGTTTTTTTTTCCTGGCTAGTGAAAATTATGAAGCTTACTGGATGAAACCACACTATGCTCTCGACCTTTATAAACAGTTGAATACAAAACGGAACTAACGCTCTTAACTAAAGCATTTATCGCGAAACAAGATATATTGAGTTTCTTAACATTTAATGTCCAATAGCTATAAACCCACAATGAATTGTGCTTTAGATCTGAAATTAGGTAAACACGTTCCTTAGGCGGTGCTAGTTGAGAAAAAAAGGAGCATTACAACCACAAAATAAACGAAGTCACTCGAAATGTGGGTAGATGCAGGTTACCAAGTTGATGCAGTTTTCTTGGATTTTCATAAAGCAATTGACTCTGTACCACACAAACGACTTTTAGCCGAGATTCTAGATCAGATTTTAGAATGGATACGCGATTTTCTAACTGGTCGGTCTCAGTATGTCGTTGACGGGGAAGCCACATCTAAGCTAGATGTTACTTCGGGCGTTCCTCAAGGAAGAGTAATAGGACCACTTCTTTTCCTAATTTTTATAAACGATCTCGATGACAACGTTATTTGCAGGAAGATTGTTTGCTGATGCACTTATCTATAAGGAAGTAAGGTGCTCTGACGATTGCTTGGAAATTCATCGCGATCTGTGTGTTATTTCGGATTGGTGCCATAAATGGCAGCTTCGACTAAACTGCAAAAAATGCAAGGCAATGAAAATAAGTAACAATAACAGTCCGTTTGTTCACGAGTACAAAATTAACAATGTAGTTGTTGACACGGTGGATTCCCTAAAGTATCTAGGCGTAATGGTTCAAAGCAATATGAAATGGGACTTGCACATAACTTCCGTCGTAGGCATAGCTAATTCTGGATTACAATTCATAGGACGTATTTTGAGAAGTTGTAATGCTCATACAAAGGAAATAGCGCACAAAACACTAGTGCGTCCGCATTTGGATTACTGTTGAGTTTGGAATCCGTATCGCAAGGGATTGATGGACACGTTAGAGAAAGTACAGAAGAGAGTCGCTAGATTCGTGACTGCTAGTTACAGTCCTTACGAAAGTGTCACAGAATAGATTGGGCTGGGATTGTTTGGCAGACAGACGTCGTTTTAGTTTGAATTTATTGGAGAATATGGGAAAATCTTTAATTTACGAGTGCAATTAAATACTTCTTCCGCTAACCTATTTAGATCGCAATGAGAGGAGGAATAAGATTAGAGAAATAAGATGCCGTACTGATGCTTTTATGTATTCTTTCTCTCCTCGTTCTGTTCGGGTTTGGAATGCACAGAATTAGGAGTGGTGCTTAGCACCCTCTGCCACCCACAATAATTGAATTGCAGAGTATAGACGTAGATGAAGAAAAGTTATTATGCAAGGAATAAACGTTATCACCTACTGATGTTTAAGGTTGTGCGTCTTTTTTTATTTTTTATCCAAGAATGAAACGTTTTCCGCATACATATGGCAGGAAGGGTAGAATAGTCCAATTGACTATGTTTTTAAAATGGTTTTAAATTGTTTGCCACATGTTACTATTGATGCATGGTACCATTTATTTTTTTGAGAAAGTGCTTATTTCACGTAAAATTCAACGTATTTAAAATATAGCTGGCACATTTTCTGAGAAATGATATGACACATTTCGCACGACAGCCAACCGACGAAAGGTTGAAGACACAGTGCATTTTTGGTAATGTCAATGTCCACGTCAGGACAGCAGACTGGACCGGAATGACAACAATGCAGTTTGTTACAGCATAAGGCACAAATAATTTAGATTCGCGGCTGCGACATGGCAATATAGTCATATCGTATATGAAGACTTTCCCGTCATTTTACATTTGCTGCTAGCCGTTCATTTCGAAGACGCTTCATGATATTGCAGTTTGCGTCAACGCTTAAAAATGGCCGTTGTTGATGGTCTAAGTTATGTTTTTTTTACTCTAATGCGCATTTTTTTCTCGAATGGTATCGCCTAAAGAATGTGTGCATAAAATTTCAGACAAAAGACAATTTCTTGCGACCTCATCGCCACAGTATAAAGTACTAAAGCTTGTAATATAACGCTTGCCGCCACATTTCATTGCGCATTTTATTATTATTAACGTGTATTAAATTAATTTTTCTTACAAACTTGGGCGACCATTAGGCTATATGTTTCTTTGGGTAATTTCTTTATAAAATGCGTAAGATCATAAGTAAGGCTGCGACGCCAATAAATATTCAATTTATCTTAGAGCAATGGACATAAAACGTTCGTATGGTGAATGTCGAGTTGTGTGGGTTTAGGTAGAATCGTGTCCGAGACGACGATGACCCGTGGAAACCGTTAGCCGCCGCTCAACAAGATGGAGTGGGGTGTTTACCTGCCCCGGGCAGTTCCCCGAAAACCTTGTGGGAGATCCAAAGGGACGCCGGCCAACCGGCAGGTCACTGCACTTAGCAGCCGATCGAACATGTATCTTCGAGACAAGGGAGGAAACAAAGTACTTGAGCGGTGGAAGAGCGATGAGTTTCACTCTGATACAGGACGGTGTTCAGGACGATTGTATCTCTGGCTTCTGACTTTGGTCGGACAATACTCGTCCCGACTTGCATTCTGAGTGGAATGCTGAGGCGACAGGGTCCGTAATGCTAATAAGAGCGTTACATGGTCGAGCTAGATTACAGCAGACCTGCGAGGCACAGGTCTCACATTCCCTAGGTCAAACCTTGTCAGTCACCGGCCACAGACGCAGCTGCTATGGTAACGTGTTATGGTAACGTGTTACATCACCAAGTCCAGTGCCTGTCAGGGCCCGCTCTAGGGGGGGGGGGGCAAACCGGGCATTTGCCCGGGGCGCTAAAATTTAGGGGCGCCATTTTGGCTGTAAGTGTGAGAAAAATATTAATAATATTAATGTGTTAAATACCTAATTAATAAAAAAATCCACATACCGATTTTTTCGATCGTTAAAAACTTACAGTTATTAGCTATTTGGGTGGGCCCCTAGAGACTTCGAAGAGACGGGGCGCGGACCTCAAAGGGGCGCGCCGTTGCCTCGCCGCCTCTGTGTGAATTCCGCCATAGGAGCAACTTCAAAATGCACGGCGTCCGAGCCATGTCTCTGCCCGAAGTCCGCGCCCAGGGCCGGCGCTAGGAATTTCGGGCCCGGGGTAAAATGGGCGACCTTTTTTTTTTTTTTTTTAGCTCTCCGAAATGGCTAGGTGACAATGGGCGTATTCTTGGTTTCATGGCCTTAGGGCCCCTATAGTCGGTGATCGGGCCCCCCATGAACCGGCGGGGCCCGGGTACTTTTGACCCGCTTACCCCCCCCTAACGCCGGCCCTGTCCGCGCCACGTCTCTTCTGTGTGAATTGGGCCTTAGCACGCGAGTAGAACGCTGTTTCGACTTTTGTTGTCTCAACTGGCTTATGATTGCTAATTATAAAAGTGGTTTCATTACACAACAGCATTAGTCTTACTATTACGTTATTAGTGATAAGTGGAAGTTCATAAAATTTACTTCAGGATTTCATAATTTCTAAAAGTAAGTACATCTATGATTAAACTGTTATTTAGTTGGATATACGACAAAAGCGCACAACGACAAAAGCACAAAACAGAAGCGCGGTAGGTGGGGGCTGTTACACCTGCCCTCGGCTACCTGCACTGATTCCGACGTTATACTGCCCTCGAGTTACTAGGCGCGGTGAAAAGGAGTGTTTTTCGCAATTGCAGCTAGGCTCTAATACATGGAATCGATAGTGCTTGGGGGGAGATGCTGAGTATTTATTTTATTGAATTGATGAATCAAATCAATATGGATGTTAGTTATTGGAAATCGAAGTGAAATAATTTGCATAATAATTTCTTCTCGTAACCCGAGCCTCACAGATTTGTTGTACAAATTAGATACAGGCATTGTAAGTGCTATGGTTGGGTTAAATTACATACGCTAGCTTTGATCGCTTGTGAAAATACTGTAGTTTAGTGGGTGTGGGACAGTACTTACCATCATTAATAAATAAATAATATTACCAGCTGCTGATTACCGATTAGTTACTTCACATACCATTAGTATATTCAATTTCGAATGTTAACTGCTAATATATAATAAACCATGATGCTTATTATATATACGAATACCGTTTACAGATACTCTAATTGCTGCATTTGTAAACCGTTTCAACAAAAAGAAATTCATTAACTATTTCAGTGAATGTGAATAACTTTGTCAGTTGGTTTAATAAGTGCATTGCGCGATAATCACTCCACAACATCATTTTTTGTTTTTTATGTTTTTGGTTTGTGAACTTGGAACGTATTCCGTTTAAGCCCATAGAAATTGCCATTCTGTATACACGGTTTCTGTATTTGCAGCAAATTTACGGATAGTATCCTCCGCGAATAAGCTTTGACTGTGTAGTAACACTAGACTTTCTTCATGTTCACAGGGTATGGAAAATATTTTGTGTTGTGCATAAATATTTTTTTATATCAACTGAGAATAATTTATCTTGGTTATGGTTTTAGCTTATTTAGAACAAGGATAAATATTTACTTTTTATATTATTTTATAGTGTACATTGTTTGAGTTACGTGCGTGCCTCTTCCAAAATATCTGACGGTCAAAGAAACTATCTGGTTACTAGCAAAAAAAAAAAAAAAAATTTGGGAAAAGAAGCGGAAAGGCAGAATCAATCTGGCGCGTTAAAAAATATACTGTAATCAGGGTTTACTAAAACAAATCTTAGAATCCAATATCAGGTCGGGATAGAAAAGAAGTACAGAATCGTCAGACAAATGAACGAAGTTTCTAAACCAACTGGAACTGACACCAACGTGAGACTCACAGAAGGCGTTCTAAAACTTTGTGGCCAAGAATTTTACGAGACACCGTAAGAAGCTTTTTAGTAAGGCAAGGTCCACGTGACCTATTGCATAATTACTAATTTCCTTCCAATGACACAGATCGACATTTTAGCTCAAAATATTATGCACGAATTTTAAGCAACTGAGAGCAAATATTGTGAGATTAGCTACTATCTTTCACAAAACTGCGTTTACTGCTTCTGTTGCAAAATTTTCGGCTGTTTATTTAGTTCTCTCTCAAAGGAGGGTTTTAAAAATTGGAAGCACCTCGACGAAACTTTAAAACAGCATGAAATTTCGAAAAATCATATTCAGGCAAAAAGATTAAATTGTTGTAAAATTGAAGATGCTGCCACTCAAAGAGTTATTAATGCCAAAATAAATCATTGGAACGAGGTGCTTCTAAGAATCGTTACAATTACCAAAATACTTGGTAAAAGTTGACTGGTTTTTCAAGGTACAAGCGACAAGTTGTTTGAGCATAAAAATAGTTGAGTTATTGTCTGAATACGATCCCATTATGGAAGAACACATACGTTGAGTGCTCTAAAAAGTAGAGACTAAAGTTTAATATCGTGGGAAAAATATACAAACCGGGATAGTAGATCTGTTGCATCAAAGTGTAAAGTCTCATGTTATTAATTAAATAAAAATTTCAAATATTTTTCCATAATTTTAAACTTTACTCCTGATTTTAGTAAGATACAGAAATTACTCTTGTAATCAGATATGTTTCAACCAATAAATTTAATCCTGATGTTGAAATTAAAATTAATGAACGCTTTTAAGGCTTCTTAGCAGTCGAAAGATCCACAGGAAAACAAATGTCTGACATTATAGTTGGAGAACTTAAAGACTTGTGTTTAAATTTGCAGGATATCAGATGACAGGAATTGACAACGGGTCCAATATCATGGGCAATAAAGCAGGAGTGCAATCTAGAATTAAACAATATAATTCGCGAGCATTTAATGTTCCGTGCCATTCTCTCAATCTTGTTATTAATGGAAAAAGCATCCTTGAAAGCCGCTAATTTCTTCAACATGGTCAAAAAAAAAAATTTTATAGCATTTAAAAATGTAAAAAATATGGTTAATTCGTAGCTATGTATAGATATTTCCTAATTAATTTCTCTATTTTGTGCCGCTAGATCAAAATTCAATAAGTTTATTATGAATATATGATTTTATTAAAATTTAAAATTAAATATTTTATTCCAATAAAAATTAATTATTTTTAAAAAAATATATAATTCTACATAATTTTAAGGGGCGGCAATTTGTCTGTTTGTCCGGGGCGGCAAAACCGCTAGAGCGGGCCCTGTGCCTGTGCATTCCATTGAAACAGATAGCGACTTAAGCGTCCCTGAAATAAGAAATTTCCACTCTAACTGTATAAACAAAACCCTGCCATGCTAACGGCATAATTTGCCAGACTGGTACGAGTTATTATGAAAGCAGTTTCATTTCAAGACTATTTTGCTAAATTCTTGTACAATTTAATGGTATATTTTCCATTAAAGGCGCCCAAGGTTATTATTATTGTTCAAAGTCAATTTTTTGACGATGTCTGAGGTCATAATTTGTTATAGACATTGCATTCGCGTGTCATTCCATTAGATGTATTAATTATTTGAGCTTAATTTCAAAGAATCTCATTTGTTTGTTTAATGAACGGTAATTGTACCTCTATGCGTTGCTTTGTTATTTTGTGCTATCCTCTATACACATTAACGGTGAACCCGCCTAGCTGTATAAATACCAATTGAAGCAAAATAAATGTCATTGTTATCGTTTTCCTACACTCCCGATAATGTCAAGATTCTTGGCTTTTATACTAGCATATCTCTTTAAAATTAAAATATCCATTACTAATTATAAATTAATTGATAAAGTATAAAATAAATTCTTTCCACAAGGACCCTATACACTACAAGCTGCAATAATATCAAACAGGGTTACAAAGAAAATAATCTAACAGTTGGCTATTTACAAGTGAAACTTTGAGTCTAAAGCTTAACCAGAGAAATATTGGCTTCAACTGTACTGGGAAAAGTGCAGGAAGAGAACATACTAGTCCCATTAATCTACTCTTCAGTTTATACTACTCAATACTCTAACTACAATTTGTACTCATAAAATACACATTTCTATAAAAACAATGAATGCGTCAAACGACATGTTTTTTCAATATTCCATAACTTTGTAAGTAGCTTAATAGAGTGATCTGGTATGCAATAGATTCTCCAATGATCATATTTTCCCCATGTGTCATTAAAACAAAGAAATATTAGCTTCCTGAACAATTACTAACTGGTTGAAATACTGGATCTGCGATCAGTTTCAGATACTGTTTTAAAAGGCTATCGACGTTACTTTTAGATAATGATAACCGCTGGAAAGACTTTTCAAAGTAGTTCTAGAAAAGTCATGCTACTTCGGTAAATGTACCGTACCATTAAACGACGAGTGACTGGGTGCGGTCACATATCGACGTATAACAATGCACACGTTTCTTAAAAGATGTTATTGAACATGTTATGAGAGTACTCATTACATATGAATAAAACAGTTGTCAATACGTGAGACCAGTGTGTGTGGCCTGACCGTTTAGACAAGGAACGCCTACCCTGGAATAAACAACCTCCACACAAAGGCGATTTTGGACAGAGGTAAGCACCCAGGTGAGCTGATCCTCGGCAGGTATTATTCCCGAGTGAAGAGACCAATTATCCAACATTTACGGCCGGACAAGCGACAGCAGTTTTACCAGTGGGAATTATGGTGACTTGCAGCTAACAAAGCGCAAAAGGCGGACCCGAAGACTATTGATATAAGCCGAACATGTTGGCCAATCTTTGTACTGGAAATCTGCAAAGTTTGGTGATATAGACGAGTTGGAGAGAGTATTACCAATAAAAATCTTATACATAAAACCTGTGATGGCTTTTATGGAAATTCTGTTCACATGTGATCCGAGAAACGCTACCACTGGTGATTCAAGAAGGATGCTGGAGGGAGAAAAGGGAGAAGCCAGATTTCAACGCCAGAAATGTCCAACGTCATGCCGGCTGGTCGGAAAACGTGAGCTGATGGTATTACACTATCAGACTAAGTGTATAACGTTCTGTAGCCTACATTAGCTTGTGGGAGCTTACGAATATCAGATAAGTCATTGCGCTGCTGACGACATTTGTTGAGGTTACATACGGTAAAATGCTAAACTCTTGCCGGACAGTTATACACAACTCACTACTCGCCCATATATCTCACCCTGTAACGCTTTTGAGTGTATGGTCCCATCCTCTACCGACTGTATAAAACTGATCTAAAGATATTGCCAAGAGCAAGGAAAGCTATCAAGAATGAAAATTAGTGATAAGCTTTTGAATTAATGTATGGCGAACCCAATACAATAACCCTGCGTGTCTATTCGCGTTGTAAAATTATTTTTATTATTTAATGTCCTTTTATTATAAGGTGTGACCAAAAAATACAGTGAATTTTTTATAGTGGTAACTGCTGACGCTACATTCATTTGTTGTAATATGTCGCTTAGCCTGATTCGTTGAGTTTGAACAGATTCTGACTTGTCAGACAGGTTTCGGGGTCGCTGGAGTGAAGTTGTGTTAACCGTGTCTGTCGCGCATCATTGATTCATTGATTATGAACGAGTTTATTATGAAGTTTTTTTTTAAGTTGAAAAAATTTACAAAGAAGCTCATGAAATTTAAAATCAATGTATGGTTATAGTGGGGTAACTATGAAGACTTTTTACAAGTGGTATGAGTGATTTAAAAGCGGAAATGAGTATTGAAGACGAGCCACGGCAGGGACGCCCATAGACCTCAAAACAGACGAAAGCGTGCAAAAAGTGGCAAAACGTGTTTGTTCAAACAGGCAAATTACTATTCCAGAGCTTACTGAAGAACTTAACATCTCGTAAGGGACCATGCAAAACAATTTGCAAATGAGATGAGTGCAAAATTTGTTCCCAGACTTTTGACTAATGAACAGAAGGATTGTAGTGTTTAAGTTTGCACAGAATTGAAGGATCTGACTTCATGCAGATCGGGACATCATGGCCAAAATTGAAACTGTAGATAAGGTTGGGTCTATGGCTATGACCCTGAGATGAAAATTTAGAGTTCCCATTGGAAAACCACTAACTCCCGTCGCCTTAAAAGGTCCAACGCTCATTGTTTTTTCTATATGAGGTCATAGTGCGATCAGAGTTAGTTTCAAGGGGAACAATTGTAAACTCCGAATTCCCGAATTTTTCAAGGGGGTACGGCAACGTTTGATAAATTATTTACAAGGAAGACCATAAAAATGGGACTTATAATTCTTACCGAAAATAAAAAGTATTCCAAAAAGGAAAACAGTTTCAAACCATTCCCCTCATTGAGATGACCACGACAGCAGCTGAACGCCGTTCCGATAGAAGCCTTCCAGAAATGCTTCCAGACATGGACTCTACGTTGGGACAATTGCATCGCTAGCCAAGGACAGTACTTTGAAGGAAATTAATTCAAATTCTATGTAAGCTTTTTAATTTGCAATAAAATTATTCACCGCATTTTTTTTATCACATCTCGTATTTGGAGGTGATCAATGTATAGTCACGTTAAGTTTTATTCAGTTTTAGGATTTACGGCCTAGGTGCTGATTTTTTAATTTTTGATTGTTTTTAGATACTTGACACTATCAGCCTTGTGTGTGTGCATACTCGAGAAGCAGTTTGGAATACACAACTTTCCTTTAAGCAACTCCATAAATTAAAAAAAAAAAAAAAAAAATTGTGCAGGTTCCACCTAAGTTGTTCAACCCTGCATATCCCTTCCAATAATCTGTCCAAACTTTAGTCCGATGCCTCAAGTAATTAATAATCATTTCTGTAAGGATTTCAGCAGATTTATCTTTAACATACACCAGCAACCCTCGTCTCTCCGAAACTCCATAAATCCCCGTAACCCATCGTTCTACAAGTCTCCTTTGTTTGTTTTTCATTCTCGAAACAACTTTTTCATCGACCTGTACTACAGCGCCGTGACCTCCAAAAATGAATTTGTTAGATAACTAAAATCTTCCAAGAGCAGATGTCACTAAAATACCTGCATATGCACTGCACTATTATCAGAAACTATGCTGGAATATTTAGTCTCCTACGTGTATACCGGTATAGAAAAGCCACATTAATACAAAAACCATCTTTGACAGGGATGGAAATCCTTGTCAAAGGAAGGCCATTCGTCAACGCTTTTCTTTGCGTTTACGGCATCTGAAGAAGTGTCCTAGAAATCATTTAGAACTTCTCACCAATGTACAAAGCCGCCGAAAATTCCTAGTTCTGCACAGGATTTTCGCAGAAAATCATGGTTTTGAAACCACTTCTCGGTTCTCTTTATGGAAGAATACATGCAGTTCTATTGTAATATTTGATACTCTATTCTTTCAAAAAAAAGGTACGAAACACACGTTCAAAGAACTGAAAAACAGCGTGCCTGTGAATATGGATCAGAGACAATACATGGCGAGTCTAAAGTCCTTGGACACCTTTCGTAAGTTGGAAGAGTGAAGGGAAAACTGAAAAGTGATGATGGGAACTGGTTTGATGTGGGGCCGCAACTTTTGGAAGGAATGTCATTCATGGCCGCCTTCTTGAAATCCGCCATTTTGGATTAAAGTCATTTTTATTTTAAATGGGAAGGGGGGTGTATGACATCAGATAACACTCGCTTGAGCTAAGGAATTAGTGGTGTAATTTGTTTTTGTCTATCTCGTACCGTTTAGAAGTCATTAATGTTCAAAGTTACCTTGATACTGACTCGTGTCTTTTTACAACACGCCAGTGACCAAATTTCAGGAGACACTCTCCTACGTGTGCAGTTAGAGTGGTTGCGACGACTACAGGTGTGCCTTGCACGGGATGGACAACATGAAGAACATGTGTTGTAGCAACTATGAACATTAATAACTTCTACAGTAAGCTGTACAAGATAGACAAAAACAAATCACACCACTAAATCCTGAGCTCAAGCGAGTGTTATTTGATGTGTCATACACCCCCCTTCCCATTAAAAAAAAATGACTTGAATCCAAAATGGCGGATTTCAAGATGACTGCCATGAATGACATTCATTCCAAAAGTTGCGGCCCCACATCAAACCAGTTCTCATCATCACTTTTCAGTTTTCCCTTCACTCTTCCAACTTACGAAAGGTGTCCAAGGACTTTAGCCTCGCCATGTATAACACCAATACATAATACGTAGATACAGGGCCGGCGCTAGGAATTTCGGGCCCGGGGTAAAATGGGCGACCTTTTTTTTTTTAGCTCTACAAAATGGCCAGGCAACAATGGGCGTATTCTTGGCTTCATGGCCTGAGGGCCCCTATAGTCGGTGATCGGGCCCCCCATCAGCCGGCGGGGCCCGGGTACTTTTGACCCGCTTATCCCCCCCTAACGCCGGCCCTGCGTAGATAACGCTGCTCACAGCATCTAATACATATTTCTATACTATTGCCAACAATCAACGATCGGTGACAAAATGAAGTGCCCTTGTATATAAGACAAAAGATTTGGCACAGAAAACTCTAGTATAGAGACAGGGTGCCATTTTTTTTTAACGATACCCAATGGAACTATTCATTGACTTTATTCGTTTGAGCCATCCGGCTGTAGTAAATAGGAATAAAATCCAATAGTTCGTCGAAATTTGGCAGTGGTTGTAATGTGTTCAAGAAAGAATAGATAATTATGTTAAGGACATATTTCGACATTGCAGAGAGAAGAGTAACCCTTCTTACATCAATACTATTGTTTCTATTTTCTCATACATTATACGGCAACTCTAAAACTGTGGCGCCGCAATTTGATAATGGATTCTTGTAATTGTGAGATAAATCGAAAGTGAAGAACAAATTTTTTTTTTTTTGGCATCTCAATGCTTGAGATACCGACCGTCAAAGATTATAGTTCTTTGTGTCTTATGACCCAGGCAGCATTTCAACCTAACAACGTCAATTTTAAGACATATACTATCTCCAGAAATAAGCTAGATTTCGAGAAATTTTATTCCTCACTTTCGATTTGTCTCATCAAATTCACGAGAATCCATCATCAAATTGAGCGCCACGTTTGTAGAATCCCCCAGTTATATTAAAACAATGAGCATCAACTTCATTGTCATTCTGGTCTAGGATGCATTTCACCAGACACAGCCACCGCTAATAACGCTCCCGGTAAAAAAATCAAACAAATTTATAGTAAAAAAATTTATAATAAAAAAATTCATAGCCCATTATGCTAGAACAGCCAACCTCAATGGCCACTATAGTCCAGGATACATTTCAACTTTACCCACAGCCGCTACTAATAAGGCTGCTCGGAAAATCAAGGTTACAATTAAAAAAAAAAATCCAAATTTTGGTCCAAGCTGCACATCAGTCTATTCACAAGCATCGCTAATAATAGTGCTGGAAAATCAGGATTACTAATTTTTAATAAAAACCAGATTTCTAGCGAATTATCCTTTAACCACAAGAATCAATTGTCATTTAGATACAAGCTACATTTCAAGCTCAGTTTAAATTATTCATAAAAAATAAGTTCCTCGTGTCTTATTATGAAACAAGTATATTGCCACTCACTCAATGTTAATATTGCCACAACCACTTTTTTAAAACTATTTTTTTCTAACATAACGTGGATATATGTCATTGTAAGTAGCATTTTGGTAGTACCTTTTACCGTTGGTCGCGTACTTAAATATGGCGTTCTCAAATCTTATCATTTAAGAAACGTGTGCAGTATCGTTATACGTCACAATGTGCTTGCTGTCAATGACTTAGGTCTAAAACAGACGAGGCGTTTTGTCCGCCGCGCGGCGGTCGACGAATGGTCCAACGTAATTAAACAGACGATGCCGCGCGGCGCATGGTTTCCCTGCGAATTACGCGCGGCGCCGCCGCGACACAGCCAACTGAAGAAAATAAATCAGAAATTGATTTTTCTCCCCTTTTCGTATCATTACACTTTAGTGTTCAAATGTAAAACACTTAATATTCCATTACGTTAAACACACACAATGAAAATTCGAATTTTTTACTTTTCTTGAAATTATTTCCCGATTTCCTATTTTAATAATACACTTTTTAGACCTACAAATTTAATATTTTTCTATTTATCCAGCACCGAAACTTTATCTTAAATTTTAACTTAATCTGTACTTTTGAACCGTAATATACAGTCCGAGTGTCTGATCGTTTCCAAAGAATATAGTAATCCTATTTTTTATGACTAGCGTTCCCATATTTTTCATTTTACTAGGGAAAAATGAATTCAGAAGCACTGATGTTTTTTCTTGTGCTGTTCCAAAGGTACAGTAACCACAGAAGCATTTCACTATCGTCTTCAATATCAATTGTTTTACGAAAAATTGAGTTCTAAGCGCCAAATCGACGGCCCAGTTTTACTGTTTCTGATGTGCGTACTACCAGTGACGTAGCTAGGTTAACAAGGGACCCGGTAAAAAAAAAATAGTTTGGTCCCTCATGCCAGATGGGCGATTTTTTGTAGCCCTACCAAATCTTGAGGTTTGCTGGCAGTAGGGCCCCCCTGAGCTCCGCTTGGGGGGCCCGGTGCACGGCACCGCCTAGCCCTCCGACAGCAACGCACCTGCTTACTGTATACTGTTGAAAAAATTACACTAAGGTTCTATATTTCAGGTGGGTGGATCAAAATTTTTTAAACACAAACTAATAGCAAACAAATCCCTACTTTGTCAAATATGTGAAATCACATTACTGTACGATTACCTTTTGAGTGATGGGATGTACATGTATCCGAACGCACCTTTGTCTTATTGCGTTCTGAACTGTTATGTTAATCAATGTAGTCTTCACGGGTGTGCAGCCGGATGGTGTTTTGAAAACACGACGTTTCGACAACCAGCTCGGTTGTCTTCATCAGGCTTCCGGTGTCTGCAGGCTGACGAAAGCTGGCAGTCACCGCGTAGACTGGCTTAGCCTCCCAGACAGACCTCCTAATATACCTGTCGGCGTGGCGGAAGACCCGCTCTGATTGGCCGGTCTTCCGCCACGCCGACAGGTATATTAGGAGGTCTGTCTGGGAGGCTAACCACCTGACACAACTTGTGACGAAACATCTTAATAAGAAGAAATCGGCCATCTTCATCTCATTAGACGTGGAGAAAGCTTTTGACAAATTATGGCACGCCGGATTATTATTCAAATTACAGTTATACGCGCTACCGATATCCTACGTCCGCCTTATAGCATCCTTCCTTACTAACCGTCAAGCCTATGTCATTATTAACAACTCCCGCTCCAGATACTTTACTCCTACCGCTGGTGTGCCTCAAGGCTCCGTCCTCTCCCCACTCCTCTTCCTATTATACACCGCCGACATTCCTCAACCCCTACCACCTCTATACCTTCTGCAATTTGCCGATGACACAGCCTACCTTGCCTGCTACAATACCCTTAGACAATCCGCCGAAGCACTTCAAAAACATCTGGATAAATTCATAGAATGGTGCAACAAATGGAGACTGGTAATTAACCCACAAAAGACTCAAGCTATAATTTTCGGACGATCCACCAGACGATTTGAACAGGATGACTAACATTCGAATTTACGGAAAACGCATAAACCTGACAAAAACAGTTAAATACCTGGGACTGACGCTAGACCGCCAACTGACGTGGTCCGCCCACCTAAAGACGATTACTGACAAAGCAAAATCACGACTTAATTTGATAAAGAGACTGACAGGTTATAGGTGGGGACTAGACACTGAAACAATTCTACATACATACAAAGCATTAATCAGACCGATCTTAACATACGCCTGCACCGCCTGGATTTCCGCCCGCCCAGCCTACTACAAAGCCCTTCAAATCGCCGAACGCCACGCACTCCGCCTCGCATACAGAAACATACCTTTTCAGCAAATGCAAAATGTTGTGTAAAAATAAGAAAATAATGTAAACAAAGAGAAAGTAAGATAATTAGCTGTAAGATATACAAACCATGTAATAAAAATGTAGGCTGAAGAGCGGGCGTAACCCGCTGCCAGCCCAGCCCCCACGGGGGAAATAAAGAAAAAAAAAGAAAAAAAAAAGAAGAAAAAAAAAAAAAGGAGGCTAACTCAGTGCAGAGTTCCGAGTTGGCATTCGCTGAGTCAGGATGTGCGATGAGGAAAGTGCTCGCCGCGCTGTCGCGCCAGGCGGGCCGAGTGCCCCACCGCACTCGGCTTTGCCGGCGGCAGTAGCGGCCACGTTGACGACCCGGCTAACGGAAACGGACTTGGCAACGGATATGAATAGGACGGCTACGCAAGATGGTACGACAACCTGGCAACCGAACTCGGATTCGAATATGGATACTACTGGGACCATTCACACAACGCAATCGACAACCGGGCCTGCCCACGGACTTGACTCCCGCGCAACTAAGCGATGCACCTCACCGCTCCTCGGTGGTAAAGCGAAGATGTCGAGGAGTGAGAAGAGAGCCAGCCATAGTAAACTCAGCATCCCTGTGTCGCAGCTCGCCACGACCAGCAAAGACAAGAAGGCGGGAAAGAAGAAAGTCATCGGTGCCTTCAGTTTCCCGGAACCATCCGCCACTTTCCCGTTTCGCGGTAAATCCACGAACAAGAACAGAAAAACAAGTTCAGCTGGGGACCAAACAGACGGTGCAGGGTTCACGGAGGCGCGTCGCACCTGTAAACCTCCGCCTACTCTAGACCCTGGCAGAATTGAACTCAGCAACCCATATGACGTGCTGATCCAGGAAGAACCAGAGCAGCATCATCAACAACAACAGCAGCAGCAACAAACACAGCCACAGCAGAAGCTCCAGCAGCAACAACAGCAGCTACGGCAGCAACACCAGCAGCCACAGCAGCAACAACAGCAGCCACAGCAGCAACAACAGCAGCCACAGCAGCAACAACAGCAGCCGCATCAGCAGCCGCAGCAACAACAGCAGCAGCAGAGCTCCAAACAGCAAGATCCCGCCCATCGTGGTACAGTACCCCAACACATACAAGGAACTGTACCAGATGGTGAAAGGAACACTGAACGGGCGGCCTTTCCAAGCCAAGTCCGCCGGTGGAGATAAAGTCAAACTGACATATCCAACACTGAAGATTACCTGGACGTCACCGCAGTGCTGCAGCGGAGGAAAATACCTTATTATACATTCCCGTCCGCGGCGGAAAAGTTACTGAAGATCGTCGTCCGTGGCATGCCCTCGAACATGCCACCGGAAGATATAAAGGAAGAATTAGAAGAGCTGGGACTCGACATAAGAACAGTAACACAACTAAAGAGACCTGGCGGCTCTGAAGTAATGCCCCTTTTCCTTGTGGTGCTTCCAGATCGGCCTCAAAACAGGAAAGTGTTTGAACTGGAAGTACTGATGTCCCTACGGATTAAAGTAGAAAAATTGAGGTCCTCCAATGGCCCAGTTCAATGTTATAATTGTCAGGCCCTGGGGCATGTTGCGAGACATTGCAACATGCCCCCAGTGTGCGTCAAGTGCGCAGGGCGCACCTGTCCAACGCTTGCACCATGAGGAAGGGTGAAAACGCCCCGACATGCGCTAACTGCAAAGGCAGCCATGTCGCGAGCTATAAGGGGTGTCCAGCGTTTCAAACGCGCCCGAGATAGACAACGGGGTGTCACCTCTACCCAGACAAACAAGGAGCAGAAGAAGACGAACGCAGAGAAGAAGGCGGAAGAAACACCTGACCAGGAATCATCAGCTACCAACCAACACAGGCGCCAACGAGAAGATAAGAATAACGCCAGAACCCACCTCAGAAGAATTGCAAAGGCCAGCAAAAAGGAAGCAAGAAGAGTGAGGCACAAATGTCAATCGACCACTCGGAAATCACCTCCTTTGCTGAAGCTGTCACTGGTCAAAGTCAACCCAAGGGAAACAAAAAACCTGCAGCCAACAAGAGCAGCCATCCCAAACCTGGCCAACAATGCCAAAATTGTAACCACAACAGAAATTCTTCTGATTCTGCGAATGGAGGGACGATGGACCAAATGCTAACCAATAGTAGGCAACCTTTTCAACATGGTGACAACGCTTCTCACTAAATTCGACCAACTAGCCGCGGACATAGCAACCGCAGTTAAGACGGCCCTAACAACCGACAACCCTGGCAACCTTTCTCCCCACAATGGCTAGAACGCATATACAAGGACTAACCATGTGCATTTGGAATGCTGACGGCATCCACTCACAAATTGGTGAGTTCAGACAATTTCTACGAGACGAGGATATAGACATATGCCTCGTGTCTGAGACACATCTCAAACATGGCCTCAGAGCCACAGTTGCCAACTACTGCTGCTACCGGCAAGATCGACCAACAGCCGGAGGCGGTGTTGCAATTTACATCAAACACGGCATCCCTCATCATGAGCTGCTTTCGCCCCAGACAGAGCAGCTGGAAACAAAGGCTATCGAGGTGCAAACCAGTAGCGGGCCAGTCACGGTGGTCTCTGCCTACAGACCACCGAGCAGAAGACTAATCGAAGATGACTTCACCCAAATATTAAACTTTCGAGGCAAACTCCTCATAGGGGGAGACTTAAATTCTAAACACACTGACTGGAACTCCAGAGTGACCAACACTGCAGGGCAGCAACTACACAGAATTGCACGTCGGCACAACCTACTAGTCTGGGGACCAGAGCAGCCTACACATCATCCTTGGAATGGTGGTAGACCGGACGTCCTGGACATCGTTATGACACGAGGAATCACTGGTTACGTCTCCACCACCACGATGAACAGGCTATCCTCAGACCACTCGCCGGTCATAATTGAAATCGACCTCGGCCCCTGGAGACCAGCCACTATAAATCATCCCAATTACAAATCAACCAACTGGGACAGCTTCCGAGCAGATGTAGCGGAATCCATGATAAGACTGCGACCTATTGACGCCATGAACCTTGAGTCAGCCATCAAACAGGTCACAAAAACCATCTTAGACACTGCAAACAGAGCCACGCCTCCAGCGGTCGACAGAAGTCAATCGCGCCAACTACCTCCACACCTATTGGCGCAGATCCGACACAAAAACAGAGTTGCCAGAGAATGGCACCTAACCAGACGTCCCGACACCAGACGCCTACTCAATCGGCTGCAGCGAGAGCTGAAGGCGGCGATCCAAGATCACCGCAACAGAGAATGGTCCGCACGCTTAGCCACCCTCCAAATTAGTGACGGTACCTTATGGAAAGAAACAAGGCGTTTCACCAAGAGGAAAACAAAAATACCACCGCTGCACGGTGAAAGGGGCATAGTGTTTAGCGACCAGGACAAAGCAAATGCACTGGCAGATCATTTTGAGCGGCAATTCAGATCCGCTCAGGACTATGATGAGGATGAAATTGCGGACATCCGTCGTCGACTGACCAGATTCCTCTCAGTTGATGATGAAGACTACACCATAGACGAAATAACACCTGAAGAAGTTCGCAGCATTATAAACCGGCTTCATCCTAGGAAGGCTCCTGGGATCGACAATATTAGTAACCAACTATTGAAAAATCTTCCCCAACAAGTCGTCGACCACATCACTGATATATTCAACATTATCATAAGCAGCCAGCTCTTCCCTCGCTGTTGGAAACGGGCCACGGTGGTTGCAGTACCAAAGCCGGGGAAAAACACCCTCTTCCCCCAAAATTATCGACCAATCTGTTTGCTTTCGTCAATTAGTAAGGTACTAGAACGACTTGTACTCAAGAGACTGGAGGCCCACATTAACAGGGAGCATATAATCCCTGATTATCAATTTGGATTCCAAAGGGGTCACTCTGCAACACAGCAAATCATGAGAATCGTCGAGCGTGCGACCGCGGCCTATAACCACAGAGGTTATTGCCCGCTAGTTCTTCTGGACGTGGCCCGTGCGTTCGATTCAGTTTGGCACAGTGGGCTGTTATTCAAGCTTTACACACAGGGCATCCCCGGCCCTCTGGTAAAGCTCATCAAAAGCTACATTTCTGGGAGATCCTTCCAAGTACGAGTCGGCAGCGGCATCTCATCTCGTAGACCCATCAACGCCGGTGTACCACAGGGGTCGGTACTCGGCCCAGTGTTATACAACCTATACACTGCCGACATACCAGCCCCTGCCACAGTTCGCACAGCCCTCTACGCCGACGACACGGCATTCTTCACCGCACACAGGTGCAAGGTCGCAGCAATTAGGAGGCTCCAGGAGGTCCTTCAACAAACAGAAGCTTGGGCCAGGAGATGGAGGATCTTGCTTAACACCGCCAAGACGCAGGCAATATTATTCACGAGACGCCTGGGGAAGCGTGATCGGGAGAGAAACCATACACCAAACCTGCACCTCAACGGGGAAGATATCGTATGGTCACCTACAGTTAAATACCTCGGCGTAGTCCTTGACTCTCGCCTGACGTGGCAAAGACACACGCAAGAGGTAAGAAGGAAAGTGGCAACTAGGCTTCAAGAACTCTACCCCCTGCTGAACAGGGACAGTGCCTTGTCAGCCAGCACCGGCGTCAACATCTATTGCAGTCTCGTACGCCCAATCCTTGAGTATGCATGCCCAGTGTGGGGGTATGCTTCCAAGACTAGCATCAAACGGCTGCAAATAATGCAAAACCGCGCACTTCGGCGTGCACTACATGTGCCATGCCGGTTCCCTACAGCCCCCTTGCATGAAGCCGCAGGGATACCATTACTCTCGGAGCGAATCCTCAAAGTAACAAGAACATTCTACAGAGCCGCCAGAAAATCACTGAATCCCATCATAGCCAATTTGGGACAGTACTCGACCACGTTTGACAAGCACAAAAGGCCCCTGTCAATAGTGACAGACAATTAAAATATCTCAGAGCGAAAACAAAGACACACCAACAGTAATGATACGCATCTTGTAACATTGAAGGAAATGTCAAAAGACAAAAACTTCACCAAAACTGCAAAATAAAGTAATTTTGCAGAAAATGCTCGGGTGTGGTGTGTGTGGAGGCTAACTCACAGGATGGAGTGTGAGCGTGCTTCTATGTCCGCTGCGGCGAGCAATGCTGATTCGACGGCTGTCGACGAATCAGAAGAGAGCGATTGATCTCTACTTGGAGGGTCGTCGCGAAAAAAGACAACTTCGCTTTTCGCGTCGACTTGAAGCACGTAGCTGTAAATCCGCAACCAAGATACCGCATAGATCTACAGCGGAAGTTCAAATTCACTTCCTGGTCGCTCTGGGTTGTTCATGCCGGCCTCAAGTACGGCTGGTCTTTACCAACAGAGCCTGAAGACTTCTATGGAGTACTGATAGTCTCTGGGGACTGCGATGAGGAAGTCAGCGTCATCCATGATGATGCTGAGGCCAAAGGACTAAAGCGCCCTGAAGCCCCTAGCATCAATGCCGCTGTTTTCGACAAAAACTTCTGCGCGAAAAAGTTTTTTCCGCAAGCTAACGGGGAAACTTAAGCGACAGCGCAGAAGGCAGCAAACTACAGCGACTGAGGACTGGCAAACTGCTGGGAACAAGATTCCCTGCCGCATCTGAGAGGCTGCCGGCTCCAGAGAAGGAGGCACCTGGCCTCCAACTCCTGCTGAGCCTTTCACGCCAACCAGCCCTGCCAGGGACGACGCGGAGGTACTTCACGCAACCCCAACCGTCGCCCACGCCATCCCAGAAGGAGGGGGAGCCAGCACCAGCCACTGAGGAGGGACCAGTCCAGCCATTGGTGGTGCCATATGACGGGAACTGTGGCAGCCTGTATGTTCAGCTTCTGCTGGCTACAGAGCTGCCACTGTTCTGCTGGCCGGCTGAAGGAGGCATGTCCATCTTAGCCTCCTGCCCCTCGGTACCCTGACGAGAGCCGCCGCAATGTTGAGCGACATGGGCGTCAGCTGCACCATCGAGCAGCCCAGCCCACCCGAGCCAACCGCTCCCTGCGCCTGCAGCTGTTGAGGCACAGCCGAGGGCGAGGGTCAAGAGGGCCAACAAGAAGAAGCCCTCTCCTCCCGAGCTCCGTCAGTGCTTTCAACTGCCAGCTCCATGGACACGAGGCGAGGGACTGTCCAAAACCAGCGCAGATGCACCAGATGTGGGGCTGATCATCGTGCGACTGAATGTACCACAGCCAGGGAAGAGGCAGTTTGCTGTAACTGCGGACTTAACCATGCAGCCTGCTTCTCAGGCTGTGATATGAAGAAGCAGCTTAGGGCGAAACATCGCTCCAAAGATGCCACGGCGCCCAAGAGAGCCCAGCAGGAGACACGCTCCAGCAAGAACCCCCACAAAGACAGACCGGCGACTACGCGCGGGCTCCATACGCGGTTCCGCCACCGCGTCGCCAAGACCAGCCCCACGACGGCCCAAGATGCGGTGGAAACCACAGCGCCACGGTTTGCCCACGACCGCGTGATGCCACGCCTACGTGTGCGAACTGTGGTGCTGACCACGCCGCCTGTTACGGAGGCGTCCCGAGAGGAAGCGTCTTCGCGCCGAGGCAGGAAGAAGAGCACCCCAACCCGCCGACAGTAGACCAGCAACACGGAGGAGGGCAGGACATCTCACCAAGCGATCAGGCCACACACCAGCAACCCACACCAAACAGCCGGGTTCCATTGCAACAGCCGACAGCAGATACGAGCCATCCGCAGCATGGCGCTGCAACCACGCAAACCAAAGAGACAGCAGCTTGGGGATGATTGTCAGCTGCTAACGCAGTGATAACGGACAATGATCCCCGGCTGATATGCAAAACCTGAGGGGGTTTTGGTAAAAAGGGCGCCTAAGGCGCCCACAGCCCTTTCTCCCCTAAAGAGTAATAAAAAGTGTCCCCAAACAATCCTATCCACCACAGAGAGACACATTAAGTAGTGTTGCTCCGGCAACGGAACTTTTTCGCAAACAGGCCGTGAGGCTGAGACACTTAAAAAAAAAAAAAAAAAAAAAAAAAAAAAAAAAGCTCCTGGGTCCAGTCGGCAGCCACCCGGCCGCCGAGGAGGTCGACCTGCCGACCGCTGCCACTGCCGTACCGGATCCAGCGACCAGCTCACGGTGGTGGTCACGCTGCTCGCACAGCTAATCACCGCCCTAATGCCACGTCGAGACCAAGACAAACAACAGACATCCAACAATAACTGACGACTTTGCCAAAAGACAATTCCAAAAAAGCAAATCAGACAGCAGTCATAGGGTTTTACCTGGTACGGCATCAACAACATGGCGTAAGCCATACCGATGACGCTGTGCTGTGCTTGTGCTGTGTGCTAAGCCAGTCTACGCGGTGACTGCCAGCTTTCGTCAGCCTGCAGACACCGGAAGCCTGATGAAGACAACCGAGCTGGTTGTCGAAACGTCGTGTTTTCAAAACACCATCCGGCTGCACACCCGTGAAGATACATTGCTTCAGTACGCCGGGAAAGTCCCACGCTCACATCTGTTATGTTAATGTCGAAATTGACAACGTCAAACAAATTATTACTCGTACAGATGTCTGCTTCGTTTCTGTTTTATTAGTTATTTTCACGTAGAGGTTGTTCTTCCTTTTGATATTAAATTAAATTTGTTAAGGAAAATGACGAAAATGCGTCAATTTCAACTGAATTGGAAGTTTATGTGTAGGACAATCCTCTCCCATTCAAAATATTTTCACGATGAATAAAATTTATGGTAATACTAAAGTTAAATTCCTTTCGTATTTCGCGAGCCGTTTTTCATTCAATGTTCAAAAAACTACCTATTAAACAACTTGATGGTAATAAAGATGTGTGTAAATACTATGTCAACTTTAAAATCAGCGCTAGAACAACGTGAAAGAGACTCTTTGGTTAAAAAGTGATAACTTATTAGAATAATTTTCTATTATTCGTTGATATATACAGGGCGTTCGCCGGGAAACGCTACCCACTGTTAGCGCTACAAGGAAGAAACTGCTCCCGGGGAGCGAGCGGTCAGCTTCCGGCATTGTTCTACCGTCGGCCGCGGACTATTTCATAATAATTACGCTTCATAAACTTATATGTGCTAAGCATTTAAATGGGACGTCAGTTGCGGATCAACAGTGCCATCGTGGACACCCTGCAGGTACCAGTTGCAAAATCTAATCCTAGGCCCCTGGTCTATTTCTGTAATTTTATGCACCACAATTGTTTTGTACGGCTTTAAGTGAACTAGCTTTGTTACTTTCCTAGTTGACGTCTTAGATACGCCTGCCTGCTGCCCTAACTGACTTAATGATTTTTTGGGTGACTGTTCTAGTCGAAAAGCGATATCGTCAATTTTCTCCTCTGTGAGAATACGGTTGACCGACAGTCTCTTTTTGTTAAAAAATTAACCCGTTTCTCTTACTTTTTTAACCAGACGCAGAATTGTTGATTTAGCTGGCAGTAAAGCGCCAGAATATTCGCGACGAAATTTACTGCGACACGTTTTAAACGACTTCTTCTTCACATATGTATCGTAGAGAAATATTCTTTGTTGCAAACTGTAACGTACCATAATTTTACTCACACTCAAACACGGTACAGATTAGTAAGAGTATGAAGCCCCAAACCAGCCAAACCGCAAAGAAACGTTTATTCACTACACTGTTGGGGCAGCGGAGGTGTTAAACAGTGCGGTGATTCACGGCGCCGTGTGGCGGGAGTTGCTGGCTCAAATGTCCCAGCAAGTTGCCGACGGCAACAGACTGGGAGGGTAGCGTTTCCCGGAATATCTGGAATATCCTAATAATTATTTTTTATGAAATAAATTAGTTATGCAGAATACAAAACTTTAAAACATGACGTTTCATTATTTTGATGACTGAAACAATATTAAAAATTCTAAATTTATAAGAAAAAATGAGTATGAAAATGGATGAAGTGTACTTTGAAATAATATTAAAAGATATCTAGTAAGAGATTGTAGTGAGTGCACCGACAAAACGACAGGCCAAAAATTACAACATATTTTAAAATTTATTTAAGGTTATTTCAGTCCTGTCCTTTATTCCCGCCACGGCATTCAAAGAAAAGATATTTTCAATTATGAATTTGAAATGGCGAAAAGAGATAAGCAGAGCGAGTAACTCATTGATAACAAATGAGCTTTTGATCTACATTAATTTAAAAATTGAATGCAGTAAAAAAATATGACTTTTACTGTAGACAAAAATCGTTAAAAGCTGCAGGAAATGAAAAAAGTTTTTTATAAAGTGAATAATTTTTTGTCCTTTTCTTACTCTTTCCACAAAATACCATATTTTTTGAAATGTTTCATATTTTATAGCTTATTCTAAACAGTACTATAATTAGCTGAAAAAATGTTGGCAACCCTAGTCGAGGCGGTCGGGGCGGCGAGCGCCGCTTGGAAAGTCGCCTCCTGTGAACAGATGAGACGGCCGCCGCTTTGACCGCCGCGAGGCGGAATGTCGCTCCGTCTGTTTTAGCCCTTACCGCTTAACGGTACGGCAGTTTTTGAATTACGTTTGCACGACAAGAATATATTTTATACCGCTAAAAGCAACATATATTAAATAACAGTGTCGAAGTAAGTTTGTGTAAAAAATTTTAGACCAAAACAGAGTCCCGTTGATTACGTTAGTCTCTCATGCTTCTTCAAGGTGTGCTAAAATTTGATTCTTGCTTGAAAATAACACATCTAGCGATTAAATACAGCAGTAAAAGTTCTAGCGGAATCGCTATCTCCAGTAATTCCGTGGGTCTATAGCAGCCTAATACCCCTGTAAAATTATTTTCAGCCGTGCTTAGGGAGCGTCCAAACACGTAGCTCCATTTTGGCCTCCTGTGAACCCCCCCTCCACCCCACCCCCCACTTAGCCCGACGTGGCCTTTGCCTATAACCTTCTCCCCCCCCCACGTAGTTTTTTTCCCCTTTTGATTCCAGAAGACATTTTATACTTTTTTCTATTGTCAGACTATTTTAAATTACATACCGAGATTATTAAATGAAGGAAATAAATATTCACATGCTGTTTTGTGTTCTGTACCTCATTTTAACTGAAAAATAATGTGAATGGAAAGCTACGTGGTCTGGCTTGGAATCCCCCCCCAGACCGAGCCACGTAATTTATGGACGCTCCCTTATTACTGACGTCAACACAGCACGCATCGCAGTAACAAATTAACTAGCAGGCCCAAACGAAATCAAGGGAAGAATTTCGCCAAGAACCAAATACAAAACTCGACACAGTCATCTCAAATTGAACCCCATCTTCAATTCCAAATGGCTATACAAAAATTAGACAAATATTTTATCACGACTTGTAAGTAAAATTGTTTTCTCAAAAGAAGAAATGAAATCGTCTAACGTCAAACACACGCTGGTATCATCAGCTCAAATTTAGCCCCTCGTAATTCCAAAAGAGTACCCAGGAATCAGAAATGAAAATAGCCTGAACAAAAAATGTAAATTGCTAAAACAAAAAATAGAACGACACTAAAAAATAAGCGTAACACAAACAACGATACAGCAAAACCAAGTTCAACCTATCCGATCAAATTGAAAACAATACCCGGAAAGCTAACCACTAAAATGAGTCAGCACCCGGGTTTACCACAGATCGCTATTCCCCTACAACATTCACTAATGACGTCATAATACTGCTGTAGTCAGTCGCAAGACGTATTTTCAAGCAGAAATTAGGTTGTAATGCGCCCTGAATCAACACGAGACCGCTAAATGTTACTTAGGAAAGTATTTCTAAAGGTATCTTGCGTTGGATTACTGCAATATTACAACACCAATTCCTCGCGGAATCTCAACCACCAGGAATCCCCAGCACCCAAACGAAAAACGCAAAACAATGTTGCAAATAAGGGTGATTTTTTTGCCGTCATCAGTCTTTCGACTGGTTTGATGCAATCCTCCAGCCCTTCCTATCTTCTGCTAACCTCTTCATCTCTACATATCCCTTACAACCCACGTCCTCATTATCTGTTTCATATATTCTGATCTCTGTCTTCCTCTAGTTTATTACCTTCGACAGTTCCCTCCACTAACAAATTAAACAATCCAGAATGTCTCAAAATATGAGCTACCAACCTGTCTTCTTTCTGTAAGCTTCTTCCACAAACTTCTTTCCTCACCCACTATTTTCAAAACTTGTTCATTTCGTAATCCATATGCAACTGTCTCTTGTCAGAAATTTGGTACCCCCGTTCCTGAGGACAATCCTTTCGAGAAAAAAAAGTGTATATTAAAAGTAAATTCCTCGTGTCTTATGCTGTAACAAAGTGCGTGCTTTTTCATTCTGGTCCAAGGTACTTTTCAACCTAGTGCTGCCCAAAAATCAAGCAAGCCTATTTTGCTTTACTCCTCGTCGACGTCGAGGTCATACAGCTAACTCAACATGCTCGGTCTTAAAGTTATCACTGAAAACTAAACCATAGTGAAAAGTAATGTACTCTGCTACAGCCTAAGGTACTAGGAATTTAGTTTTCGTTGAATACTCAAGCTCTTTTGTTTTATGGTTTGCGTCAAAGATGTATTTAGAAATTGCCGCCGACTGTGCTGCCAACGCAATTCTAACATTCATGTGGCTTTATGCCCAACATTAATTTTTGCTTTAATATGCACTTTTTCTCCAAAGGTATTTGCTCATGATGTTGCCTAAAGAACATGTGTACCAAATGGACAATTCCTTGTTAGTATGCCTCTATTGGATCAAAAGTCAAGAATCTTAAACAAGTACGAAAAAAAAAATTGGAAAAAAGGTGAAAACTTAAAACTATGAAATAACAGTATTTTTTGGTTTTTCATATTAATAACGGTACCAAAAATTAAAATTTCACAATTTGTAAATTAAAATCATTTTGCCATTTCAATTTAGGTATTTTCAACCTGAAATTTCGGTTAATAAACCCTATATTTGAAATAAAAGTCAATTTGCACTTTAGGTTTGAATTGCAAAATTTAAGGCCTTTTCTGGGAAATTTTCAATCCAAAATTTCGATAGTATAAGCTAATAATCAGTAAATTTGCAAATTTGCATTAGTAACCATATTTTCAAAATTCAACAAATCTAATCTATAAAATTTTATACATTTTTTAGTTTTAAAATCAGCTGCAAAAAAAATTTGCTAAGATAGTTTTAAAATGCCTAACTATAAAATACTCATTGCATGACGACTTGCAAACGTTAAATATAAAAAACAATAAGCAAAGCAAAGCTCTGTCAGAAGAGAAGGTAGGTTTTAAGCCTGAGACCGGGATTTGAACCAGGACCTTCCGTCCTCCAGTCACGTGGCTTATCCAACTCAGCCACTATACCGCTACCTAAGCGCTACACGTCATATGCTTTTTAACACTAAGATGACGGTGATGCAAACTCAAAAGATTTTACCCATCCACAAATCGGCCAACGCGCCTAAAGAAGTTTTCATTTCAATACTAAAAATCTAACTTAGTGCTAAACCTGAAGGTTGGTCGAATCTTGCCGGAGGAGAAATATCAAACTATTTTCAGAGGCAGGAAGGCCAATTCCTTTCCTGTGGGGGCCTACAGTTGAACGTGGAATCAGACCCACGGAACGTCCCAGCGTAGCTCATATAATCAAATACAACTCCTAAAAATTCTTGCTCACCACGGGATTTGAAGGAGAGGGAAACTTTCGGAAGCAAGAGCCTCAACCACTGAGCTACCAGACCGCCTTGTTTTGAAGTATACGTATGCTAAGTACTATCAAAATCTGGTTTCTACGAACATCTGAAAAAATTGAGGGTCGTATTGGGGAACTTTTTTTTCCAGAAACCTTACCATGCACAAAATAGACGGCTGTTCATAAGAGGCAGACTTTTCGAGCGGAGGCCGCGCGGCGCTCGCCGCCTCGACCGACATGTGGACCGTCGATTTGGCGCGCATTCTTTGTAAAACAATGGATATACTAAAGACGCGAGTGAAATGCTTCTGTGGTTACTGTACCGATGGAGAAACAGAATAAAATATTTGCGATATCAGTGCCTATGAATCAATATTCTTTTTTTCCCCCTAATAAAATATGAGAACGCTAGTCATAAAAAATATGACTCATATCTTGGAACCGATCAGACACTCAAACTGTATTTTATGGTTCAGAAGTACAGATTAATATAAAAGTTAGGATAAAGTTTCGGTACTGCATCAATAGAAAATATGAAATTTCAAGGTCTATAAAGTTTATTATTAAAAGAATAAGAAATCTGGAAAATTACAAGTAAAAAATAAAAATTGAATTTGGGCTTTGATTATTTAATGTAACTGTATATTACGTGTTTTAAATCTGAACACTAAAGTGTATTGATAAAAAAAAAATATATATATATTTCTGATTAATTTTCTTCAGTCGGCCGTGTTACCGCGCCGCGAGTTCAAAACACACGAGAAGGTAACGCAAACTCGTATGATTTTCTCCATTCAAAATCGCTCAACGCGCCTACAGAAGTTTTCACTTAAAAAACACACACAAAACCCGGTATCGTAAACAAATTCGGTCCATACCAAAATACGACACCAGAAGACGACGCAATACCGTGCATACTGCTCGCATACTAACATTCAAGTATTAGTTAAAACACCACACATTGCGTTTTCGTAGTTATTACATTACCACAGTATGAGTGTCATTGATGCATCAATTTATTCGGTGATTCCACAATAACCGTGGCGCCACAACTTGATGGATTTTAATGTAACTTGACGAGACAATTCGGAAGAGAGGAATTTATTTATTTTCACGAAATATACTGTCTCAAAAGATGTGTTTAGGTTGAAATGCGGCCTAGACCAGAAGAAAAATTTCGCCAAAGCCAAATTTGATGATTAAGTACCACGATAAGAAAACCAGAGAAGAATAAATTTTTCTGTCTCACATAGTTTTCGAAATATACTTTCTCAAAATTGAGGTGGTTTTGTTGAAAAGCGACCTGGATCAGGAAGGGGAAAACAAACCGCGAAAGCTTCAATAAGTACACATGCACAATGGGCGATTTTCTTATTACCGGTTGTTAGGCTGGAATGAGGCCTGGACTAGAAGTACTGTATAAATATATTTTTGCTTCTGGCTTTGCGCCCCGTTGACGTCAAGTTCATTAGGGGCTGGAATACCTGTAATTTTTGACAATCTATGTAAAACTAAGCGAGATATCAAAATTTTATTTTTCACTTTCGATTTGTCTCGTCGAGTTAGACAAGTATCCATCAAACTGCGGCGCCACGGTATGATAGTGCTGATACTTATTCTATGATCGACAGATTGATATAGATTTTTCGCAGACAGGGCAAAAAGTTGAGTGCCGCTCCTTCAAACGCGATTCTGCCGCCCTAGGAAGTCGCCGACAAACGAATTTGCCGCTGCCAAAGTTGCCGCCCAGACCACTATTGGTTGCCGCTAGACAAATTCACCGTCCCTTCAAACCTAATTCGCCGCCCCCCTGAAGTGTCATTCATCTTGATCCAGCAATGTTGATATGATCCCCATACTAATAACATTTATACATTGATTACTCAATTACAACTTCGGGTGCAGAGTGCATTTATAATGAAGTGTGCTCTCGTGCAGAACAGCGCGTAGAGGAGTCGGAAAGTCTACTACTCAATACTATAGGTTAGCGAGGAGTGGTTTCATCTCGATACACGTAGTCATAACTAATAATTAAAATCTTTCCTTATGCTATAACAAGAACATACTTGTACAGGCTGCATTCCAACCTAACCACAATCTGAACTAATATTGCCGCTACAAAATCAAAATATGTCGGCGCACTGAAACACATGAAATGGGTAATCATGTAGAATAGATGTGGTTAGAAGGTGGTGGGTCAGCAAGGTACTAAATCGTCATGAATCCTGCCTGTTATTAGTTTGCAACAACTTACAGTATGAGCTACAATTGGAGTAATGCATGCACAATAATACATTCACTGTATCGCGATGTAAAGTTGACCCGGTTAGTGCATATTCCGGCTCATGTTACTTATCTCTCACCTATTTCCAGTTTCTAGAATACACTTTTTCCAGAAGAGTAAAGGCTAGTAAATACCGATAATGCACTTGTTTGTAGTAACTTGACTTTCTACCAATCAAAACCACCGGCCAAAAAATTTCAGAAAATCTTGTTTCAGTTCTACAGAAACAATGATATATATTACATCCCAATACAGTGTAACTCCCGTAATACTGTATAAACAGTGTACGCAAGATGAACATGCCATACGTGCCATTAAGACTATCCTCGAAAGAAATTAAACGGATATAATATACGTCTATATGTTCGATCTTTGAACCTTAGCAGACTTCGAACATCAAAGTCTGGAATCACCACAAACATGCATAAATTTTCACGCCCAGGTCCTGAAAATTTGTTTGACGCGGAAACTATTTAATCGTTTGAACAAAGAGAAATGGTACTACACAAATATAAGCAACGTTTCTTAATTAATCTATCTCACCTTGAGTCGCTTTAGTTTCGATTCCAGGTCAATTGCACTTTTTTGTATGGCTTTAACATTGTTGCGGAACTTGCAATATGCTTCAAAAATCACCAGAACCTCGTATTCATCTTCCAACCACAGCAACATGTTGCTCACACTAGCCCAAGCCAACTGACCCAACCACTGCCTGAGAGTTTAATGTTCCCAAAGTCAGAGACTGTAACTACAAATACAGAAGAGAATACTATTGCGGTTTATTACACATTCTAGTTCTCCTTTAACCACTATTCTAACCGCTTGTGACCTCATGTTACGATATGGAGCGTACAGTGAAATAACAAACGTTGTATAAATTTTATTCCTAAGATTTTCTGGTTCTCGGTACGGCCACAACCGCTTATTTAAAATATATGTGTATATAGGAGCTACGAAAGTAAACACAGGAAAGTCAATCTTCACAACCACTTGATATCTAATCAAACACTGTTAAATGTTCCTCCAATACCGTTCAAATATTAAAACCAATTAATAGTCTGGATTTCGAACACCTAGATTGCAGGTCCTAGTTACTAGCTAAATCAGCATTTTACACCATTCAGTCAGTCAATCAATCAATCCAACTACGATCACGTAAATTATCGGAAGCGATATTAATATTCACCGTATAATTCAAAATTTCTTAACAGGTTCGTCTCAATTCCCACAATTCAGTCAACTTACTACTGGGATACTTCACACAGTAATACTCCTAAACACATCACAACCGAGACCGGCATAGCTCTAACCTCAAGAGTCTAGGGATTGCAGTCCCGCATCATTTGCCAGTCTGGCGGACACCACACAAAAGGGAGCGTGCACAAACCTCGTAGCTCCATTTTGGCCTACTGTGAACCCCCCCCCCCCCCCCCCCACGTAGCCCTACGTGGCTTTTGCCTCTACCTCCCCCCCCCCCCCCACGTAGCACGTAGCTTTTTTCCCTTTCGATTCCAGAAGACATTTTATACTGTTTTCTCTCGTCAGACGATTGTAAATTATATAAAAAGATAATTAACTTAGGGAAATAAATATTCACATGCTGTTGTGTGTTCTATTCCTTATTTTAACTGTGAAAAATGTTATGAAAGGAAAGCTACGTGGCCTGGCTCGGAACCCCCCCTCCCCCCACGTAGCCTTCCAGCCAACCCCTCCCCCCCCCCTCGACCGAGCCACGTGGTTTGTTCACGCTCCCAAATTAAGCGGATTCGTAATCCGCAACACGGGGCGAAAACGTGTTTCAGTCTGCGTGACCTTTCCTACCCTTCATCGCTTTCCGTCCGTATTGGGTCTCTACCGGTTTTATTGCCTCATTTGTCTGTAACCTTCAAGTTCACATGTGACTCGCGGCAATAAATGTGTGTTTTTGTCATCTTTCGTGATTTGCAAGTAAATAGATTCACTCCTACGTTTTTATAAGAACTTCCATTTGTTTTTGTCGTATTCATTACCATAATTTGAGTTATGTCGTCCTATTGCAAAACTAGCTCCCAGATCATACACTCATAAAACGATACAATTGGAATTGCTTCTGAGAAGGAAACAGAAATAATACGAACGAAGGTTAAAACTATTGACAGCTGTTTAAAGATTCTGTGCAGTAAATGGTTTCCAGAATGCTTTGCAAAAATGTTTTTACGATAAATTGTTTCTTTGCTTCATCAGATTTGAGATTTCTATTTTTAAAAAGTGGATTTCAACTTTCTAATTATGCTAATACTAGTAAAGCTATAGTCATATTTTTTTAAAAAAAGTACCGTAAAAGTTGTTGATTGTTCAGTTGAATACCTCAAGAAATAATGACAAAGATTTTCGTAGAGTTTTGATGAGTGGATGTCTAAAAAAAAGTCACCGATATTTGAAAGTTTATGTTCAGTGCAAAGAAACACATTTCAATCTTGGCTTGCTCAGAACACTCGGTTCGTGCACTCTAGTCATATAACGGCTGACAAGCTTTGGTATCGATCTCTAAACTGATGTTATTGGCTAAGATCGGACGGAATAAGTGTCATGGCAAAAGTTGGTGAACATCTGCCTTAGTACTTGCAGTTGTGCTTTTTCACACAATACACTATTGGCCGTTGACGTATTATATAAAAAAAGCAACCCTACAGTCCCTACTGAAAGAGAAGTCGAACGTACAGAAACAACTATGATTGCCCGGGCGTAGACGATAAAGAGTTGGGCGGGACAATCAAAGTACAAAGCGTGACAGTAACACTGGTCATCCACCCACTGAAGTGGTTCCCACTTATAATGATCTCAAAAAAGAGCGGGAAGAAATCAATTCAACGAGCGAGGAGGCAGAAATGGCATTCTCGGCCGCTGGCTGTATACGTAATTCTTTCCAAATAAAGTGATAGTTTAACTGCTTAGTAGATAGATAGTTTATTTTTTTAAACTGATGGGGTTTACTCCAAGGCATGTAATGTGATCTGAGTACTTACGATATTTGATTATTTCTTAACAATTAGAGTTAAAATTAAAACAAAAGTGCAAAAGCGTCAAATATACTAGGCAGGCTAGAAATTTTAAATTAATGTTAGTTTGTTAATTAAAATATTGTGAACTGTTGATTTGTATTATTTAAAATTAAAGTTGATATATTAATTCAATAAATAGAAGTTTATTATTTAATTTGATAACACTTTAAAAATTGTGCTGGATCCCGCGGGATTGACCAATCCCGCAATCCGCAAATGTGAAATTGCAATCTTTACTCATGATATATTTGCACGGACTGCCTGCCTTCTCCCGTTAGCTTACCATCCTCGTTCCGATTTCTGATTGTTTCGTCCAATAGGGAGCATAGCTTCTTAACTAATAATCTGAAATTTTTATGAACTTAATTTAGAAAACCAACTAAAATCCTTCTCTCAGCTCTATGAATGCAATTCTAAAATTGTACGTTAAATACGAATAAATGAAATATAAACTTTACTGAGCTCGTGCCCACTTTAACTAAGACATCTCGGGCATCCAGTCAGAACACTTCCACCGCGCCACAAAAACTGCTTCAGAAACGTTTACATCATGTTGCTGAATTTAAATAGGATAGTTAAACTGATTCAACCTGTTTGTTATGCAATCCTAAAATACCCTGAAAATATTAAGTATAATTAAAACCAGCTAATAGTTCTCACTTTATCTTAAACTAGATCAAGATATGGGACAACTAATACACACGCCTTTTAACCACGCACCTTTGCAATACGATGTTGAAATTAGAATCGATTTGAGGCAAAAGGTTAAGTGGTAAGTTGAAACTTTTAGATCATGCGAATATACCTATTGCGGTATAAAGAAAAATCTGAATTTTATGGTATATACTTATGCGCTTACTATTTCTGCTCATAGTAAAATTCTGTAAGTAAATATATTCCTATATATATATATAAATATTTTACACACCACATTTTTTTTACTCCGTTCCCTGTTTTTGAAAACAGCAGCTAATTTCGTATATAGCCTCGAACTGATGGAAGAGTTGTAAATCATTATAAATATATAATATATAATATATAATATATGCTGTCTCAAAATGCAGTTGATTATTTCGTTCGTTTATTTATTCACCGAACGCATTTCACTTCATTCACAATCTTCAGCGGTTATTCCTGTTAAATGTATGTGCTTCTCATTATATGGTTATGTTATTACATTTTGCACATCGAGGGTACGGTATAATTTATTATCTACTTACATTTTATATATGCGAGTTATATCTATAGCTCCTGGCATCAGTGAATTTAGGTTGGTTCTCCTACAGCATGTCATTTTCTACTTGTTGTATAGTTTTTACAAAGTCTCCTATAACACAGCACTCTATCGGTACACTTTGTTTATTTTTAGAATTTAAAACACTGTGTAGCTATGCAGTGCACTGAAAGATTTTGTAATAAATATACAAGCAGAAAATGAGCTGCTGTACAAAAACCAAACTAAAATCACTGATGCCGGGAGCGTGGATATAAATCAACCTAAATCGAAAAATGTAATTACATTATAATTTAAACCATAAGTTCGATGAACAAAGCGTAATACCAAAACCATATAATGACATGTTCAAACATTTAACTGGATAAACAGCTGAAGATGATTCTGTGAAGTGAAATGCGTTCGGTGAATAAATGAACGAAAGAATCACCATTTATTATGTATTATTCCGCGACTTCGTTTATCCGGAATTTGAGCTTTGTTCTGTTGTCATAGATAATATACCAAACAAATGTTTGCTGGATAGGGTAACGCTGAGCAGAGGCCTTATTTTTCTTCTTACTTTCCTTCTATAATGAGGTTGTATGCGAATGTTTTAAACATGTTTGTGCTAATCGTTTGTTTCTGCCATTAATTCCGAAAATTTTACGGTTGTTGATGACCTACAAGCACCCTTCGGTATTGTTCACATTGCTTCTCTGTAAACAATATTTGAAGTGGTACTGCCTGGCGTAACATAAACCGCATAAAATCGTGGTAAACATTATAACTGCAAGAAGGCATGCGCCAGGCAATATTAAATGAATAGAACAACTAAATTAAAGGACCGTTTTCTGATTTCTCGCTGTGTTGATTTCTCATCGAGACATAACGTAAGCAATCCCTGACGAAACATAAGCTATCAAAATGTGCAGTCTTATTGAAATGGTTGGTTATTGCTTGATCCGTGCACACACATACAGAAATTTAAAAAAAAAAAATCTGTTTTTGCCTGCAACATTTTAATAAAGCCTATCCAAGATGGTCATCTACTTACTTCTTGTGTCTCCCCGTAGGATAGATGTCACTCATCAAACATTTGTTTGAACCTTCCGTTGTGTTACAACATATCGAGGGTGCTGCAAACACTATGCCCTTAGAGAGACGTGTTGATTTCATGCATTCAGTTATCATTTGGCATATTTAATTTGAAGAAACATCCACTTATTTGGCATGGTTCGGTAAGTAGATATTGCTACGAACGAAATATCTTATGGCTATCGATGAGTTCCCATATTATCTTATTGATTTTTACGCCAGAAATTCCAGTTTTGATGCAGTTGAGGGTTTTCCGAGTATTTCAGTCGAGAGGCGCAAATCAAGCTCAAAAATTGTTGCTAAACACTCAATAAACAGTTAGAAAATATTACTGTTTGATGCTATCAATAACACTGCTTGTGCTATTCACAGCCATTTGACGTGAAGAAAAAACCATTTCTCTTTTACCTCTAGACGCACTCATGTCTTCTTTGCGCCATACCCTGGACTTGATTGTGCGTTCTGTTCAGCTCTTTGCCCGTTGTGTCGTCCTGTTTGCCGGCAGGAGAACATCGCCCCTACTCTACACACTTGCAACACTGTTCTGGCAGGAGGGAGCTGATTATTCAATTTCCCCACGTCTTACAAACAAACCATACGTAACACATGACAATCAGTTCACTCAGTTTTGAGTGCACATCAGAGATGAACAAAATAGTTTTTAAAAAGTGTTTAATTACAAAATACAAATACCTTCTTGTTTTTTGTATTTCAAATACAAAATGCAAAATAGTTTAAGATGTAGGTATTTAAATACAAAATGCAAATTAGGTATTTTCAAAATACTTTTATTAAAATAAAATTCTTTTAGTGTTCATTTATTCTGTATGTTATTTATTTCGTGGATTTTAATAGAACTATTTGTTCAAAAACCTCCGTAATATATATATATATATATATATACTAGAATTGCTCGTTTAAAGATATAAGATTTATTTTAAAAAATCGGATGAAACAGTTTCAAAAAATAAAAAAGATTGTTGTGCGTGTCGCGGAGAAGCTTTGAATTATGAGATGTAGAAACCAAGCACTAATTCAATTTAGCAATATTGTTTCCCAAATCACTACAAGCCGATGCCGGGATGGTCCGTGCAAAAGGCCACGGCGAAATTCCTTCCCATTCCTTGCCCTCAGTGCTCTCCTGCCTCTTATGAACTCGACGTCATCGAGGCGTAAAGCCAGAATCAAAAAGGAAAAGAAAGCTAATTCGAGTTATTCAGCCATTTTGTTAGTAAGATGACTCTTTTACTTACGGGTCAATCGTTGATATTAGAGAAAAACTAAAAATTAACCCATTTTGAGAATTGGATGAACTTTGTGAAGATGTTTGTAATATTAAAAACGTAGTGAAGGAAACAGTGCAGAAAAAGAGAACATCGTTACAGAAATGGCACAATATACTTCAAAACCAATCTGGAAAAAAAATGCTTTTGTGGCATCAATACCAATTTAAAAATCCGCAGCTGAAAAGTAAAATTTCCCAGGCTATTATAATTTGGTTTGAAAGCGATTTTCACTCGACCATATTAAAGCAGAGTTACACATTAAAACAAACTTCAGTTTGTCTTGTGGCGAATCATATAACTACTTTATAAAATACAAAGCTATGAAAAAGCAGTATAATCAAACACAAAACAGTTTAATAAAAAATAAATACAAAGTACAACTTTCTCCATAACATTTTGTTACTTATCCTGCTCAACAAGCCGGACTTATTATAATGTCGAGTAATAAGACTGATAAGTCCTTATAACATGACAGAAAGATACCTATAGAAATTACCTCTGTCGTGCCAAAATTATATAAATAAACGTGAGGTATATAAAAAGTTTTTTTTTTGCTGTCCCAATTTGTAATTATGATTCACGACTTTTTTTTTTTGCCTTCCCTCCGGATTTTTAATAAACTGGACCTGGCAACACTAATCCCACGTCTGACACAATTGCTTAGTATGCCTCCTACGGGAGGATCCAACCAATTTATGGTTATGGACTGCGTTAGTTTACACCACATATAACACTTGTTCCTAAATTAAAATTAAATCTGTACGAAATTAATGTTTCTTTTAGGAAAATTCTTGCTGATTCGTCAAATTGATAAATATTATTATTAGTTAGTTTAGTATATTGTGCGATGTGTTTTGTGTGGTGAGCAGTAGTAAATAAAAACTTATTTTTTATGTTTTACTTACATTTTGATAACTTTCAAACAGTAAGTGAACAAAACTGGCATACAAACGACAAACCAAACATCACAACAGGCAAGACGGTGGGAACGGATATGTGAAAACTGCGACCAGTGAAATTTGCCGCCACACACGAGCAGTCCATCTGACGCCAGGCCATTTCGCACCATTCCATTTAGACTCGGTCCAAACCAGGGGTTCACACACGACAGAGCCGCGCCAAGCCAGGCCAGCGGGTGCCTACAACTTTCGCCAGTCCGGCTCTGGCAGTGTAGAGGCTAGCACGCTGGCCCGGCATTTTAAGGGTCACCCGTTCGAATCCGCCCTGGGGCTTGGTTGCTTTTATTTTAGTGTTGTTTTGTCTTCAAAAATGAGTCCCAAAATTACATGAAAGAAGCCTGATACAATATTTAGTACAATATAAACTGGAGCTGGCTAAATGATCGCACAGACTGAAGGCCTTTTTTTCGCTAGGTTATGGAAAGTTTTTTTAAAAAATCAGCAGTCATTTAAAACTATTTTTTTCGCTTTTAATTTTATTTTACAAGGAAAAAATTAAATGCTTCTTAAATCAATTCTTAAAAACAATTGTCTTAAACGATGAAAATTAGTAAGAAAGTATAAAATACAGTCGTGTAAGTCAATTTTCCTTGCTTTATAGAAATTAACATAATGCAAAAAATACTGTAGTAAATTCTGGAAGATAGATGTTGTATTATATTCATTTTAGTGATGTCACCTGGAATCAAATTTAACACCAAGGTTATAATTGAATAAAGTTTATAAAATGGTTACATTTTACTGCTGACAAAAATGAATGTAACTAGTGTTTATTAAAAAAGCTAACGAACACACTAGGGTGTATGACTTACACCGGTGTATTTATAACCAAAACTGATATATAGTGAGATTGCGTAATGTATCTTGAGTTGTAAGAAAGAAGATCTTGAATTGTTTCTTTAGAATCAATTATGTCTTTAGAAATCCTATTCGGAAGTGCTCTAAAAGTCAGCATGTAGGATACGTTTACACAATGAGCACGCAGGATGTGTTTACAAACACAATGATTTAAACCTGACTTATACCACTTTGCTGATAAACAAAGCACGTATTTCGTTCATCGGTTGAATTTTCAGTTTCTCCTGTTGGAAA
Organism: Vandiemenella viatica; assembly: GCA_031002005.1. NCBI lineage: Eukaryota > Metazoa > Arthropoda > Insecta > Orthoptera > Morabidae > Vandiemenella > Vandiemenella viatica. The sequence continues at coordinate 303,314,417 of CM061921.1, read as the reverse complement.
CCGAATGAAAATCTGACTTGCTTCATATTTTTTATTAACAGATTGAGAGATTGATTTATCTACATATGGTTTCGGTGTCTTTTTTATTGAAAATGTGACTGTCCTACATGATTGTGACTTAAACCCTTCCAAATCGAATCTATCTCCGTGAGATAAAAACTTCGTAATTTTTAATTGAAGACGCGGCCAAAGCTCATGTTTTCGATCATTCAGAATTGTTTTTGGCGTTGCACTAATTCGCTATTAATACTGATTTTTAAAAAAATCTCTGTGTACAAGAATGAAAGGACAAGGGTGAAATCGACAAACAGATGAAATTCTGTGAATTTATTAGCCGTTCTGAACTATCTATTGGGTTTAATTTATAGATATAATATAACTATAAACGGGAAAGTCTGCACATATGAGATATTCTTTAAAAAATTAGTTCGAGTACTATTAACGCGCTACAGGAAAGAAATGAGCTGTATTTTTTTTTTATTTGTCTGTCTGAAATTATGAACAGGAATAAAGAAAAAAAAAATATTTGTCAGATTTTGACCGGGTTTCGCTTAATGTACAGTCCGTGGTCCCGCGAGTAAAATAAGGCAAGTTTCATTTTGATGTGAAGTCGGAAAGCTGAGATATTTAAGTGTCTACAAATTAGTACCCACTTTTCGTTGCACGGGTTATCCCACTCCAGTCGTGGTGGGGGTAGTCTACCAGACCCCCGGCTACCTGGCTCGGCGCGGTTGATTTTGGACTCGCCAAAAATCCAGCAGGGCTTGCCGAGCCACGCCAGTCCGTCTCCCGAGCAGCTGGTCCTCGACAATAGGTATGCTTGCCTATCGCAGGAGGCTGAGGCCGAGGAGCTCACGAGCAACCGGCCGCAGGCCCCTGGCTCGGTAGTGCAGCAGCCTGTACCCGAGCCGGCTCCCATTGCTAGGACAACCCCTCCCCCCTCCCCCCAGCCCTCACTGGCTCCGGAGAGGATGGACGTCGACCAGCCGTCGGCCCCGTCAGCTCCGATGACCGGGAGAGCCAACCTCCCACCCATCGTCGTGGAGTTTAGCGAAAGCTATACCAAGCTCCACAAGTGGGTGAAATCGGTCGTGAAGGATCCGTTGCAGGCCAAGACGGCCGGGGGTGACCGGATCAAATTCACATTCACCACTGTGGACGATTTCACCCGCGTGAGGACGATGCTGGAGGAGCATCGAACCCCTTATTACACGTTTCCCACCGGAACGGTGAAAACCGTGAAGGTGGTGATCCGTGGACTCCCGAGGTCGTTCCCAGTGAAGGACCTCAAAGAGGAACTGATAGCTATGGGCTACGACGTGAAGTCTGTAGCCCAGCTAAAACGTCCTGGCTCTGGCGCGGAGATGCCTCTGTTTCTTGTGGTTGTCCCTGACACACCACAGAACAGAGAGCTCTTCCGTGTTGAGAGCATCTACCACCTCAGGGTGAGTGCAGAGACCCTCCGATCGTCCCCTGGACCGCAGCAGTGTTTTAACTGCCACGACTATGGCCATGTTGCACGTCACTGCAACATGAGCCCGGTCTGTGTGAAGTGTGCAGGTGCACACGATTCGAAATCCTGCTCGGTCCTGAAGGACAGATCCACTGCTAAGTGCAGTAACTGCGGTGGCGCCCATGTAGCGAGCTACAAGGGCTGCCCATCGTTCAAGCGGGCCCGTGACCGTATGCGCGGCGTCCAGTCCCCTGCGGACAAAGGACGCCAGCAGAAAGTCCGGCCCCAGACCGGGACTGATGCTCGGGAGCCTCCTGCTGCCCAGGGTACTACTCCTGCCCAGGAGAAGACCCCGCAGCAGGAAAAGCCCCCGCAGCAGAAGCCCCCAAAGCCCACCCAGCAGAAGCCCTCCAAACCCGCCCAGCAGAACCCCAACCCCCCAAACCCGCCCAGCAGAAGCCCCCCCAGCAGAGGAATCCCCCCCAAAAAGGAGGAAACCCTGCTCAGAAGAAGCAGCCCAAGCAGCAGGCGAAGAAAACATTCTCAAACGCGGCCAACCGTCGCATCGAGAATGTGACCTTCGCCCAAGCTGCAACGGGCAGCCAGGCCCCCGCGGACACCTCTGTCCCTATGGAGGTGGCCGCCGAGCAGAATCCCGAAACTCCCCCCCCGACAAGTACCGCATCGTCACCGGTCGGCTCCATGGAAGCGCTTCGCGCAATGGTGGAGTCGTTGATGACGACGGTACAAGCCCTAGTCCTGAGGATGGACCTGCTTGTCCAAGCTTCAGTGAGGACGGCCCCGGCCACCACCACCACATGCTCTTGCCCAAACCACAATGGATAGACGGCCTAATATTAGAAGCCTGAAATTCTGCGTGTGGAATGCAAATAGCATTGTTGGACAGATGTTGGAGTTCAGGCACTTCCTGCAGGAGCAGGAGATTGATGTGTGTCTAGTTAGCGAGACGCACCTCAAGCCAGGACTCCGAGCATCAGTGGCAAACTACTCCTGCTATCGTCGCGACCGCCAAACCGCAGGGGGAGGCGTAGCGATATATGTTAGGAGTGGAATCCCCCACTGCCAAGCTAGGGTTCCTGATCTGCAGACTGTCGAGGCTGTTGGGGTGGAGGTCTCCACCGCTGGGGGGAGACTCACAGTGGTGGCAGTTTACCGACCCCCTTGCAGGCTTGCGGCTGCGGACAACAGGAACACCCTGGAAGCGGACTTCACTGCACTTGCCTCTATTAGGGGCAAGGTTCTGTTCGGAGGCGACTTCAACGCGAAGCACCCCGACTGGAACAGCAGGGTCCGAAACGTGGCAGGCATCACGTTACGGAGGCTCGCCAATGCACAAGACATGCATGTCTGGGGTCCGGATGAGCCGACACACTACCCTGCGGGTAGAGGTAGAGCAAACCCGGACGTCCTAGACATTGTAGTCACCAGGGCTCTGACAGGCCTTGTCACTGGTCGAACTGTTAACCAGCTGTCCTCCGACCACTGTCCCGTGACTTTGGAAGTGGACGCAGGTGAATGGCAAGACTCGCGCCCAGCATCCCATGACCTCCGTAAGACCAACTGGAGAAGCTTCAAGCAGTCGCTGTCCTCCTCACTGGCTGGCCAGCGAGTAGAGGACTTGAACGCGGCGATCAGGGCCTTCGAGGAAATGGTGGAGGAGGCTATATCAGTCTCCACCCCGCTTCACTCAAGGAGACTACCAACACTCAACTTGCCGCCCCACCTTCTTGCTGCCATCAGGCATAAGAACAGGGTTGCAAGGGAGTGGAAGCTGACCCACAGCCCCGACACCAGAAGACTCCTAAACCGCCTTCAGAAGCAACTGAAAGCGGATCTGACCCAACACAGGAACCGACTATGGGACGCCCGAGTTTCGGCGCTCACCCCAGACGACGGGACCTTGTGGGCCCAGACCCGCAGCTTCACAAGGCGGAAGCGGAGAATCCCCCCCCCTGGAAGGTACAAACGGTCCCATCCATCGACCAGAAGGCAAAGCAAATGCCTTGGCCGATGGATTCTGTTCAGTCTGCCAGTAAAGGCCCCTGCCAGGCAGACCTCACACACAACGCGCCTGCACGCCGGGATACATATACGACTCCAAACAGGCGCAAAACAAACCAGGAAAACAAATAGAATCATCTAGAAGATAAGTGGGACTATTTCTTACAGAGGTCGCCGTACTACCACACAACGGAATTCCTGCGCCAGGCCGCCTATATAAGCGTAGCCGGCCGCTCCACCGCCAGTTCCAGCCTGACCGCTGAACCAGCGTCAACTACAGAAGACCACCGGAAGTTCGCGAGAAGTAGAAGCCGTCACTCTACCCCGGATCAGGACCAGGCTGAAATTCTCGACGGTCTTCTGATAACTGTACCCACATTTGTTTATAGTTTACCTGTTGTATTGTGTACCGAGTAATAAACTTCAAGGAACCGTTAAGTGTAGTTCACTTCAGATTCGAGCGCAACTTCCGTCCCTCCGAAACGCATGCAGATGACCAGGTTCTGAGAGACACCGAAGACCGTCTGCGCGTTTTCCTCCAAGCCGACGACGGAGACGAGGAGATAGACCCCATCTCCCCTGAGGAAGTGGCCAGCTGTCTTGCAAGGCTCAGGCCAAACAAGGCTCCTGGCCACGACGGGATCGGGAACAGATGCCTGAGGAATCTGCCACCTGAAGCCAATGGGTTTCTGGCAGACATCTTC